>JAHLJT010009436.1:158096098-158323301 GCA_031308135.1 Acheta domesticus
AGATAAAGTGCCTAAAATTATTTCTCATAAAGTTTTTCGAAAACTCAAAACTTTGCTTCAAAACGATTTTCAAATTCCGCATGTACAGTAGTGCTTGAACGCCATTTTCTTAGAAACGGTGCCAAATTTTTGAAAGAAAATTGCTATTTAGGATGAAGTTGTATTGTTCTTTAATATTCTTAAAATAATATTTTCGTTCTACGATTAGGAAACCGAGAAAATAAGAAAATGTCAAAAAATGAACTTCAGGCGGCGATAGATGGCAATAGGCAAGAGTTGGTGACAAGTCCGAATAGCTAGTCGAGACCAAAAGAAGTAGAAATATAATACGGGAAAGTCTGTGCCATTCTATAGCACCACTAATTTTTCTCAAAAACATATTTAATTTTCTTGTTAATTTTTTTCAGGGATAGAGGATAGAACACTCAAAAATGATAGTCTCATTTTCGTTGAACTACTTGAATTTTCAAAGATGGCAAAAGTTAAAAATATTGCTAGACAGCATGAGCTGTTGGAGCACCACTATTTTAATTATGCTATTATTTTAGAGAGTGGCTGAATTTTCATTTTATTCAGTTTAAAAACTGTGTGTTTACGAACAACAGTGTAATCACCAGCACATCACTGTAACTCCGAAACAACTCGCCGTGCTTCGTAATTTCAATCCTAGTAAACCTAACTCCGACAATTCATCCCCATCTTCATTCAGCTCTGCAAGATGGTGGTGCTGCAGCTCTTAGGCTTCTAAAGATAACGTTCCTCTGTTTCCCCTCATCTCTTCTCAACATGTCTCCATAACAATCGAATATGTATTGTCAACACGCAAGTCAAATTGAATTGAGCCCGAAATAACAGAGAAGAGGGAACACAAGCTGCATGATCTTGATGTAACTGCCAATGTATTAATTAGTCAACAATTATGATGAACTTAGTCTACAGAGAGACAATTTGGGATTCAGTGGTATAACAATTCAATAATATCCATATAAACTGATCGTAAATATACTACCATGTTTTATAAACAACGACTGTACTTCGTGCATTACTACGTAATACACAAATAGAATCAATTTACCCTATCTAATGGAATGGAAACAAATGTAATAGATATAAAAGGACACAAAGTTTCGTAAAACATAGCCAAATTTATCACAAAATGATGAATTATTTGTGGCATGAAATTAGACAGAAACATTCTGTACCGTTGAAATTACGGCGATTTAAAAAAAATGATACGAGAAGAATTGTTGGATACTCAAATACGGACAATGCATTCTTTCGACCAGAAATTTTGCGAACTAGGAAGTCAAAGTGTTTTAACTAAATCGAAATTCGAGTGTAAGCAGTTGCTGATAAGAAACAACAAAAAGCAAGTAAACACAATTCTGCTTAGTAAATGATAGAATCATTGGCACCCGAGATATATTTCTCCCGCACTTCAATATCGCATAAAATGCTTCATTTTTTAACAGTTTAAAAATGAAAAATGTTTATGCCAGGAAAAATAGACATTATACAAGCTAGGTAGTGTGACGTTCTAGCCAAAATAATGTGATATTAGTAAGGTAGAAAGTTGCTGATGCAAAAAAAGTTACCGTTAGCACATCAATAATGGTAATCGGCATGTGTTCGTTCCACACTCTCTGTTGGACATCATCTGTGCCATTCGGAGGAAAATATATGTAATTCGACGCGTACTGGTCTACTGGTGGGGACACTGCTATTTTTCGGGCTTCTTGAAGAATATCGTAAGAGAAAAATGAAAACGTATTTGATATTATATATAAAGTGAACATATATTATTTTATACATAACTATTTGCTTTGCTTTGTTGTATATCGCCACAGACCACCAGCAAATTTGTAGTGACATCTCGACCTGCCATTCCGCCTGTGCACGGATTAGGACAAAGAGTTATTGGTTATTTGAGAAATCCGGCCAGCGCTGACGAATCAACACGAAAATCCTCCCTCTCCGAGCACTTGCCAGTGTTCAGTGCAGCGCCCCCCCACCGCTGTTTGGGGTCTCTCCGCCCCACTCTGTGCCCCTTCCTTTGGCCTCGCCCCCCCCCACCGCCTCGCCCCGCTCCCGCCCCCTGCGGCGTGTTCTGTAAATCTTCATAAAGCGCTGCTTATATTTTGTTTTATGGCCGCTTTTCAGCCGCACGTTGTCCCTCTTTGAATGAAGGGCCTCGCGCGCGCCAACTGCCAGGCCGCGCTGCGGAGTGAGAGGGCGAGCGGGCTTGGCGTCAAGGGGGCTGGGGGTGAGGGGCGTGGTGTGCAGCGAGAAGTGACGAGGGGGCGTGGTGGGTGGTGGGAGGGGTGGTGGATGGAGGGAGCGGGGTGGGTGGAGGGAGGGGTGGTGGATGGAGGGAGAGGGGTGGGTGGAGGGAGGGGGGGTGGAGGGGGGCGTGGTGGGAGGAAGAAGCGGTGGTGGGAGGAGAGGGCGTAAGGGTGGAGGGAGGGGTGGTGGGCGCAGGGGCGTGGAGTGGTAGGCGCCGGGGGGGGGGCAAGGGAGCGGAGGTGTGTGTGTGGTGGGCGACGAGGGCGTCGCAGTGGTTGGCTGGAGGCATGGAGTAGGCGAAGGCATCGGTTTGGTGACAGGGGGGTGGAGGCAGCGAGGGGGACAGCGGGCTCTCGGGGGCGTGGTGTGCATGGTGGGCGCAGGGGGGGCGGGGGGAAGAGCGTTCGTGGAGTCGTGCGCCGCGCGCGTGCTGTCGCCTGGAATGCGATAGAGCGCGCTGCCGTTGACGTCGCGTGGCGCCAGATAGCCACGCGGACAGCGCCGCCCCTCGCTTCGCAGCGATATAACGCACTAAATATTATTATATTCGCATTTTACACAGCATAAATTCCCGGCGGAGGTCGAGAGGGGGAGAAACGACCGCGCCGCTCGTCAGCTCGTCGGCGATGAAGCGAGCGCCTGCGGGAGCGGACTCTGCGGAACGGTTCGTCCAAACTAGGGAGAAATCGGTGGAATTTCGTTTTTCTCAAAACAAGAAAAAATTGTAAAAAAATAAAAATTGAGTTTCAAAAAAAGCAATTTTGAGTATTTTACGTTACTGGATCTTGTAAATTGTGAAGCAATGTCCAAGTTTGATCCTCAGTAAATGTCTGCCTCCAGAAGCAGTTTTACAATTGCAAAGCTCCAGCTTATTCAACTTTGCAAAGAGCAACTTGTGGGAATGTGAGGTGGACCGAAACATTTTCTTCTCTTGGTGCCATTACTGTAAGTAATAACTCAATATTCATGTTTGCCAACTCAAGGGTTCGGCTATGTCAATAAACAAAACGGCCACTTTTCATACCTGACGTAACACTTTTGGAAGTCGATATTGAAGCCAGTGCAACCTATTAATATACAGCGGAATGTTTGTATCAAAAAACCGCCCATTAAAGACTAGGCCACACGTTTTTTTACGAGGACCAGTCTTATTCTATCCTCAAGGGAGTTTATCGTGTGTCATTATGGGGATCAGTTTTTCGGCTGTATTCTTTGGTAAGACAAGATTGTTACGCCTTGAATTATGAATTATGAGGTGACGGGATGATGATGTGTGGTGAAGGGACAATCACAAGTACGACCATGCCTACGCAGGACTGGAACCGGCAGCCTCCTGGCGCAAACGACGACTGCCGCAACCTCGGCGCCACGGGTCCGGCTTGTTATTATTTTTACTATTATTATTATTATTATTATTATTATTATTATTATTCCTCTATATCACGACTTAAGATGTTATGTTACATCGATAAGTAGACGCGATTTTTTCTCCAAATCCCGAATAACTATATCCGTTTTGTTTGCCACTATCGTGAAATCAGTTTGGATTTGTTGGTGATACACTATTGTACCCAATCCAACAGATGTCATCGGCTTTGGTGGATGTTCGTACCATGTGGGGCATGTGTTTGGAACTTCGAGGGCAGTACAGATCTGCCATTGGGCATAGCTACACATCCTATCGTGTCTTTTCAATTATTCGGACTTTGCTAGGATTAGACAAGCTGACACAATATGATCAACGGTTTCTATGTGTTCCTTAAAAATGCGGCATTTATCATCTTGGGAAATTTTGAGAATCGCTTTATCATAATTTTGTGTTCTCAAGGACTGATCTTGGGCAGCTATTACTAGTGCTTCCGATTCTGGCTTCATTCGTCACCTTTTGAGCCACATGAATGATTGATCTTTATTGATCTGTGCTCTGTCCATTCGTTTCAAATATTTTCCGTGGAGTGGTTTGTTTCTCCACGATTTCTTTAACATTTTCTGTGTCTCATATTTCATGTTAAGTAGAATTAGAAGTTCAATGTCTGTGTAATTCTGCGTGTCTTGCATAGTCTTGTTCGCAATGCTTCTTGCTACGCTTACAGTGCCTCTGTTTCCTATTCTTCGGTGAGATTTCATGACCTGCCTCATTGGTGGGTCATCTTGATGGCTGACTACATACTTTCCTATCCCGACCAGTGAATTAGGCCAGGAGACTTCAATTTGTCTGAGACCTCTTCCTCCTTCCTTACGTGACACAAAAACTCTATGTTCATCAGCTCGATCGATGAACATACTCCGCATTTCTGTGAATGTCTGCAAGTTGTTCTGCTGTGAATTTTCCACTGCTGAATATGTATCGTCGTTGACTCTCACGCTTCTTTGAATCTGGGCTAAATATCATATCTGGGTTTCGCTCTCTTGATATCTTAAAAACTTCTATTTCTAAGCCCCCATTTCTCGGTTTTTGCGCAGTAAAAGCACCACATCACCTCCTTTTAATCATCACGTGTCCATCTCTAGCGATGGCTTTGAGCTACTGCCGGCTCTGGGTCCCTGGGTCTAACATCCGTGAGATGACCAGATGTCGACAAGGTGACATTAGCTCGGTTTCTGAGTAGATATGGGGCATTGGTAGAGCAAGACACGTTCAGATTCATTACATTTCTTATTCTATCCATTTTGCTCATTTGTTTTAAATGAAGATTCGCAGGAAGAAAGTTCGAGTTCACAGATCACACTTAACCCATGGGTTATTTCCTTCATCCGTTACTGCGACTCACAGTGGCCTCGGGACATTTCCCGCAGGGCCCAGCAAGGGGTTCCTCCGATCGCCAGTTGGAATTACTAAACCCTATGGGATTTTCACTGACTGCTGAAGGCAGCTTCCTTTGCTGGATAAAGTAAGGTTCGGGTCTCCACTCTAAACAGTGGTCTGGTGTGCCAACCCAGTTTCTCTCCTGTACCCTCCATAGGCCGATAACAGGAAATCCAAAGATTTGTGACCCTTCCCTCTACTTACTTTCCACTCTCCTCAGAATGTAGTACTTCTTCGTCTGACCCCTCACCTTCAACCTATTCAAGAAGGGAGGCCCTACCGGTAGCTAGACTACCACTGACATAGCTTTCAGGATCATGGGGGTACTCAAGCTCCACCACCAACTACAAGGTTTTGTATTCCCTCAATTGAGTGGTTGTTATATTAATGCACATTCTAAAAATGCGAGATCTCCCCTCCCACACTAACCGCAGAAGTTTTCATTCACAACAGTTGCAACTTATTCAGACGCTACCAATTCATTGATGTACAAATTAAAAATACGCTTATCCTGGAATGAGACGACCGCATCGGGGAACTCACAATGCAAGCAAACTATCCTCCCACACCCATAATATAAACTGTTGACTCAAGCTTTCTTCAGAACGGCGTTGCTCTCACTTTCATAACTGCGTCGCTAGGAACTAGAAGGGAAAGGGAACCCCCATCGAATTATTCCTCACTATACAGTTGGTTTTCACATATTTTTATTTATTTATTTATAATTATTTTTTAGTGATTAAAAGTAGGCGTAAATTGGTATGTGACAAAGAAGTAATTTCATTATTGATTGTGCCTTAGAGAACATTACTCCCCCTATACCCTGATCACGTTCGATCATTAGGTATACACGGTTGGTTGAGAATGTTACAAATTTTATCAGAAACAAATCTCTCAAATGTGTGTTCCCATTTTGTTATACTCTATATATTCTGGGAAGAAAGAAAAAGATGAATCTTCTGTGCATCTAGAGAGTAACGTAATTGTAAAATCATTAATATCTCATATAAGCATAGCGTTTCTAAAGAAAATATGAATTTAAGTAATTCAAAATACCATTATCCCTTTTAACTTTTCTTCATAAAATCCTTCTTCTAAATCTATTCTTCGGTGTACGGCATAATGGGTGAGTATTTTTGCCCTTCATTTTTTATTTTCATCGTTCTTCATAGAGCTATTTTTATTATCCTTTCTCCTGCTGTACTCAAGTACTCACTCCTCCCTAAAGCTTTCTAAACAAGTTTTACTACGACGCTAATGGAATAACACACTTTAATATTGTCTGCTTCTTCTATTTTTTTAATGTATTAGAACCAAACAAATAGTTTCCTCTCTTTTATGAAGAGATGAATTTTACTTTTCTTTCCTATACTATAGTATAGAGAGAAAAAATATTGGAATCATGTTACCAATTTGATCTCGAATAGTGATCGTAAAAGCTTAGGTGACCCAAGGCGGCAATTGTTGCCACTGACTGGGAGGTCCTGGGTTTCAAGTCTAGTGGTGACAGGGTTTTCGGCACTAGCTGCATATCTAGGTCGATTTCAGCCTTTATCTGAGGAAACTTCTAGCGGACGGCTGCGCTGATCGATACCATATCCAATCAACACCAGTTCTCTAACAAATGTTATGGACCTCGCGCGATCTTTCCTGTCTCTCTCTTGTTCTTTCTCAACTTTTACTTATACACGCTAAACCTTACGTGCACTGCACTACCACACATGTCCAGTAGTTTTCTAATTTGTACTATTTCATTTTACAATTTATTTGTGTATATATGCATAAATAATTATTATACTTATAAAACACCACACACACACACATATATATATACATACATATATATACATATATATATATATATATATATATATATATATATATATATATATATATATATTGAAACGAGTCGTGAATTTTACCCTTCACAATAATTATTAGTAAAAGGGGACAGGGATTCTTTCCCGGGAATGGGCTCCGGATTCAATCATGCTCATCAATGGAAACATAAGGGTAATCGGACTAAACATGAATTTTTTTTCATTGATCGATTAAATACAAAAATTGGTGGTTTTTATTCCTCACAAAACGTCTGCTCTAACATTTTCCTATTCTAGACAACCTCTTATTTATTGACTCTTTATTGTCCTGGAATTCCATTCATTTCTTATAATTTTAACAACTGTGGGGCCTTTGCTACAGATCATGCTTCCTGTTACCTATTCACCCCCATCCCAATGTTCTCCCGTCTGTTCTTACCCACACCGGACGTCCGGACCAGGGCCACGCCACTCTACGGCTGCAGTCAGCCGACGAGGCGACGCCTCGCGCGGCGCCGGCGGTGCGCGGGACTCGTCGGGTTGCTGGACGCCGAAGTGGGGGGAGAGACCGCTCGCTTCCCGGTGCTCAGATGCCCGCCTTCGCCGCTCGTGGCCGTTCCCAGCACAACACTTGCCGCCGCGATCCCGCCGCACACCGCCGCTACAACGGACTCGCCACGCGTCACCCGCCAATGCTTCTCAACTCGCTGTCCGTAATAACTCTTTTCGTCCACGCCTCACAGTTGGCTGTTTAATGCTGCCCAGCTATGTTCACTCTATGTTCTCCTTGTGTCCGCCCACATGCTTTGCCTTGTTAACGCAGATTTTACCACTTTTAGCGCAATCCAATGATTAATCTTCCCTCACTCCGGTTAACTCTTTGTTCCCACCTGATCACTAAGACACATACACCAATCATTAACGGTGAACTGCCGCATAGAAATCCACGGGCCGCCGCTGCTCCGCATTCGCCCACGTGAGTGTCTTCATGCACCGATATTGTCCTTTCTTCACTTCACCAATACAACAGTTTTAGCTCACTACATACCATTTTTCACCGCACTGTCCTTCCCGATGCCTTCCATTCTCGATGGTCCCAGATTTCACCACTATTCGTCCTTTTTCTTCCACACCTCTCGTAACCGTCCTTTTCATTACCCAGCCATAGCTTCACTGCCGACCTGTCTCGTGGCTGACTCGACTCCGGCACCCGACTCCGTCGGCGCGCCCGCTGCTACCGCGCAATTCAAATGTTCCTCATTCTCAGAAACGCATTGTCATTGTAATGATAATAATTCGTTTCAATATATAAGTTACCTGAGACATGTTTTCAAAGTATATTACCAAATTTTCAATAGTTGACTTTGACGTTATCACGTACTTAATATGTTGCAGTTGTAACATTTAAAACACGCTTAATATATTTTTTTATGAATATGTACACTCACCACCAAACGTCTGTGCCTTGCACAAAAGCGCACATCTAATTTACTCCGTCCGTTTACTGCCTACTGCCTCCGAACGGCTCCCAGCGTGTCAAGAAACCGTTCGGGAAATTGGCATCCTGAGCCCTTGACTGGCCCTTACCTTACTAATAGGAGGGGGGAGTGAATCTTGCAAGGAACGCACCCTGTGCCCATGCCGATGGGTGGTAGCGGTTTCTTCGGCGTTGCCGCCTCTGAAGACGATTCATGCGCCAACGACCGAGCGATTTAATACAGATCTCAACAGACCAGATTGTACAGAATCGTGAAAAATATATGTCACGAGAAAGAATGTATATATATTTTTTATATGCCTATATTTTTTAATATGATTTATCTTGACATATTTTTGCTCTCGTAATTTTCTCGGACAATCACCGGTAGTCCCGCTAGCCTACAGAATACGTCACTGCACTTGTCCAGGCTGGAGCGCCGCCCAGCAGAGGGGAGATACCTGGTTGGCGAAAATCCCGCTGGCCGAAATTCAGGTCAGCGCCGGATCTCGTTATCGAGTGAAGAAAGATCACCATCTCCCGTGATAAAACATGCCCTACACTGACGCGACTAAAGACCGTAGTACCTGATGCTCCCGGAAAAAGCAATGAAATCTGCGTATAACGCTCTTTCCGCAGGTACCCGAAAATGGATCTGTATAAGTCAATGGATGGATGTGTCATGAATACCTGTTTTTATCGCTTTTAAGCTGAAACTTGGTAAATATGTCACGAGTATGGTCTAGTTGAACCGTTCCGGAGATCATCGAGATATTTTGATTGTTTTATATTTTGATTGATGATTAAGATATTTTTAAAGGGGGTTCTTTGCATGAATCCTCTGTGACATTTTCTGCAAACATGGCTGGAAATTTTTTTCTTGAAAATGTTTGCTCTACAGTAGAAGTATGATATAGTTTCAGATTTGATGAAAACCCTGTGGCGTTTAGAAAA
Organism: Acheta domesticus; assembly: GCA_031308135.1. Classification (NCBI taxonomy): domain Eukaryota; kingdom Metazoa; phylum Arthropoda; class Insecta; order Orthoptera; family Gryllidae; genus Acheta; species Acheta domesticus. The sequence continues at coordinate 158,105,439 of JAHLJT010009436.1, forward strand.
TTGCAAATATCTTCGTTTAAACACCAAGAGTTTTCGTTTAGATAGATATTTGAGCTTTCTCATCAACTAAACTTCATAATTTTGGTTTGAAATGAAAGGTAGTGGGCTCTAGATGTTTTATTGCTCACTATTATTAAAGATTTACAATATAACCAGTAAATTTTAATTAAATAATAAAATTAATATAACGATTGCTTCTCTGTTGTCACTTGTTAATTATTTCAATGTGCAAGTTGTAATCGATCGATTAAAAGCATTCGACATTTCCTCTTCGAGAAAACATGTGAGTGAAAGTTTGTTACAGATTCTAAAATAGCGAGTTTTTTTAAATGCGAAAAGGGTTTTTTTATTGCAGAGATTTTTTTGTTTAAACGCAGTGTCTTTATAAGTAACATTAACACAGTGCATTTATAAGTAACACTAAAAATATACGAAGCCTAAAAGAAATAATCATCATTTATTTGTTCATTAAATAAACAATAGTAAAAGTCTACCTTTATTCTGAATTTTGTGCTGATTTAACAATTTCGCATATGACAGCGATTTGTTTTTGCCGTGCACTCACAACTTTCTATGGGAGTCTTCACTCCAAATTCAGGGAGGGGAGAGGGAGAGAGAGTCCAGCCTAACTTTTATGACTATTTTCTTTTACTCGCTTCTTTCGTATAAATATTGCATCGCTTCCTTCCTCTGGGGAGCATGCGCCGTTTGAAAAGCGCCTTTTCTCGCTGTCAATCTGCAGCGGGGCGGCCGCGTTTACGCTCTCGGAAGCGGCCCAGGGGGGGCTGGGAAGGGGGGAGGGGAAGAGGGCGCGGCCGTTCGCTGGAGATTCGGCCTTTCATCAACGACAGCGCCCGCGCCCACGACGCTCGCTTCCGGGAAGAGGTGGAGGGGGCGGAGGAAGGGAAGGCGGAGTGGGCGTGGCAGAGGCGCAGCCGAATTTGAGATCTCGATGGAGGGCGGATCGAAATAGAAGGAGGTGAAGGCAAGAAGAAGGAAGAGGATGAAGCAGAAGCATGGTCACATAATGCTGACTTATGCTGGGAACGGAAGACGGGGAACGGGGAAGGCGTTGAAGAGATGGGCTGGTGACAGAACGCAGATGTTGGACAGGAGTAGGCGAGGCAGGGGTGGAGCCGAGACGTCGAATTTGAGATCCCGATGGAGGGCGAATATAAGGAGAAAGAGGTGAAGGCAAGAAGGAAGTGGGGGCATGGCCACATAATGCTGACTTACGGGTATGCTGGGTAGGGAAGACGGGGAGGGAGAAGGCGATGAAGACAAGGGCTGGTGACAGAGAATGCAGATAATGGACAAAGACGGGGAGGGAATGAGTGCGTATGGAAGAGAAAGCTCAAGAAGCACGACCACGGTGTGGGAACGTAGTGCGGGCGACAGAGAGCAAAGGAGGCGGGCGAGCGGGCGAGAGTGCAGAGCCCGAGCAGGGTAGGCGGGGAGGGGGCGGGCTTCTCAGAAGTGGCGCGGCGCTAAGTGTAAGAACGCCGCCGCTTCCGCCCGTAACGAGTCGCCTTATTACGTCATTTCCGCGTCGCTTCCGGCGGACGAGCGGGTCCTGTTTATGGGCGGCGAGGCGCCCGCGCCGTCGCCGCCGCGGGGGGGGGGGCGGGGCGGGGCGGGGCGGGGCGGGGCGACGGGAGGGATGTCAGGAGGCGGGGCGCGAGGTAACACGAACGGTGGGAGTTGTTAGGCTGCTTCTGCGAACGTATCGGCGGATTCGGGAGGGAAAAAGAGGGGGAGGGGGTGTCGGAGCGAAAATAATAAACTGGAGGTGGGGGTGTAAGTGATTGTAAAGATTTTAGAGTTAACAGATCGCGTGTTGTTAGAAACGCTTTGAAGTGGTGAGATACGACTTCGGCGAATAAAATTTCAGTGAGGCATGCGGAATAGTACTGGATTGCTCGACTTCCAGGACGCAGAGCAACAAGTGGTAGTGCGTTCTGCGAATCCGTATATTCGACAGGTTGGACGGCGGACTTAGGGAGATGAGGAGAAACAGACGGGGACGCGAGAGGAGAAATCGATAGATCTGAAGGGGAGTGAAGTAGAACGGACAGATGTGACCCGAAAGAGGCAACTTGAGGTTGGTTGGACCATAGACTAGACCTTTTTACTCTCTGGTTGGACCGTATGGGCGAGGTAGAGAGAGATACTGGAAGGCCTCTTCCACATCAGGGGGAGATGGGCGATATGAGGAATAATGACAGTGGAGAGGCAGGCGAGGTGGTGCTCCATTGAAGGCGATTCGGATACCTTGGGGGCGGGAAAAAAGTGCGTGATTGGAAGAGACCATTTAAATCAGGGCGATAGGGGCATGGAAAAATTACGCGGAGTGGGAGTTGCGTGGTATGGTGTACGGGGAGATGGAGAAAGCCGGGAAGCAGGGGGGCATGGCAGTCAGGACGGTGTGGAGCGGAAGGGAGGCAGGACAATCCACGAGGGCCAGAGTGCCGACGTAGTGCAGGCTAAGACATTTAGGCTGGGTCAACGACGATGCCTGGCAAGGCTGCCTACGGCGGGGCGGTGTATGACAAGTCCAGCAATGGCATTGCGGTCTGAGCTATTTACCTCAAAGGATGGCCTTGCCACCGAGTCGTCAGCGACTCTGACTGGGAAGTTCTAGAGATAGAGTCCCGACAATGACAAATATTCGATACTAGATACGTAATTGCGTCATTCAGCTGGGGGAGGATACTAGCGACCGACTATTCCAATCGGTAATTAGAGGAGAATTTTAGAGGCCGGCTGCTCTGATCGGTAGTTTTCCGTGGTTTCTCCGACCAACACCAGGCGAATGCCGGAGCATGCCACCCTAACAAACTTAATACCCTCTCTTTCTAGTCGTATTCTCACCCCTTACGTGTATACACTTATATGCACTACACTACTACACATGTGGGACGCCAAACGGAAGCTTAGAGCTGCTCCCGGCGGTGCCTCGCAGGTGGGAGGAACTTCGTTGTGAACAACCGCATTAGACAGTAGTTCGGCGGGGGAAGATCACCGCCACCTCCCGCTGAAAAACATGCATTACACTTACGGGACTAATAACCTCCGTGAGTTCACGCGCCCGCAATCACTAACAATCGATCAATCCACACGTGTCAGGACAACAATCGGAGGAGTAGAGCTTGTCTCGGTTGGGGCGGTCGGTGCCGCGCTGGGAGAGAGAACTGGAGGAGTAACCTTCCCGCAAGCCGAAGGGGGCACCTCCCGTTGGAAAACATAACTACACTTGCGGGACTAATGAACGTGGTAGTTGACGTGTCCGGAAACAGCGTTCAATAAATCTGGCAGCTGTAACGGATTCGAAACGGGAAGAGGCGAAGCGAGACGGAACAGCCTTTGAGAGCGGGACAAAGAGTAATGGGTGCCTCCGGGCGCGTCAACTGATAAGGTCATTAGTCCCATAAGTGTATTTCACGGTTTTTTTCCTCGGGTGGCGGCGGTGAACTTTCTCGCTAGATGGTGAGATCCTACGCATCGGCTAGCAAGATTTTCCCCAACCAAGTATCTCCCTCCAGTGGGGTACCGCCCCGGTCGGGATGAACTCTAAGCTCCCGACTCGTCTCCCGTCATGAGTGGCAGTGTAGCGAATGTAAGTGTGTGTGTGTAAGAGATGAGGATAGGACAAGGAAGAGGAAGGAAAGATCGCGCGCGGTCGGATCCTGCCCCGGCATTTGCCTGATATTGATCGGAGAAACCTCGGAAAACTGCCAATCAGAGCAGCCGGCCACTAGAATTCTCCTCCAGACAGCGACTGAATTCGACCTCGCTGACAAGCTATGTCGAAAACCCCGCCACCGTCGGGAGTAGAACGTAGGCCCTCCCGGTCAGAGGCGCTGCAGTGGCTCCCGGTCAGTTGATGCCTAGTACGACGGTTGTAGAGAGCGCAATGTGGAGGGGCGTGATGAAGCCGTGCGCGTGGGCGTGGGCGCGGGCGTGGGGGGGGAGGGAGCACAGGGCCACCTGCGGCTCGCCGCACCCCCTCGTCGGAGAGTGCGCGTTGATGGCGGCGTGCGGGCCAGCGCCGGGGAGCGTCCGCACGGCTACTTGTGCCCCACGCAAAAGGGCTCCTCCTTCCACTAACAGGAAGAACAGTCGGGGCGACAACTGCACATACTTTCTCGCATTATTTAATTTTTTTGTTGCAATATTAGGAAAATTAAGAGAGTTAAAAACAGCATCATTTACGTTATGCGAGGACGAAGCTTAACAACAAAATTAGAAGTCAATTTTGAGAAAATTTTGAACATGTTGAGGTTTAATGTAATATACCTCCAGAAAACAAAATATTTGTTTCAAACTTGAGGGACTCAGATTCGTTTATATTGATAGGAGAAAGTCAGTTGTAGAGAGAATTGTCTGAGTGGTGCAGGCGCTAGCATTGACCATAGACGGATACTAGCTGTAAATCAATTTCTCGGTGTCAAGGCGTGCAGACTGCTTCACCCGCCGTGCTGAGGCGTCACACCATGCACTGTTCATAGCCCTCCAACTTCAAATGCTTCCATCCGTAACACTCAAAATTGAACAGTTTTTTTTATAGAAACCGCCATTAGTGCATTTTGCCAGACTTTTCTGTTTACGAAAGTGAGTTTATCGATTAAAACTGAATATAATAGTTTACAATAATTTATTGATTAATTTACCCACAATGTGTAAATGTATGGCGTTTATGGTTATTAATGATACTTGTTTGTGTTAGATAGGAGTTGATGGCGTCCATCCGGACTTTAGATTTTGTGACGGTTGGGCTTCGGAATTGTGAAGGGGAGCTATAAGATTTCATTACCAGCAGCAAAGGTAAATTTCCTGGGGACCCTTTCCGCACCCGAAACAACCTTTCTCCCTTTCCTTCAATACGCACGTCTTTGTAAGAAATCTGCACATCTCATTCCGGCTTCTTGTGTTTCTTCAGTTTCTTTGAATGTCTTCTTGTATTAGAATCCTTCATGCTCTCTTTTATACATGTATTCGGGGTACTAGACTCATATTAGATTGTTTTCTTTGTGGACTGTATGATTGACGAAAGTGGAGTACAGTATTCCCGAAGCCATTTGATAGCTCATATGGGAGACTGGCGCAGGAGATACAGGGTTCACAGAAAGAAAAGTCCTTGCGCAAACAAGATTTAATTAACACATTTGTCAAGTTCTCACTTACAGGAGCACAGTACATTAAACACAGGAAATTTCACTTGGAGTGCACTAGCTGACACTTTGTCCAAGTACATTGATGCAGGCACTTTGCACATTGCAATAAATACTTTTGCGTGCCGACCGGAAGCAGCCGTAAGCTGCACACAATTAAAGTAATAATTACGCGCATAGACTTTACGTGAAAGTGACAGATGCACATCGTATTCTTGCTGTCATAAGAAATAATTGAATATTGTGCGAGCTGTAAACAGCTCAAAGTTGCACAATTAAAGATTTAGACGTGCCATGCCGCACGGAGCCCGACACGCGTCCATCTCACGCAATGCTTTCTACTGGACTAATAATTCGGTTGAAGCGACAAGGTGTCGTCAGGATTTCGAGCGCTCGCGCGCAATGGGGTGGGGATGGAAATAGCCAATCACAGATTGCCATTTCTTTTAAACATGGAAAGTTCTAGGCGCTTAGTCCGTTGCTTCTCTGCAACGCGCGGAAGGGGGGGGGATAGCGAAGCTCACGCGTGCGCTTCTGGGCAGAATTTCTGAGAATGCCGTGGGCGCAGCTTGCTGACGGCAGCTTCAGGTGGCGTGGTCGGCTGTGTCCTGCGGCCAACGGCCGCGCGCTATGCCGATTACCAATCTCAACCGTTCTGCCTTGCACTATGAAATAAATGTATTTATTTCTGCTTTGCTGTGGGCCCGAACAACATGCGTTACGCCATTTGTAGTAAGTGTTGCCGCGTCTCCATCTCTCTGCCTCTTGTATTTCAATATTTCTATAGTGGCCGAAAACATTTGGTCATTGTTACACCTGTCTCATAAAATGAATAATTTTAATTAATTCGCGAACATCCTTCTCAACGGAGCTCGTGGCCTCAGAAATGTGCTTACCGCTATTAAAATTATTCGTTTATAAGACAGATATAACAATGACCTAACATTATCGGCCACTATAGAAAAATCGAAGTACAGTTTAGCATGAAGGAGTTTTGAAGTGTGCGCAGAAATATCCTCTATAGCTTTTCGCTTTAGTGAATTGCTTATTCTTTTTTCTTTTGACTCTTATCTCCCGGCGAATCGTAGTTATGCTCTTCATAGATTTTAGAAATGGAATTGCCAGGCGTCACTATGATGAAGCATTTGCAGGTGCCCTGTGGCAGGCCCATCGCTGGATATTCATCAGCATTTGATGCAATCGTTTTTTTTTGTCCATTCCCTATAAAGTTGTTCTTGTCTCCTTTCTCTTCAAGACACCCACAGCTCAGCAGGTGACTGGGCGAGGGAGGAGTCTGAAGTGACTTAAGACCTTCGCTTTGGTGTACGCAGATTTGGAGACGGGGAAAGACTACGGTGCAGTTGGAGCGAGACTCGGACCCCATTGGACGGTCTCCTGGGGAGCTGCGCGACTGAAAATGCATAAAAGAAGGAGCAAAATTGGTTCCCGGGACTGAGCTGATATACACCAGTCATATTTTCCAGCCATATTTAATTTTTTTCATTATATTGTTATCATTTTATCATTAAGAACGAAAACGTTTAAGAAAAATGCTTAAACATTGATCTTTTAGAATACTAGAAGAAAAATTTAAAATTGAGAAAAAGTGCATTTCATACAGCGAAAATCCGCTTTCCTTCTTTTTTGTATGCAACTAGTGTTACGTGTGCTTGCAATAAAATGAGAAAATGAATGAAATAAAATTCGTGTATTTTCAGTTGGAAAATAATAAACGCACATAAAACACCAATCAAGTTATTTTGTCACATCAAAGCGCATCTTTCTGTGTGATTTTCGTCAATTAGCAATGAAATAAAATAAACAAATTAAAATTAGGCGAGGAAAAACGTGTGTAATCAGAGATTATAACAAATACGTAATTGGTATGAATAATTCAAAATTCTTTGGTAGGAGCAAATGCACAAGCAACAGATTGCGGTCGAGAGGACATATTCCAAGGAAGTCGCGGGTTCGATCCTATCTAGATGTCAGAAATGTGCTTGGTTTGTCTAAGACTTTGAAGAGCTGGAATCGAATTCGCAGTTGGACTGCTCTGATCGGTGGTTTCCTTAATCACATCCGAGCACATCTTCAGTCGGCGTGCGAGAGGCGAGAAGTCGTGTGCCAGAGATTATAACAGATTTGTAACGGAACTACGCACGGGTTTCCTTTCTCATTCCACCGATCCGCCTTCATTCTGTTCGTTAACCTGGGTGGGAATAAAAACCCAACGAACTCCCTGAAGCTGCATTCGCCGGTGGGATCATTATACCGGATGAATTAAGTATGTTAATACGTATATTTGTTTATTGATACGTTATTGCTTGCTATTGATCACCTCCCGGGCCACTGGATGGATCGAGAAGATTGTGGTTATGAGGGAACAATGGAAACAGTTGAATGATGTTACATGTTGTCTTATGAAGAGAATTATGAAAGGAAATCATAGGAGGGAAATATGAAAAGACAAACCAAGGCAACTTAACCTGTAGTTAATTAGTAAAAAAGTAAATCTGAAACTATAAAATTAGGTAAAAAATAAAACAATGTCTGTACTATGGGCATTATAAAGGTTCTTATGACCTCGGGCGACAAAAAGCCCTCGTGAAAAAGGTCCTCGTGCTTTTTGTCGCCACTCGATCATTACAACCCATATAATGCCCTTAGTGCATAATAGCTGGAGTATTGAAGTACTTTCCTCATTGTTTTCGCATTTTAGGAAGGAATTGATATAATTGGCTGCACCGCCTGCCTCCCGCCGATCAGCAGCAGTAGGTCACTAGTGCTGCGCGCGCTGCTCGGAGCAGCCTCCAGCAGCCGGCAGGGCGTGGCCCAGGCGACGAGGAAGGTGGGCCAGCGCCATCCGTCGCCCGCCTTCCCCGCCACTGCGCGCCTTCCTCCTCGCTGCCACACAGCTCCCCGTCCGATCTCGCGCCCCCGCCGCCCCAGCCGTCCCCGCCTCCCTCGTCGCCCTCGCCGCCCCAGCCGTCCCCGCCGCCCCAACCGTCCCCGCCGCCCTCGCAGCCCTCGCCGCCCTCGCCACCCCCGCCGCCCTCGTCGCCCTCGCCACCCCCGTCGCACTCGCCGCCTCCGCCGCTCTCGCCGCCGCCCTCGCCACCGCCCTCGCCACCACCCTCGCCACCGCCCTCGCCACCGCCCTCGCCACCGCCCACGCCGCCTCCCGGCCACACCCAGATCCGCGGCGGCGGTTGCTAGGCGACGGAGCCTGGCCGGGCGCGCAGCCAGCGCCGCCGCCGCCGCCATGTCTGGGCGCTCAGTGCGTCACCTCGTGCGTCATTGCCGGGCGGCGTGTCGTCATCACCCCGCCCCGCTCCGCCCCTCGCCTTGCCGCGCCGCGCCGACAGCCCCGCTGTGCTCCGCTCCACGCCGCTCCTTTTTTCAAGCGGCCACAACCGCACGTCGCCGCCAGCGGCCGCCTCGCCCCGGGCGCCTGCGGTCGCCTCGCCACTGCCTTCTTTTCACTTTGGTGGCCACTGCGCCTCCCATGCCCTCCTTACTTTGCTGTTCACAGCCCCCTCGTTGTGCACGGCAAATTCACCTTTTTCGCTCCTTTCTCCATTTATTTCCTCATCTACTTCGTTCCCTTCGGGTTCCTTCATTCAGATTTGCAACGTAACCAACTGTGCGCCCGTTTTTCTTCGCTCTTTTGCCACTTCGTACTTCTCTAGCGATCTCGACAACAAATTCGCGCTCAACGCCCGCTGTGCCTTTCAGCTCTTTGCGGTCTCTCTTTGTGAATTTCTCATCACATCTCCTTCCAGATTATGCAATTCCATCCGCTTCACACTTCCACGTCCTTCGCCCTCTCGCCACTTGGTCCTCCTCACCCTCCCCTTTTCGCCTTCTTCGCATCGCTATTTTCCACTCACTCGCACTTTCATCATACCACTTGCTTTCGCATCATATCATAACAATAGTATTGCTATTCTTCTAACGTTATCTGTGGTTACTGACTTTACAGAACAACCCACATGTTTCTCGGATTCCTCTGTTCACACAACTGGCTCAGAATATCTGAGAAAGAAGGTTGCTCTATTTAATGCAGATCCGAGCAGGGTCAGTTGTTTGTAAATAAACTTAATAGTCCCAATTCGTCAGAAGACTTCCATTTGAGACCGTATGTGTATTCTGTGATTCATAACATGTCATCAAGTCTCACGTTTGCTTTATGTTTGGACGTTACGATACGTCCTGTCATTGACCCCCCCCCCTTCCCCCAGTTGGAGTAGCGAGTCAGGCGGAGAGTGGGATGCCTACGTGCGCCGGTGAACAAAATATTTTTAAAAAAATGTGTGTCTCCTACTTCGAAATTTGGCAGATCTGTACAAAATTAGTATAGAAATACATGAGAAGTTTTAACAATTAATTTAAGTGTAATGTAAATGTTTGCATTTTAAAAATTAAAATATATCATACATTTTAAATATATTTACAAAAATTATATGTACATTATATGAAAGTACTTCCTTTTAAGTTAAATGTCAGTGTAATTTCATTTTTCTGAAGAAAACGGTATTTTAACAAAAATGTTTAAACATTAGCGCATGATTCTTCGGAAAAAGTAATTGGTCATATTTCTGAAAGGGCTGGGATTAAAAGAAAAAAAGAAAAAGAAATTCGTGTCTCCTAGTTTCAAGTCACTACAAAACAGTGAAGTTTCTGTGAGTGTGCGATTTGACTTGGGATGACTCACGTGTTGCATTCAAATTGTGCTATTCTCAATAATGAGAAAAAGGCATACCTTTCTAATACTTTATTTTTATTAAATATTATTATATTGTTTATTACGCTCCGAAAGGTTTGTGATAAAATTCATTCAAGATAAATTAAAATTTCTATTTACACTATTTGAACACCTGCGTGCCAATGCTATTTCGGTACCGGAGAACACCAGGAAGGTGTGTGTGTCAATATTAGAACCAAAAAAGTTGCAATAAAATTGAAATATTTTTAAATATATAAGAAATAATAATAATACACTTATTTACCAATACACTACAGTCACTTTCCGTTTTCGTGTTTGTTTTAAATAATTTAAATGTTTGAGATAGGCCAAGATCGTTTATACAATTTGAACATTATGTGTACTTGCGATGCAGATGGCAGCTACTGCGGCTCTCTTTTTTTTCTTCTTTTGTTCAGAAATAATTCCACATCGTCTGTGTCGTCCAGATTTCACAACTGTTGCGTACATCCACAGACGCTAAAATAAGACTTTAAGGCAATCGTAGACAGGGCTTGCAGGAAGTGATCACCTGAGTTTCAATGAAGCGATTCCGCGCGGTGATGGCTTCGATTCTTTTTATAAACATCTGTTAAAGAAAGGCGAAACTATCACCAAGATTTGAGAAAAGTTCTAAATGATGAAATTACTTAACGGGGGAAAAAGAAGTTGAGGTCCATCGCAGATCCTCTCATTGGCATGCTACTGTTGAAAACAATTATTTTTATTTATCTTACAATTGAAATAACGGATGTGCGACTTGTAAGTTTCTTATGTTAACATTTTCGCGCTAGGTATTCGTCCCTCTTTCATGGCCATGTTACAACTGACTTGATTCTCTCTTCCAAGCCGTTCGTCGCCCTGTCGACATTCCGCGACCGCATGCAGTATGTGCCGCTGCGCCGCGCCCCGCCCGGCCCTGCCCCGCCCGGCCCTGCCCCGCCCACGGCGCCAACTGCGCGACGCGGTGTCCGACAGCGGAGCTTAACGCCAGGCTAAGCCTAAATGGCCTCCCCCGCCGCCCCACCTGCTCGATAATGGCTGTGGAGATTGGGGGTGGAAAAATTGTAACGACGCCCTTTCCTCCTGTAGCTGGCGCGGAGCGGGACGGGCCGGGCCAGCGCTGCCGTCCAGCCGCGCGATTGGACGCGAGACGGCGCGAGAGCAGGCCGGCGGAGCGCGGCCAACGGGCGATTTTAGGCCGTTTTTACCACCTCGAACGTTAAGCATTATCAATCTTTTGCGCAAGCGCAGTTCACGTTTCGCATCACTTTTGTGCATGGGGGCATGCGCAGAAGATCGATAGTGCTTAACGTTCGAGGTGGCAAAAACTAGTGAGTTTTTGCAGCCTCGAACGTAAAACACCATTGATCTTCTGCGCAGGCGTAGATACACTAAAGTGTTGTAACACGTGAAGTGCGCATGCGCAGAAGATCGATAAAGATTACCGTTCGAGGCGGCAAAAACTCCCTACTCTCTAGTTTTGCTACCTCGAACGTTAATCATTATCGATCTCCTGCGCATGCGCGCATTCGCAGAAGTGATGCGAAACTTGAACTGTGCATGAGCAGAAGATCGATAGTGCTCACCGTTCGAGGTGGTAAACATTCTCTAAGCGCGAGGTCGTTTGGGCGGTGGGACGCGGGCAGGTCGCTCCCACGTCGTGGCTTCGCGTTCCGCTCTATGCCTTTGTCGCACTATCGTGCTTGCACAAACAAGGCAAACTTGTCGAGCTTATCCCTACTTCTCGGATACGAGCTCATTTTCCTGTGAGTACTCTGGGCAACGTACCACTATTGACAAACGATACGGCTTCCATTTGAGCATGGTCGTCCATGTTAATTGTCTTTTTAAATCACCGACACAATAATTTCTGAGAATTGTTGATCAGTTGCGGATCCATTTAAAAACGTTTGCACAACCTATTATTGGTTTCTGCGTAGTATACCTTTGTCAACATGTTTCCTGAATAAACCATGCGCAGTAACTGTTTAGGAGATTGGGGTCGAAAGAAATGTAGCATCGCTCTTTTCTCGTGCACTGGCGTTGGGCAGGCGGCGACGGCGGCGACCGCCATCGATTGGCCGCCAGAGTCGACGGGCGTTCGGGTGATATTCGTGCAGTCGTTCAGCTGATGGGACACGAACTTTTTGGTGGCGAGTGGATGGCTGTTTCTGTTGTTGGCAGGTCTCTCCCACGTCCTTTGTGTCGGTTTTTGCTCGCTTTTCCGTTTTGCGTTTTCTAACACTCGTCGAGCTTGGAACAAACTGTTGAAGCAATCGCTATGAACTTATCTACACTCTTGGAAGTGGCTCACATTTCTTCGGAGAGTATTGGAACGTATCTGTGTGAAGACGTGGGGATTTCACGACAGTATACAAGATTTTCCACGTCATGAAGTGTAAACGAACATGGGACTTATTTCACCACTTATATTTGTTATGTTAATCTTATTTCATCACGTATATCTGTGCATTTTTCATGTTCACGTTAATTATTGTGGAATTGATGCGCACCGATCATCGAGAAATTGATAGAAAAAATGAATAGTGGTGTTTTATGGTTCAACAACATCGGGGTGGTGCAAAATAAACAATCCAGGGAAACCCAACTAGCCTGCCGGTGCGACAGTCTAGTGGCAAGGTGGGTTCTCTCAGAGGCATCAGTCATGATACTTAGCTAAGAAATTGGAGGAAAATATGAAAAATAAAATTGCACCTCCCTATTCGAAAATGTAAGTCCAGGGTGTTAGTCCTATTCACAGAGGAGTCTTTTTCCTTTATTGACTTGCCGTGGAAGTGAAAGAATTTGGAAAAAGGGTACCAGAGAATGGAATTCACCCCAAGGTAGATGATTTCGATCATTGTGTGGTATGTCTTTTAAGCATCGTGAACATCAGAATTCCCCAAACGTTCTGCCGATGTTAGAGAGGTTGGCGGCAGCGACGGCGGTGAGAACGAGTATGGAGCTGTAAAGGCGGCAGGCGGCGAAGCGATGTGGTCGTAATTGGATTATTTGCTGGCGGGAGGGCAGCGATCGCTTCGCATTCTCTGCCTCAGGCCCTGAACGGAAGGCAGTGGTCCACCGGGCCGGATTCAGAAAGCGATTGTTCAGAATCCTTCGGGCAATGGACATGAAACATAATGTTTAATAAAAATTACCCCTTCCCTGATGCAACACACTTTTCTGACAGCTCTTTTAAATTATTATTATTATTATTATTATTATTATTATTATTATTATTATTATTGAAACTTATTGAACATATCCAAACGTATTTCGTCTTACACGTTGAAATAATAATAGTAATAATAATGTATTTAAAACAAGATCAATAAACTTATTGAAATGATATTTAAAATTAGTAACAAAATTGTAATTAGTAACAAGATTAGCAATGTCATGTTGGCAATAAAACGTTAATGAAAACAGGAAAATCATAAATTATTCAAACTATTTTAATCCATAAAACATTTTTATAATCAATATAACGAAAGATTAGCAACTGCAATAAAAAACAAAAGTAAAAAAGCGAAAATGAATTGTACAATAAATAATACCTGTGAGCAGTAGTGAAAATCATTATGAACTACTTATTCAATACACAAGTTATGTAATGCTGCAAAAAACTATTTTTGAAGAATAAAATGTTTTGGGAGTGCTTAATTTCCAAATGGTGGGTGTTTTTCACATCCAGTCTATCCACGAAAACATACCATTAAAATGTGAGGATGTATGCGCTGTTGTTGGTTGCTCCGCAAGTGTATATTTGTAGTTGTCATATTTGTGGAGAGGTCTTGAAGAATTCAGAGTTTTATGTCACCATCTCTGTTCATTGGGCCCTTCTGATTCGCAGAAGGCTGATTCCTTTGCACGAATTTAAGGCCTACGCATTGGCTTCTTAGGCAGTCTCGTTGATTAAGTAAGTGTTCCTCTGCAATTAATTGGAAAATTTTTTCGAGAAGTTACTTCAATTAGCAGATGTTGGGTTCTCACTGCAAATGCTCTGCCTCTTCTTTCGTCTTCTTCTTGGTAGTGTCAAAAGACGTTTCCTGGAAAGGTCTCGCCCAGTACCTTCTTTTCTCAGAACTCTTGGGATGAAAAGGAATAGAAACTCAATAAAGGATTGATGGAACATAAATACACTGATCATCCACTTACCCAGGTTTCATTGTAGTATTACTGAAACCGGGGTTATTTATTTAGTATTTAATATATTACTATTATCGTTATTTGAATTTTTAATAGTTGAAGCCCGTGTAATGGTAAAACACGAAAAAATATCTTAGGTGTTCCCTAGCAGACGTGTCTTATTTCATAACTACAGCGCGGCGGTAATTTCTGTGTATTGAAGAGAGCGGTAGGTCCAACACGTTTTGAGAACATCTTGGTTTGATATTTTATTCGAGAATTTAAAATGAGTGCAAGGAAGCTAAATATGAACCAAATGAAGTGGGTTCTTGATATTGTTCCAAATCACTTGATTGATGATCTTTACTTCTCAAATGTACGAACTCAGTCTCTCTTACTGTACAAACTGTTTGATATTATTCGTTACTACTTATCTGCGTTATTATTCGTAATCTGTTCTGGTCCAACAGGGCAGCGTTTTAACAAAAATATATTATCGTATGTTGGTAGTTTTATCTGCGTACCTTTTTTCTCACTTATTTTATTATTTTTTCGGTCTAGTTGGATAATTTTAATTACAAAACAAAAGAGCTTAACGAATCTTGAGTATTGTTTTCTGCATGTTCACCTTGAGATAGTTTACCGGTTAATATTGTTTTTCCATGATTAATTAATACAGTGTTTAGTGTATTCTGATATTGTAATGGAACGTCGATACATTAAATGTGCGGTCGGGTTCTCTAACCATAACTTTAAGGCTCACTTTAAAATTCCATGGTATGAATGTTAAAAGGAGAGTACTTTACTTTTTCTCATAGTTTACACTTTTCATCAACCTAAAATTGATCCAGTCACAACATTGGGTTGAACTACTAGATAAAAATGAGTTCTTTATTTTGTGTAGTATTTCCTAAATGTCTTTCACTATATTGAATATGTGATAGAAAATTAGAAACGTGATACATGATTCCATAATCGTTTAAAATCGAGAGTTATGATAAAATTATTACCTAGAAAAAAGTGTTAACTATAAAATATCTTTGAAATGAATATTTACGGAACGGTATCGCCAAAAATCGTAAATGGGAAACATCAGACCACTTCCTTATGAAGTCTCCACCGTAATGAAATTGCGAAAATATATCTACTCTTTTATCAATGAATTAACACTACTTTCTAATCCTTGTTTACAAAACTCGGCCGGTATCATTGTCACTTTGATTTTGTCCTTCGCAGACCTTCTTCCTACAAAAGACTTCTAGTAAAGGGGTAGACGTACCGACTCGCCCTCCAATTGGCATTTCTAGACAACGATCGAGAGGTCCTTCTCCTGCCTGTGTGCCCCCTCCATCTGCTCCGGCGTTTTGTTCCTTCGACAACTTCCTCTCTCTCTCGCTAACCCCCCCCCCCACTCCTTCGCCCCGTCCACCGCGCACAGCACCGACGGAGCCGAACCTCGGGAGTTTAGCAGCGGGAATAATTTTAATTTATCGGGCGCTCACGTGACGGACGGCTTGGGCGACGCCGCATCGTCTGGCCCCGCTCCACCCCGCCCCGGCCCGACCTCCCGGCCCACTCCTCGCCGCGCTCCGCACCCCCACCCCGGCCCGTGCCCCGTACCGCTCTGTCATCTCTGTCCCGCTCTTGCAACAGCCCCGTACCGCACCCCCGGCCCTTCGACCCAGCCCCACGCTGGTTCCATCGTCCCCTCTATTTCCGCCCCGCCCCTCTTTCTTCACTCAGCCCCCGTCCACCCCCGCTCCGCCCCCTTTCCCTCTCCACCTCGCCCCGCCCCGCCCCGCCCCGCCCCGTCCCGCTCCGTCCCGCGGGCCGAAGTGTGACTTCCGGCTGACGGCGTCTGAATGGAATATTGCTCGCTTTATTGACGTCCATTGTGCCGCCGCCGCCGCCGTCGCTGCCTTTACGATCCGCCCCCGCGCGCGGAGGGCGGCGCGGGCGGGGGCGGCGGCGGAGGCGCGGGCGGACGGCGCGGGCGGGCGCGGGGGGGCGGGCTCCTACGCGGCGCGCGCGCTGCCGTTCCGCCCTCGGTGGCGCCCACGGAGCTCGCGCTGCAATGGCTAGCGCTACAGATGGGCCGGGTTCGGTCCCCGGCCAGTTCATGAGGAATGGGAGGACGAAATAAGCCAGCTACCGGTGGGTTTCTGGGAAGGGGACGAAGGGCGCCCTCGTTCACCCTGCCTCTCATTTCGCTGTTGTTGCCTTTATCATTCATATGAGGATGATGATGATGATGATGACGATGACGATGGTTAGCATCATCTCTTTATATCAACCACAAGGTTCTGAATGACTTCAACAGATGAAAGGTCCTCAAACCACAATAAATAAATATGAGATATTTCGGCACTGTCTCCCCTTCTCAGATCCCACCTTATGCCCACACTACTCTTGCGCAAACGCAGCCGTTCAGACGTCGCACACCGCGCGGGCCTCGCCTCCGCTCCGCCACTACTCCTCGGCTCCACCCATTCTCACACTGCTTTCTCCTCCCGCCCCCATTGATCTAGGCCCCTTTCCACTACCCTTCAACCCATTTTATCGATGGTTTCATGGCTTTGTGAGCAGTGGGGGGGACATTATTTGTTTTGCTGGAGAATGACACCTCTCCTATGAGATCCACGACGTTTCTCTGTCATGGCTGACTTTAAAGCACATCTTAGTAGTATTGGCTGTTTGTTGTCTGCTGTTCTTCGAGATATCACACAAACCGTACCTTCAGCGGTCCCAAAACACAGTCAACACGACGTCTCCTGGTAAAGCGGTCAGAACGGTGTTCGTCAGACTTCGTCGGCCACTTTTGAACTGTTCGAGCCAGTTGTAAAACTTCCTTCTAAAAACGAATCACAGAACGTTGTGGAATTTTCAAATGGGCAAAACCACAGTTCAACATAATTTTGAGGTTATGTACACGACAATGTTGATCCATTAGCTTTCATCCCTGTAAAATTCCTAAAATTACCAAGCTTGTTCTTCCAACTGTTTTTTCTCCAGACCAATTTGTCTCGTTAATTATTGAATGACCTTCTTAGATTAGGTGATATCGTGTAAATAGAAATGTGCGAATATCACAGTGGAACTCGAAACTATCCGTACAAACTTTCCACCGGCAGTTATCACATTTCTTCCATTCTTTGTCCCTGGAAATTACTTCACTTACTCTAGCCACCTCGTGCTGGATAACGTCTAATTTTTTCCACTAAAATTCGTAGTATCCTTGGAGTTTTTACTATTTTTTGACGATAAATAAAAAAATAATAAAACAACCTTTGCCGCGATATCACTATAACAGTTGGGAAGATTGTTATTGCCTTATAACTTTCTCAATAGAGCATATGATAAAGCATAACTAGAGTAAGTAAAATAAGTAAACTATGTTATATTTTATGCAGATGCTTGTTTTAGAGCTGCGAGCCTGAATCTCCACTACATTCGCAATTATTGCATTTTAGCAACTTGTTGCAAATAAGGTCGCCTTTCTGCTGTTTATTTACCGTTCATATTTTCACATCTCGGTACTTCACACATTTGCCTATGAATAGTTTCAAACACACTGTTCTGTGTACTCTTTGCCTCGTCAATCGTTTGCACTTCTACTCTCTTCACCTTCTACATATTTTTCGTTTTACCACTTCGGCCACTTCACTACCTACCACGTTTTCGACTTGGCTCTGCTCGTTCTTCTGACATTTTCTCCACTCATCTTCATCTGTTCACTTCAGCCATGAAGATCCACTAAGAAGAGCCATTAGCACTCTCCTGCAGTAGTCACTGCTCTTCGGAGATTTATAGACCCGTTAGAACGTATGGTGGTGGTCGTACAGAGTCCTGAGTACACCACCAGAGGAGGTCAAGGAGAAATTGCCTCTGAAAGCGGGGATTATCTGCAGTGTAAGTTGGCATGCTGAATGAATGAGAGTTCTAAAAAAAAGGGGGGAAATATTTCAATTGTTGACGTATGTTGAATGTCCAATATTTTGTATTAAATGACCCATTTTGTATTAAACAACGAAATTAAATAGAAAGTGATCATACAAATTGCTAATAATAATTATTATTGCAACTGTTTTCATGTGGATCAAAAGGAATTTGGTTTGAAACTTAAACAAAATATTAAAACCTAGCCTAGACAGGCTAAAAAACATGCCAAGTGTCTTAATATGTTAAACAATCAGCTGCAGAACTGAGTTGATATATAATTCTAAATGCGAGATTTTCAAATTCGTAAATGTTGGTAATTGGGGAAAAATTGGGCAAATAGTATAAGTGAAAATGTTGTAAATGTTTTAATGGAGTAACTGAAGAAAACAGTTGCTACCAAACAGAAGAGTTGATGCCTTTGAATCAGAATGTGCTAAGATGATTCGCGTGTCGCAGCGCATTCGCAGGCAGCGCGCGCGCGCAGATAAGCCCCCCTCCCCGCCTGCGAGCCCCGCATGGCCTCCCTGGGACCTCTGCCTCCCCTCCCCCCGTTGCCAACGCGTTTTTCCCGAGCGCGGCGTGTACGTTGGCCCGCTCGCGCAGTTTAATTCTAATGAGGGGATGATTCGGGATTCGGGACAACGCGGCGGCGTGTCGAGAGCCCCCGCCCCCCCTCCATCCCCCATCTCCCGCTTCCCCCGTCAAGGCTCATCCGATCCCCACCCCGTCACCGTCCCCACCTTGCCTCTCCCGCCCCAACACTTCTCCTTCATTACCCTCATCCCGCCGGCCTCCGTGCCCATCCGCATCCCTCACCCACGGCTTATCTCCCATTTGCCCATTTATCCCGTCCCTTTCATTCCTCGCCTTTCCCCCCCATCACCCACTCGCCGAATCCGCTCCCTCGCCCTGCCATCCCATGTTACTTTTCCCTTCTCCACTCCATCTCTCCTTTGGCGCAAGCGCTCCCTCGTCTGCCTCCTCGTGTGGCCCGCCGCCCGCACCCTCCCCAACCGCCGACGAGCGCCATCGACGCGACCCGCGCGCAGGGCGGGGCGGGGGAGGGGCGTTCCGGTGACTGCGCGCTGCGCTGCGCCGCTGTTCCAGGAACTCCCCCCACCCACCCACTCCCTCGAAGAAAGCAAGGCTGCAAGCCAGTTCTTACCGTGAACATGAGGTTTTCTTCAAATTAAGCGATAATGCAAGCTTAGGTTTTTCGTGTTTCGTTTCAATCACGAATTCGGTCTCCATCTCTTTGTGGACCGACCTCTTCTCTACAAACCACCGCCGATCTCTTGAAACATCTACACCCTCCTTCTCTCATTACTCTTAAAGCGTAAATAAAGGAACTAATCAAAACTTTGAGCATGTAAACCCATCAAACAGTTTAATATTATTTACGGTTCCTGCATTTTTAATAGAAAAAAATACAAATACTATAAGGTAATAATATATTTGTGAATTCAATGAACACTGTTTTCACTATTGGAAATATTAGCAACCATAAATACTGCCGTCCGTATTTGACCTGAAAGGTGTTGATAAGCAAATCGCGTAACTTGCATGGAGTAGCGTAACGAAATGAGTGCGGGCCCGTCCGCAAAACTTTATTCGGGCCCTCTTCATAAAAGTGTATAGCAAACACGAGTAAAGTTAGTACCTTAAATAATAAAAATCCTTTAACAATTTCGAATTAATCAGTTCATGATTACTGTGCGGTTGATTATCTCTACTGGCGCCGTAAGGAATTCGAAACACCTTTTAGTTGCTTAAAAAGTCATCTTTTTGAGAAACTTCTTGGATCCGCAAAAATTCATCTCTTCCTCAGTATTCCGAGGCGGATCGAATGACAGCTCATTTGTCTTAGTAGGTGAACCAGAATGGGTCTAACCGAGAGAGACGGGCGCAGATTTCTTCATTACTGTGCAAGATTTCGTGTAAACCATTAAAGTAACTTTAACGCAAAGACGCACAAAGAGTGTAAGCAACATGGGTATATAATTACCTGCTTACCTGTGTATTGACAGAACCATGTTGATATGTTTTCTGGATTAATAAGATAGCGTAGATGCTGGCTTGTTTTCCTAATTAAAGGCAGTTCCACGCAGCATTAAAGACTTCTTCAGAGAGATTACCTGTAAGGCGGCGAATTGGGAATTGTGTGTGTCAATCGAACGTAAATGTGGCTGGCACCTCATTGGTCGGAAATTCTCAATTTCTACATGATAAATCTCAATATTCCAAGAATTTTGCACCAATGTTCAACGAAATGTTACAATTATTTTCGGTTTCTTCCACCAACTCTGCCTGGCTGCACATTTTCACGGAAGTAGGGTAGGCAGATCCCGATAGCGCTCTCACCGTAGACCGTAGACCCTTTGCACACACATACCGCGTTATGGTTATCAGGCAATACAAGTGATGAGAGCAATATAATGTCTTATAGGTAATGCGTGGGAGACGAAATACCACACTCCAATCGCCACAATACTACAATATATAAAAATGGTGTATCATATAAAAATTACAGTATGTTTTTGTACGTGCCATAATAACTTTAGAATACTTTTGAACAAATAAGAATAACAAACAGCGGAAAACGTTACTCTAAATCGTTTTTCATAATTTTTAGTTAAAGGTAGTCGCCAATGCATCTGGACTATTGTAGTCGTACGGGGCCGAGCGGGGCCGAGCGGGGCCGAGCGGGTGAAATCGAGAGGGGCGGAAGGAGAGCAAGAGGCGAGAAGAGTAGAAGAACGAAAGGAGGAGGGGGAGCGAGCGGGCAGAGCGGAAAGAAGTGAAAGGCAGGCTGGGTTGGGCGTGCCTGTGAGACAGACTTAACAGACGATTGAAATAAATAAATAAATAAATACTCAGGAAACGCCGGGTCATCGGGTAGTCTATAACACACGAGCGAGGGTAGAGATTCCGGAGCTCAAAGAAAGGTGCGCAGATTGTACTTCCCATTCCCATATTGCATTCGATTTTAACCGTTATTGACGTTAAATAAATAATGTTTCTAGAAATTTCATTGGACTTGGTCACACTACTCTTTCATCCATCCACACCATCTCTCTCTCTCTCTGTCTCTCTGTGCCTGCGGGGGTGGGAGAGTGCTTCGCTTCGTGGAAGCGAGGCCGTAATAAGGCATTGTGCTGCGCGCGGATTGTTCGCGCCGGGGTTCCCGCTAACAGGTGGCGATGATTCGTGGAACTCGGACTGCCGCGCGGCGCCGGCCGCCTTCCCCGGAAGCTGTTCGTCGCGGTGCACCGCCCCCTCCCCCTGCGCCCTTCATTACCGTGGGTGCCCCTCGCGGTCTTCCAACTTGCAGTTTGGACTTCATCGTCATTGTCATTCACTTAATCTGCTTTCTTTACAGCAACAGCTGTTATATTTTGACACACATCTTTACAAAAAAATCTTCTTAAAAACTCTATTCTCCCTTCATCTCCAACTCTTCTGCAATTTTAATTTTACACAACCCCACGTTACATTTACACCAATTTCCGTTCATTTCTCGATCACTGATGATTCACCGCCTTTTCTCATTAAACTAAATCATTATCTCAATAAAACTAATACAAAATCTACCGCGTCTTTTGCACTTGATGATGGCAGATTCCGTATTCCAACCTTAAGCGTAGGTGAAGGAGGAAACTTGCTTTCATGCGAATAAAGTTTATGCTCGAATAATACCTTCCCTGAGCAAATTATCTTAGTGGTGGAGTGCCATTGACTTCTACTTGACAGATAATGGTAGCGGTGACCATCAGGGCTGAAGAATAACGAAAAATGTATTATTTTGGATGGGATGTTGTTCAGATGGGATACGTCGATGAGATGAGAATCTCATCATGCTGTCAACAACGTGCCTTACGCAAGAATCGCACCTTTTCAAAACTATCAATAAATATCAAAGTACGAAAGGAATAGTGAAATGCTACCACATAATTAATGCTATCAAACTGCGCTTGAACACTGCTGTGTGGGAAAGTGTTACATCTTAAAAAGTGATTTGATAAGATTTTCCAAGGAATGATGTATGAAGTTGTTGATTGGTTTTCTTTAAATTAACGGCAATAAAATATTATCTAGATATCTTAAGCATATCGCAGTAATTTTAGGTGTCGTACCTCAGATCATAGGCTATCATTCGCTGGTGGTGACATAGCCAATTTTGTGTTCCGAATAGACCTTTATTACTTTTGTGGTAAAAATGGCCTTAATCCATTTCTGAATAAAATCGCTGCGCTGTGAAATATTTCTTAGATGTTGAAATAAACATATCTATAACCTTATTTGAATTGGATTCATCAGTTCGCTTGCGATGTCAGGTGGTGGCTCCAGTGCTCCACACGCGGTTCAGATCCCGAGCACGAAGGTTGTGCAGGATGAGTTCCGTTCCTAACAGGAGCGCTACATCAGAAACGCCGCATGTGTAACTCCCTTAAATAAGATTTCAATTCAATGAGCCCTTATTTTGAGTGGCGAGGCTCACGCCATTCGGCCTGCTCTTCCGCCTGACCAGGCGAATTCCACTACCCCCACTACCCTCCTTTCACCACGCGACAGAGAAAGAAGCTATCAGTCGCATGATGAAGCAGTCGCTTGGAGGCATCTTTTAGGATAGAGGATCGTTTACAAGCAGTAAATCTACAACATGGGACAGACTTTACTTCCCTTCCGAAGGAAGGCGTACGAAGGATTTTTCCCCCTTAAAAAAACACCGCTTCGATCGGGTTTGAACCCGCGAACTTGGGAACATTGGCTAACCGTTACTCCACTGAACTACTTGCTCAATGGCAAAATGTGGTTGTTCTTATCCCCCCCTCTTCTCACAATCTAGACGTTTGTATCATTTATTCTGAACGCCTGTGTATTGCAAAACCGGTCTGCGTTCTTTATGAAGAGGTCGCCGTCCCTGCCCGTTCCCGCAGCCGAGACGCCCCCGCGGGCGCATGGGCGGTCCGCGTCGCTTTATTCCCTCGCGGCGCCTGCGGGGGCGCGCGGGCGTTTATTTGAGCGCCGCCGACCGCCGCGAAATGGCAGGCGGTTATATTGCGTCGCAGAGTGGATCTCGCCGATTTGCGGTTCCAATACATCTGAAGGAGGAGCCTCCCAAGCGAAATAAGCGCTATATATTGGGCGCCTGTGTGTTACCAAATAAAATGTTTATATACTTTTTCGTTTTAGGCTGAGATTTTTTTTCGAACTGACACGTAGTCTGAATAAAATGAAATAAATATGAGAATATACGTTTAAAGTAGGAGAAACATAAGTTTTGGTTTCAATATTTGATAACACTATGTAGAAGCGTATTAAGAGTACATTGATAAACAAAACTAAGAAACAAACAGCAATGGAGATATTCAATCACTTTTTAAATAAGATAATTTGATATTTTGTTTTTAACGCTAATCAGGTTGAAACTATCTTCAAATGATTTTTTTTATAATTACGAGTTTCACTGTTCCTACGTAACTGCTCCACTACGTTGTTAAACTGTAAATGTTTTTCGTATTGTATATTGTAAGAGAATTCGCCCACGTGGATGGCCGAGGTGGCTACAGCGTGTGCCGAGTCAGCGCCTCGGTGTGAAGGGTCGCGAGTTCGAATTCCGCCATCCGTTATCTAGGCATTCTAATGGATACCAGACTGACATGGAAAGATCACGTCACCTCCAAGCTGAAGCCAACAGATGCTTAGGTATTCTTCGACCAATAATTAACCGTCACTTCACTTTAAAGCTCCATTCTGCTCTCCTTATTTATAAAGCCAGTTTACGTCCGTTCTCTCACGTACGCTTGTCCAGTCTGGTGTAACGCCGCCCCCACCACAATTAACAAAATTAAAATATTTCAAAATAAGGTCCTCTGAATTGCAGTTAACGCCCATTGGTATATAAGCAATACAAATCTCCACAAAGACCTAGCCATAGAACCTATTCTAACATATACTACTAAACTTTCACATACATTCTTCTAAAATCTACCCTCATTTACCGGTGCATCTCATTTCCATCTAAGTAAATAGCATCCCATAGAACCTCGTCTAAGAAACCGACTTCCCTTTCACGTCTTTCTCCGTAATATGGCTGATATAAGATAATGAAATAAACACTCCTCCCAATACCAGTCAACAATAAGTATTCCTCCACTCAGATACTCGTACTAACCACTATAATGTTACAGGGAGGTCGCCGTAGCTACCCCCTTCGTATATTTTTCGTCTGAAAATGCTCGCTCCTAACAACTGAAAAGCCGTATGGTTGAGCATTGTATAATCACCTCATTCTGCAATAAAAAAAAGAATTCCGCCGTTCGCAGGGTTGTTTGTCTCTTGTCCTTCATGTATTTGTGTTGTCGCGGAAGGCCTTGCGAGTCTGCTCTCCGCAAATCGAGAATCCCGCAAGTGTGTCGGTGTCATGTGCAAAGGTGTCCCCATGAGGGACGTCGTGGGTGCCCTGCGCAGACAGACGAAAACCGGAAGCTGGCGAAAGCCCCCCGGAAGAAGGAAAAGTGTAAGAGAACTCCGTTCTTTTGTTGGCGCCGCGAGATACGCGAGTGCTGGAAAAACTCCGTTTCACTCCCCCCGCCACCGTTGCAGTCGCTTTGTCGCTACTTAACACCCTTCCAGGAAAGGCATCTTTTGGTTCTCTTAGGCTGCAGATTCTGCAATTTATGGGTGGGGAAACTCAGAAAGCATTCGGACGTATCTGCATTGGGGACGACTGCTCCACGCAGTCGTTATCGTGCGCGTAGTGCTTGAGGTTTCTCAGAATCAAATTACTACGACATTCTTATTTTGAGAATCTCACGCCCACGTTCTACTTTCACACACGGTTTCAATAGGCGGGTGCCGAAATTTGATTGAGCAAAATAAAACCCCACTCCTGAGAGAGGTGTCTCAGGACATCAACTGATGTCTCTGCCTCTGACCAGAAGGTTCTTGGTTCGATTCCCGACGCTGGCAGGATTTTCAACACTAACTACGTCTCTGGCAGTAATTCAGTTGTTGTCTGGAGGAGAATCCTAGCCGCGGCTA
Organism: Acheta domesticus; assembly: GCA_031308135.1. Lineage (NCBI taxonomy): Eukaryota > Metazoa > Arthropoda > Insecta > Orthoptera > Gryllidae > Acheta > Acheta domesticus. The sequence goes on from JAHLJT010009436.1 coordinate 158,130,468, forward strand.
CTCCGAGAGTCCTTTTTGAGATTTCATTTATTTGTCCTATAGGCGGTGCCATGTGGGGGTAGTAATGTGTGACAACAGATCATGAAACTGTGAGAGTCGCTTATACGCTTCCGATACTGTCCAGTCGCGGATATTGAGGCGAGCGCGCCTGGTGTTTTTTTAATATACATTTATTAATGAATAGATATGCATAGTTCTGTATTATATACTACATCATATGTATTTTTTCCGACTTATATTAACTTAAATGCTAATCTTAAAATTATGTCTAACTACACATGAATAGGAAACTCACAGAGCACCCTATGGGATTAATTCAGGTCTGCAAATGTGCTGAGGAATGAATCTAATGGGTATCTATTTTTTATTCTGGTTGGAAGCTGGTAGGTGGTGGCTAAGGCGTAATGGGTTGCTTGGGTTACGGAGTTTATTTTGGAGAAGAAATTGTTTGATAGGAGCGCAATATGGTGAACTATAGGGGGTAAATTCAATTCTTTGTGCAGTTGAGAGTTTGAGATAAACCAGGGTGCATGGAAATGGTTTTGGATGATTTGGTTTTAGAGGCATTGATCAGATGAGGCATGCATAAAGCATTAGAGGTCGGATTGTTGATTTATAGAGGGTGATGGCATTGTTTAATGATAGCTTGCAATTGCGATTTAAAAGTGGTTTAAGTTGAATTAGTTGACCGCGCCTGGCGTGAGGGGCGCTTGCGGGGCGCCGTCGTCGGAAGCCGCAGAGGGCGCTTCGCGGGGAGCGGCCACCACCCTCCGCGCGCCCGCTACCAACGGCACTGAACGAGGATGAGAAACATCAGTAGACGTTGTGTAAATATGATGTATTTCATGACCACCTCTTGTAGAATGCATATTGTTATTGTGAGTTAATTAAACACTTATTTTAGTTTGCCGACGTTGCGGAATGTATTTTTTCATCTTCAGAGCTGTATTACATTTTTAAAAAATGCTTTAACTACATAGTACACACTAAATATAACCAAATGTAATAGAACAAACAAAAAAAGATAAACAAAACATCCTTACTATAATTGTGTCTTACATTAATGTAATTGTGTGAATTACATTGTAACGCACACTTAGTGATTAAAAGTATCCGGACACGTGGCAGGAAATGACTTACCAGTTCGTGGCGCCCTCCATCGATCTTGCTAGAATTCAATAGTGTCGGCCCATCCTTAGCCTTTATGACAGCTTCTACTCTCGCAGGCATACTTTCAATCAGGTGCTGGAAGGTTGCTTGGGGAATGGCAGCCCATTCTTCACGGAGTGCTGCACTGAGGAGAGGTATCGATGTAGGTCGGTGAGGCCTGGCACAAAGTCGGCGTTCCAAAACATCCCAGAGGTGTTCGATAGGATTCAAGTCAGGATTCTGTGCAGGCCAGTTCATTGCAGGGATGCTATGTCGTGTCACCACACCACCACTGACCGTGCAGTATGAACAAGTGCTGGATCTTGTTGAAAGATGCAGTCGCCATCCCCGAATTGCTCTTCAACAGCAGGAAGCAAGAAGGTGTTTAAAACATCAACGTAGGTCTGTGCCGTGATAGTGCCACGCAAAACAACAAGCCCCATCCATGAAAAACACGACCACACCATAACGCCACCGCTTCCGTGTCCGGATACTTTTGATCACATAGTGTATGTCGAACCTTCCTCATGTTAGTACAAATCTGTGTGTGCGCCTGTTGGACTGAGCAAGAGCGTGCATGCAGAGCGGGGCGGCGGGGCGGGGCAGGGCAGGGCTCCGGGGAAGCAGGGCGAGCGTCGAAGCCGCCCACGCGCGCCTGCTGGTGACGTCACTCGCCGCTCCTGGAAATAAAAGAATCGCGCGCTGGGGCAGGGGGCCGTGGAAGCGTTGCCAGCCCCTCTCCCTCCCCCTGCGGCTTCGTGCGTGTCTTCGCCCCCCTTCGCCGCTCCCAACGGCGCTTCTGCGTGCGAGCCTATCACGGCGGTCCGCGCACAGCAAGGGCAATCCGTCGCGCCCAATTTGTACTAGTAACAGGGGGAATCCAGGAAGTATTTCAGAGGCGAGTGGCCTCCCTCACATACAAACAATTCTGAAAAACTACTTTATTAAAAAGATGAGTGAGCTTGAAATAAATTTATATGATCAATGAGAATAATTATTTACATGTGATCCGATTAACATGTGAAAATTGCTTTGAATACGTTTCAGTAAAATTTCAAACTAATATTAGTTTGGGGCAGAGTGGTAGGAAGGGCATTTCCTCCACCCCTAATCAACATTTTTGGCTGAATCCGCTATTGGACTCTAAGCACATGAGCAATAAACATAGCTGCTGCCACTGACGTCCGTTTACAATAAACATAACTCCATGAAGTGAATGCAAAAACTGGTGTTGGCAGTGGTGGTCCCATTTGCAACCAGCGTGTGACTGCGCGTGTCAACATTGCTCACGGACAGAATTTCTGATTTCGTGTTTGATAATTTATTACTACATTACTCCAGTAACAGTAAATGAAGAAATGAATTGGATGCGATGTCTTAATTGTGACGGTTCAGTACGGGACGTAAACAACATCAGTAGGGAAGTAAAAATTGAATTTGCTGTTGATCGCAACAATCCGAGCGGTGAGGGACACTCTTCTCCCCGTTTTGAAAACAGTGGAAAGCCTCCAGCTGATCGCCTCTGGATACTTAGGCTCACGTTTGTATCATTCCATGTGGACTAGTTTTCTAATATATTTTAATACACGTAGTACCCAGGTAAAGCGAATGTTAAGTGGAGTTACTGCATGGGTTGGAGCAAAGCTGGAGTACCTGCACTCCATTTTGTCCGGAAACGTCCCTCTTTAATATTTGGATCCGGAGATTTCCAATTTCCCAAGAAGAATAACTTTTACAATACACCAGTGCATTCTGATCCAGAAAGTATATGTGAGCATTTGCACAAAATATGACGTATGTTTCTATGTCACCTGGACACCAGTTCCTTCTTTCATCGCTCTATCCGACTTCAACCTGCGCATCCTTTACCCATCACCCTTTCTGTCCTCCTCGTCTCCACGGGAGCCTCCGGTTGCCTCCCCCGTAATCTCATTCCCCACACCGCTGGCCCGCCTCCACGGCATCCACCGCGTCCACAGCCTGCGATGCGGCGGCGGCGGCCGCGCGATTGGAAATAAATTATTTGGCGCCGGAGGCTCCGTCTCGGCTCCAAGACGCCGAGCTGTTCGCGCCTCCGACGCCAGAACATTGTATCTGCGCGGCTGACGCGCGATATTTCTTTAGGAAAAATGTATTTGAATAAAGAAGAACCTGTTTTCTGTCTTCATCTATTAATATTCATGGGATAGAGATATTCTACTGAAACGAAACCGGGGATTTCATTGTCCTTCCTTGCCCCACGTTGGGCAGCCACAGAAACGGTACTGGGTTTTTTATTAATAAATAATATTAATATTGAATTAATTAATGCTCTATTTTGCCCCCATATTGGGCGAGCCACTGAAACGATAACAGGTTTACTTATTTATACTGTTTAATAAATAAAAAATGCTAATCTGAATTACTTCATAGCAAGCACGAGCATGTGGCATAGAACACTGAACCGTTCACAGAAATCTATAGGATCGTGGAGTAGAAGCCGCCTTTACAGGATACGGTGTCTAACGTTATTGCAGGATATTCGTACGTTGCAAGAAATAAAAAAAGAAAGTCCTTAGATGTCAAAGCCACCATCAATCGGTGCATTGGAGTTTATTCACAAAATTTACTGGCATCGTTGCCGCCTCTCGCTAATGACATTGTTATCATAACACATACAATAAAAATACCCTGGAAAGCACGAACAATAAACAGTAACACAAAACATAAATATTAACAACACACACACTTGGCATTCAAAGATACTCATTCCTACCAGCGCGCATTCTCTTGAGTCATGGCCATGTTACATTTACTTTAAAAACATACTAGTTATTTACTTTTCGAAAACACATACCTTGGTCTTCTTACAAGAGTTATGACGACAGCCAATCACAGAAATAATTAAAACACTTCCCTTTCTGAAGACTCGGCAACCATGGGCGCGAACCATAACTGCGCCCAACCAGCTTCAATCATCTCGTTCACCACACCATCAGAATTGTCCGTGATCTCCACAGATCTGGATGTCCACTGTCTCCTTCACTCATGAAACTCCATCGATTAGCTTCGACACGTTCCATCCTCAACGAAATCTTAGCACCTTCTCCAATGAAATATTCGCACCTTCTGTTTAGCTACCTTCTTTCACTTACCACGAAAGCTTTTGAAACAAAAACTGTCTCTTCCCGTCTTTTGTTCTAAGATGAAACTTACGTTTTCCTCCTTGTTTCGACTTACGTTCACTTACAATTTATTAAAGAATCCCGCCTCCTTAAACACTTTAACACTATTTTTATTTCGCTACTTTTACTTTAACTTACACCCTTATTTACATAATGTGTGTGTCGTTCACTTGTCTTATAATACCAAATAAAATTTTTATAATTTTGTTATTAGTTTGTCCTCGCATTTGCTGCTCAGTAATATGTCACAACTGTAAATATCCTTGTTTATCGTAGCCTGCTCGAATTTTATTAGTTTTGCGATGTTGGTGCAATAAATATACAGACATTTTTAACATATGCTGTAACTTAATCTGCAAATAAACAGATCTGTTTGTTTATTACTACTGTTAATGACATCGATCGTTTCGTCATTTTTGTGGTTTATTAATTTATTTCTTAACACAATAATTATTTGAAGACGAATTTAGTTATTGTGAAAATTGATAAAAATAAATAACATATCGAAAATACACTTATCAAATAAGATGATAAAATAATTTTGTGTATTACATTTTCTCTCATTTAAACCTATTGCAATAATAAGTCATGAGTGACAAGTCAAATAATTTTAAAGAATCCTTCCAGGTAACTGTTTAGTGTACATCAGTCCTCTAAATTAAAATTGATTTCATTTAACGTTCGTAACATTACCTCAGTTTTACCTCAGATTTTGCAAGGATGCAAGGGTTACGTTTTTCACAATCGACTAAGTAACTTTTCTCTTACCCTGTAATCAACAGATATCGATATCAATTCAGATTTACCAGCAATACTACAAAATGAAATTTGCAGTTCGTTTCCTAATGCAAATATATTTTCTTTTACTCGGAGATGAAAATGTCTAGTTTTTAAATGAAGCCGATCATGTTATTCAGCATCTATATTCATAATTAAACTCGATATATTAAAAGAGCGGGCTAGGGGGTTTGGAGCTCAAGAAAATTATTATTTTAGTCCACCGCAAGGCAAAACAGTTTTTTACTGTTTTTTGACAATAAATAAATTTTAAAAAAGATGATGTAAGACTAAAATGACTTATTGTCAGCTTGCAAAGGAACATTCGCTTAACTGGGCAAAGCCGACGCACGCTTCGTGGATGAGCGTCTTAAGAGTTCTTATTTGGTTTAATAAACTGAACGCCAAAGTTACATCCTTCATATCAGTGTTTCAGATTCAATATTTTGGATAAACGTCTTTTTCAGAGTTGATATTGTGTTTAATAAACAGAATACAAATCTTAACACCTTCCCATCCTTCATACAAGTGTTTCCATTCTATTAAAACACAAACCTGCCGATCAATGCGAGAAAGACTGAATTCGAATGGATTCTTGGAACATGGGAGCTCCGCGTGTCATTTTCCACGAACCTGGTGGCAGCGTTGCCCGGAACCGTGTCGTTGCTGCCAGGATATTAAAATGCGCTTTCGGGGAGCGCGCGCGCTTCGGATCGGCTGTGACAAACGGCGCCTGTGACAGCTGCGCGGACGTGCGTCGCGCGCCCACGAGGGCGACACACTCATCGGGATAATGCGCGACGCTCCCGCGCCCTTCGTTTCATGCGATACAGGGTGTCCGGGGAGGAAAAGTCGAAACTTCGAAAATAGGCTCGTAAGACAATTCTAAGCATATTTTGTCTTATAAACTACGTGGATATTCCGAATGGTTGAGCCGCACTAAGCACTCAAACGTTGTTTTGAAAAATTGATTTCTAGGCAAAAATTTGCATTATAGAAGCATAGAAACACTGCAGAAACATGTAAATTGTTTATTATTTACAAAAGAAACGAACATATTTGTTCAGAAAGAAAAATTAAGCGAGAAATAAAAAAAGCACCCAATTTACACAATTCGACTGCTTTTTTCAAACCATCTTTTGAGTGCTTATTGCGGCTCAACCATTCGGAATATCCCCGTAGTTTATTAGACAAAATACGCTTAGAATTGTCTTAAGAGCCTATTTTCGAAGTTTCGACGTTTCCTCCCCGGACATCCTGTATTTGCGTTACAAACGGACTTTTCGTCGCGCCCGGTTATATTTGTGACAGTTGTACACACAATAAGCGTAAACGTTTCGGTAAAATATTCGGAAACGTGTTGATAATGTGAAATCCAGTTGATGTAGTGTTTTAAAAATACACCAGATGTTTTAGTTGAAGGAATGGATTATAACGAAACAAGACACAAAGCAAAATCCAAATCTTAATAAATGCAATGGCTTGCTCTCCGAACTGCTGAACTCCTGATCAGGAAGTGGGTTCGATGGTGTCTTGAGCTTTTTTACTGTCTCGCATACTACATACCTAGTACAGAGAAAATTATGCAATGCCGCAGCAAATAACGGCGATTTTTCGGCAGAAAAATGAGTGTTGTAGGTCCCTGGCACCGAAAACTGGATAATTCTTGTTCGTAACTTATTTTCTCTAACACGTTATGTAATCAGAATCCGTGTTTTGTGATTCCTAGTTATCGAAACATTGGTTTACGGTAAAACATCTCTCTGCCTGTCCGTCTGTGAACAACTCTATTTGCTGTTATGAAAGCAGAATTTTCACCCAAAAGTTATATTCCCCGATCAATCTGGTTGATGTCGCAACTCCTTGAATTTGAAAAGGATATTTCAGTATTTGCTGGTTCTTTACACGAAGCTTCAAAGACATCTTCATTTTTTTTCAGAAATGGCTCCAAGTATTTGGATTACATTGATTGATCAGAGACAAGTACGAGTATCATAGTGCCGCAAGTTCCTGTCAGTAGCACCACTAGCTTCTTTTTTAAAGTAGATCCATAATAAACTTATTTTTAGATAGCCACTAGAAAAAAAATTCTTTCAGAACATGCATAGCAAATTCAGATTTTAGCACTAGACCTAAAAGTGAGTCGATTCTCAGGTGTTTTAGATGAATCTGTGGAGGCAACAAAGAAAAACCTTTCGTCTACCCCATCAGTTACAACTGCACTTAATGTGTCATTAAGTGATTTGTATACTTGATTTAAAATAAAATGAAAATCTGGAAGGCTGCACAAAAATAGTATATAGCATACGTGCTAAAAGTGATTCTATCTTGCTCGTAAGATTGACCTTTCCTACGCAAAATAAAATGTCTCGTTTACTATATTAAATAACTATTCTCCCTAGCATCCAAACTTGGTTTTCAATGCACACTGGGGATGAGGTCAACCAGATCGTCAAACAACGTGCACCCATTCGTCAATTACTAGCAAATTAAATTTTATTTGTATAGTTCTTGAACATAAATCTATGAAATTCCAAAAATAATTCCGTCAACTGTTTTTATCAACTCTTAGTTTTTATGTACAATGTAATAGTTCCCAAATTAATTTCATAAGTGTGTAATTTATTCAAAACACTGAAGTGTGATGCTGCTCCTAATAATCTGATGTTTGTTCTTTTGCAGGTGAGTTCTTTTGTCAAGTACACATCGGGTTTCGATGTCTTCGTGTGATGACAATGTTGGTAAGTTTTCTGCTTCTGGTTTGGTCAGCCGTTTAGGAAAGAAAAGTATTTTATATATCTACATAATAACTACTTTCAAAATTTGTTTTCGTATATCTGCAGCCTTTATTTAAGCACGCCATTTCTTATTCATAATTTTTAGGATTTTCTGAATATATTCTTCTTACAATAATGATAAGACTCACCAGAATATTTCCGGATACATTCAAAACTGAATAATCAGCTGCTCTTCACAGAAGGAAACAAAAATGAAATTCACGATTATCAGCTAATTTATTTTTTTGTCAATTAAAAAATATCGTGCATATTAAATACGCAATATCAAAGAGAATTTCTTTTCTTTGAAGTGTAAATTACGAAAACGATTCTGAGATGAACTTCTATTAGAATAGTGCTGATGACTGGCCTAAATATTAATTATTTCGTGAATCTGCCTCAGACAAAGTGGATGGGTACTGCTCGCAATGCATCGCAAGTTGAACGAGTGAAAGGAAATGTGTCTCTACTTCTTATAGCCAATATTACAGTACCCAATAATATAGCACCCTAACCACACGCATGTAAACTACACAAACAGAATGTTCTTGCTCCCGGGAGTTTCATAAGTCGTTCTTCGCTTTCATTCTCCGTTCTCGTGGCGTTGAGAATCGATTTGTGAAAGGAGGCAGGTCAATGGAAAATATCTAACGTGCACATATCCATGAATATGTATTACATGAAACTAAGAACTATATTTTTGCCAAGAAGAATTTACTAAAGACTTTGGTGACTAATCTACAATTTATCGCATTCAGTTGCCTATCTTTGGTGTTAATTTCTATGTTGAGCGCATTCAATTGAGGGGTGAACCACGTAACCACGTCTCTCTGTAAACGTATATAGAGATATAGAGAATTGCGTGTGCACTTATCTATCGTAGTTGCGAATACCTGCCCTTCACATAACATAGACCTATTAGTTTATTGCCAATCTTGTCAAAAAAAACTTGAAAAACTATTAATGAATATATTGAATGATTGTCTTACAATCAGTAATGCAATTCCGTATGAACAATTTCAATTTATATTAAACCACCCATGTACTCATCAGCTTTTAAGTCTAACAGAAAATATTGCTGATGGTTTTCAAATCAAAAAGCGGACAGTAGCAATTTTTCTAGATATTGCCCAGGCATATTACAGAGTGTGGCATGCAGGTCTTATGTATAACCTAAGAATATTGGGAATCCTGATTATATCCCAAAATTGAATTATGGCTTCCTTCATGATATATATTTCTTTGTAAAAGCAAATGATACCTTATCAACACAGAGGAATATTTCAGGTGGAGTGTCTCAGGTTTCTGCATTATCTCCTCCTTTCCTTTTTAATATTTATATTTCCGATATTCTTAAAATTAGCTTTTTTTGTTGATGATACTGTGTTATTTAAATGAAAATGTGCAACTAGCTCGTAATAGAATACACAATGATATTAAACAAATTTTAATTTGAACTATTCAATGGAGAATGAAATGAAATCCAACCAAAAGTCAAGCTAAGATGTTTGCACTTCGAAGGCTAAGATCCCCCCACATATAAATATTTATCATAACCCTATTGTATGGAATAATGGACCTAACAATTATTTAGGCGTACTTTACAATAAAAGTCGAACCTGGAAACCTCACATGTTGGCAACTGTGGCGTCGTTTAATTACTCAGACACAGACACGAAGGATTCGTAACAAAACAAGTTTATTAAACTAAAGAAATATATATACAATGTTGCACAAGTTCATTTACTTTATCCGTGCTTTACGGAACCCTCCTAAGAACATCTTATCTTAGCCGCCACCTGCGACTGCTTTGCGATTCCCCCATCCGCCCTTGCTTGACCGTAAGAAACAGCGAACGATTGACCGCGTCGCTAAAGATGAGACTGACGTCTCCCCGGACAAGTCCGGCCGCTCGTCCTGGAGCGCAGTGCGTGAACACTTAATCAAAATATCACTCGGCCCTGTGCCACAAATGTATCATGGCTAATATGCCCTTACCTTACCTTACCTTAAGTAGATTTGGTCACATGACCGACCGATCACATGATCTACTCCCACTCCGTAGCTAAAGTGACGTGGGTGCCCCACGTGACCTCCCTCCCCAGAGCTCGGTAGGCGACGTCTCTGACGTATACAACCGACCACTGTGACGTGTCTGGCCGCCCCCTGGCGGTACCTGTGCTCTTTCTACTTCCTGGCTCAGCCTAAACCCATCTTAGACACGTCCCCTTCCTGCTCAACCTAATGGTCTGTGGCTTCCATAGACAAAGGCACATCCTGTCTTTTATGTATGTAAGCGTCACTATGCCACACAACTATAAATAATACATACGGAAAAACCATAAAACTATAACTCTTTATTAATAGAAAATCTTCGTTAAAAAGTAAATTTCAGTTGTTATTATTCAAATTATAATATTACCGTATTACAAGTTGCGCAAGACAAATGCCTCAGATGGATACTTATTTTTTGAATTAATTTATTACTTCCTGTTCGACAATTAGTCTTTCAGGGCATTGAAATTTACAATATATGGACAGTCGTTTTGGACACTAACAATTACCTCTGTAAGAGGATTTATGAAGGTAAATTTTTAAGAATTAGACAAATATATAAGACTAAGAAACATGGAAAAGAAGAGAAAATAAATAAAATTACGGAGGATGAAATTTATCTTTAGGAAATTTGAAATTAATTTTACGAGGAATCTGATAAGTTTTACCAAGATTAAAAAATTGTGCATGGTGTAATGAAGGAAGAGTATTAAAAAATTTGAGACTATAATTTTTAATCAAATCATGGATTGTAGGGAGATTTAGTTCATTGTGAATTTGTGTATTGGGAATAAACCAAGGTGCATGTAGAATTTTTCTAAAGAATTTGTTTTGAATAATTTGAAGTTTTTGTATATTTGATTTTGCTGCCTTTGACCATATTGGACAAGCATAAGTTAAAGTAGGTCTAATAATTGAAGTGAATATTAATTTAGCTGTTTTAACACGGAGAGTTGAGTTATTATTTATGCGAGAATTAGTTTATGTATTTTAATGGTAGTTTTTTGTAAAACATTGTTAATGTGAATTTTCCAGTTCAGTCTTGTTTCTCAAGACAAATACCTCAGGTGGATACTTCAAGTTCGTTTGTTTGTGCTGTAGCGCCAGCGCTCCATTATTGAAATTCAGAAAATCAAATCGCGCGGGGAAGACAGAACAAGCCGCGAACCGAACGGGCGATGTGCGAGAACGAGTCAAGGACAATGGAACCGAGCGAGCTGGAGCAGCAGTCAGTCAGTGAGTAGGCCCCGAGCAAGGAGAGAGGATGGGAAGGTGAAATGGCGGCGGACTTGGTGGGAGCCCGTACACGACAATCCAACAACATCGAGCAATGTAAGATGAAAACGAAGTAGACCGAAAGAAGTAAGAATAAAAAGTGTCAAAGGTGTTCAAGAACTAAAATTAGCAACTGTGTTAATCACGATCGAGTGGAGAAATTGTGTAACACGTGGACGTATGTTCTTAATAGCGAAGGTGATACGGCAATTGGTGAATGGTGACGGCACGACTTAGTTGATGCGGTTACCAAAGAAATACAGGCAAGGTGGTGATAATTCGGAACGAAGATCGCCGAGCTTTTGTGCAGTGATTGTAAGATTGTATTGGTCGATGCGATCACCAAAGGCCCGGACATATTTGTGGAGGCGAGGACACCAATTGCCCGCGGGGTCGACGCCCCATTACGTGAACTGGTCCGTGGAACGCTGCATCCACAGTGTGTAATATTTCAAACGGCATGGGAGGGCGACCACGGTGGGACGACGCGGTGGCCAGCAACCGCGGGAGAGCTTCAAGGTCAACGGACGCCGAGCCGACTGCAGGGATGCCACGGCGCGGCGGGCAGCGAACGCCGCGAGACGGCGGAGAGAAAGTACAAGAAGATGACGCGTAAGCAGATTCAGATCTTTGTGAAATCAGGTGGAGCGGGCGATGTATCAGCACTAATAGATCGTGCTAGTAGTGACGGGGGTGGAAGGTTACATAGACATGCCCCAGGATTACTTAGAGACCTGTAATAGTTATTTATGCATCAAGGGCTTTAAGTAGATATTTTTGCCCCGAGGGCCTCTGGCCCGAGGGGTTGGAAGTAGCCTGAGGTGCAAAACATCTAGTAACGCCCGTGGTGCATACGAAACTTTATGGTTTACTAGTTCGTTGTCGAATAAAACGAGAATTCGAAACATTTCATGAGATTTCTTGCGTCTAAAGTGAAAAGACGCATTGTGATAGTCATTTGTCAATACGACGTCAGATAAACAAAACACAGTATATATATCTAATTTCTATTGCATAATTGTTATTGGTCTGATTTGTTCGTACAAGATGAAGGAATATTGTGAAGTTCCTGAAGAAATTCTCGCAAAAGCTAACAAAATTACGGGCAGTGATTTCCATTAAAATGTGAATAGGTAAGCGAATAAAGGGGAAGGAATAGGAATTAGACCACGATAATTTGTTTTCCCTATGTGATGATAACAGTATTTATGTTACCAGTGTTATGTTTTGAGTGAGAAACATCGCCATTTGTTTATAGCACCTGATTTCTTCCATTCTTTGTAATACTACTGTACCAATCGTTCACGGCTGCTGAGGGCCTCAGGCCAAGCAAGAATAAATAAAGTAAAAAAATTAAAAATATCTTTGTAATAATTCATTTTTTGCAATCAAATCAGATGTTTAAATGTGTGTACTACCACCCTGAGCCCATTCACGAAAAAGACACCTGTCCCCTTAATTAAATCTTTAACTTTTGTTCTGTGAACCGATCTTTTGGGTCGTCGCAGTACCAAATTAAAACATGTACAAATTAGTAGACAATAATTGTGTATGAAATATATATTGAAATTATATCAATTTTTTTCTTCACTTCAGATTTTTCATGTAATTCGAAAGTTTAATATAGACCTTATCCCTAGTAGAGAAAAATCCAAATTTCCCAAAGATAATCCCGACCTTCATTATTATTAATATTTTATTGATATCAATGACGTGGCTCAGGGGTTAGTTTGCCTAAGGGGGAAGGAGAGCAACTTGCTGAGAGGGATCGGGACTGCTTACAACCTGCGGGATGACGTTTTCTGAGGTCTTGGAAGTTCATTGATACACACTCACTTATTTTAACCTAGTTTATTAATGAGTTAGTTACATGTGCACATGAAGTGGGCTGAGGGCCCAGATTACATTTTACAAGATGGCAAGCGCCATTTGACGTTAAAGCATGTTCTCCACATTACCTTCTCGTGATCTACGCAGCCTCGTACAACGTGCAGGGCACGGAGCGATTCCATGAGAGGTCGCGTCGAAGTGTCCAGAAGACACACAGAGACACAGAGAGCTACAGAGAGAGCGCCCGGAAGGGCGTCAAGGGTTATATGGTCTCGGGTCACGTGACAGCCGTGCCGTGTGCAAACTCAGTAGGCTCGTGTGCAAAATAGGGCGTGTGCGAGGACCCGCAGGGGATGGCCCACCACAGGCGCATCCTGTTTGTTGCGGAGTCCATGAGCCGCCAGGCTGGCGCCATTGGTTCACCGCAGGCGTCCGGATGAACAAGCCTCATACTGCGCACTTTGCACTTGGCTTACGTGACCCGGATCTTATGTTTTCCTCGAACCAATGAATTGATTCCTGTGACATCAAGAAAAAAAACATTTTATAAAATCAAAATTCTTTAAAATTAAACAATCATATTACCAACATTAGTAATGGTGTAAGTGAGTTAGCAATTAGTGATGGTACCAAAATCTTAATGTGAATGATAATAAACATTGTATTCAAGCTCTTAAAAGGCCTTCTGGAAAGAAAGAAAGAAAGCAAGAATGAAAGAGGAAGAAATTATGAATGAAAGAGAATGAAAAAGAAATGAAGAAAGAATACCGGTTTGCCTCTATCGGTTGGCAGAGCACCACTTAAAGATTAGCCCGAATTTAGATGACACTGTTTTCATTTTTTTATGGATTGGTAGTCAAAATGTTATTAATTATATATCGCTACTGACAAAGTCAATTGCCATTTGTAACAATTGCTTGGGCAGCAAGAGTCGTAGTCTTTAGAAGCATTTTTCTAGATTTTCAGAAGAGATTCAGCTCAATTCTAGAGTTTATGATATTCTCATTACAAAACAAATTAGAGCTCGGAGGTTTGACAAAATTTCTTTTTGTTATTGATTTAGTTATAAGACTTTCGACAATACGAACTACTTAACTCCTCTTTTTAGTTTGTTTTTGATTTTTATGTAGCTTTTTTTGCCTGTTTTAGCTTCTGACGCCTATTTTTAGTATTTTGCCTTATTTTGACCTTTTTCATCCGTCTCCGTCATTATTTTCTATTTTCTTCTCTTGGCACCAATCTCGATCAAGCTGGAAATATACCTGCAAGCGTGGAGTACGAATGCACAATCGTCTTTTATCTTCACTAGCAAGGCAAGAAGTGTTAAACTAGAGCTCCAAGACCAGGACGTGTGAATAATCACTACTAGAAAGCGATATAGAAACAGACCAGATTTTTGGATTTCTTTCGTTGTTACCTACAGTCTTTGTTCGCTCAAACACGTAAGCTTTTAGAGTTAGAATAAAAAAATAATAATTTTCAACATCATGATTTTTTATAATAATTCCTTATAAATAGCTATTTTTCATCACTTATGCAATTTTTTCATCCCTGTTTTAAGCAGGGCAAATGCCTTTTTATGTGTTTTTTTTTCATAAAAATAAATGCCCTTTGCCTGCCTCTTTTGGGTAAAATAAATGACTGAAAATTTGAACTCTGCTCAAAACACAGTCCAGTGACAATAATATGACCACCGCCTATGTTCGATAACCCCGCACAAACCCCTCAATAACCCCGCACAAACGGCAGGTGGCAGCAATAACAGTGGTGGGTATAGATAGCATGTCGGGTGCAAGCGGACAACAGTGCAGTAGTTGTCGCAAATGCAGAAACGCACTTGTCGGACGTCTAAAAGAGCGTGATCATTGGCTTTCGGGCCAAGGGCGGAAGCACTTCCGAATCGGCTTAAGTGTTTAGGAGCCGCCATGCTTAAATCACACCATGCCCAGCAAAATGGCGGTATTCAAAACCAGCGCCGAGGCAACTGTGGCTCACCACGGTCCTTAGAAAACAGAGGAACAATAGCTACAGATATGTGTACGGGCGGATAGACATGCGACTGTAGAGCAACTGACCGCCTGGATGAGCCAAGGGTCTTCCAACAGGGTCTTCTCACCAACTGTTGCTGCGTACGGGCCTCCGCAGCAGGCTCCTGGTCCCTGCACCCACGCTGTCCGCTGTTCATTGGCGACGAAGGCTTCATTTGCACTCCAACGCCGCCACTGGGCTCCACTGAGTGGCCTTCTCGGATGAATCACGTTTTCTGACCCATCGCACAGATGGCCGTTAACGTACGCAGCGTGAAACGTCTGAACGCAAACACCCTGCAGCCATCGCCGGACGGGTCCAGGCCGGAGGAGGGAGCGTGATGGTGTGGGGATTGTTTTCGTGGCATTCTCCGGGCGATCTCGGTATTCGGGAAGGCACAATAGATCAACGGAAATACGCAGCCATCCTTGGTGACCATGTCCATGATTCTTTGTTCTCAGCAAGACGGCATCTACCAGCAGGACAACGCAATGTGTGACACAGTTCGCAGTGCACGTGCGTGATTCGAAGAGTATGAGGATGAGTTTACGTACTCTCCTGGTCACAAAACTCCGTGGATTTAAACTCAGCCTAGAATCTGTAGGGTCATCTCGATCGAGCTGTTCGCGCCATGATTCGGCAACCGAGGAACTTACCGCTGCTGCCGAGGATGGGTCCACATGGGCGGGATGGCTGACACGAGTTGAAAATCGTACCCCAGGCGGCACTCGAACCACAGGACCTCCAGTTCAGAAACACTGCAGTGACATCAATGGATGCCCTTGGTCATCTTCATGATTCCCTTGGTACCAAGAGACACGAGATTTTTGCAAGACGAATACCGCCATTTTATATTCAGTTATCAGGAAAGTTTGAACTGTGCTGTGTTTTGTGCCAGTGTAAACGTAAAACAGTATTAATATTGTCGAATATCTCCATAATGCATCCATTGCTATCATTTCTCAACTTCTATGAGCAGCCTGGCGGAACTATTGAGTGAGAGTGTTAAGTCTCCTTCAGGTTGCACTTCTGATTTAGGGACTCTTCTTGACAATGTGTGGGAGCGACAAAAGGAGGTCGCGAAAATCAGAGGCACCGCCACGCGCTCACGCGTCCCCCCTCCTCCCTTCCTCCCTTCCTCCCCCTCCTGCGCCCTCCCCCGCCGCCTCTGATGAAGTCCTCCGCCCACGGCGCCCGGAGCCTGATGTTTTTATCGTGTGTAGTACGCCGCGTTATGGGCCGTATAACTTTATATTGTAGTTTGGCCGTTTATTTGGCGCTTTATTCTGGGGCGAAGGCGGCGGCGCGGCGGTGCGTGGGGCAGCAGTCAAGGCAAGGGGCAGCCGACGCTCCCACTCGCCCGCGCCGGGGCCTCGCGCGGCGCCGCCAAGCATCGAACGAACACGCGCAAGGCAGCACTCGGGCGTGGCTCTCCCCGACTGCGATGAAATGTTGATATTGTAACGTTTGTAGGTGGTGAATTAAAGCAGATTTATTTTATCAGAGGTGTGATGTTTATTTATGTTTCCTAATAATACACTAAAAATACTTGACTTATGTACAGATAGCCTTCACAGTCCTTGTGTTTTTCACTTAAGTTATTGCTTTCTACACGGCACAGTTCTCTGGATTATTTAGTTTCACTGTTCACTTCTCTTGCACTCACCACAGTTCACGGCGCCGACCACAGTCCTGTACACTGCCGTTCACAGCGATACACACACACTTCACAGCTCGGCTTCCTGACTAGACTGACTGACTAGCGGCCGCCGGCAGCCGCGAATTTATACCTGGCTGGCGCCCGCCTGGACCCTTCTGGAACTCGCGTCACACTTCTAGGCGACCCGCGAATACCCTGGAGTCGTCTAGTTTGGGGGCGACGGCGGATGATGCGCAGCTGATTCCGGAAGATGATGCAATATTCATTACAATATGTTGTGTGCGACAAAGATTGATTCATTGGTTGATTAATTGAATGTTTGGTAGATACTTCCGGACACGTCTACTGCTGCGGTTATTACTTCCGTTAATGTTGCGAATGTGTTATCACAGGAGGTCCGATGTTCCTTCCCAACTGGATAGTGAGATCCGGAGGCAACCTACCCGGCGGATTGTGGGTTTTCCTCTCCAAGTGTCTCCCTCACCTGTGCCCCATCCCAGCCGGAAGAAGCTCTAAGCTTCCGTCTCGTGTCCCGACACGCGTGGCAGTGGTAGTGCTTGGGCACCGCTCCGGCATTCACCTGGCAATAATCGGAGACACGTCGGAGCACGATCAGAGCAGTCGGCTACTAGAATGCCTTCTCCAGGCAGCGACTGAATTCGACCTGGCAGTTCGCTAGTCGAAAGTCCGCCATCTGTCGAGACTCGAACCCTTGGAACTCCCGGTCAGATTCTCTGCAGCGAGGTCATACTGGCTCGTGAGTAACACTCAGCCGACGAAAATGAGAGAAATAATATCTTGACCTACATAAGGGAATCTGCGGGAACCAGCGAAACATGGAAAACAATACAAATCCCAACTGAGATGTCTCAGGGTACCTGTTGCCACTGCAGCCTCTATGCGGGGGTTCCAAGGTTTCGAGACCAGATGGTGGCGGGATTAAGACGCTATCTACAGGAGAATTTTCGCGGCTGGCTGCTCTTCTCGGAAGTTGTCCATAATTCTCCGCTCAAACCTATGTGAATATCGTCGTAGTGCCTTGTGAAGTGGGGCACAAAACGCGCGGGATCATTCCTTCTTCATTCTTGGGCACAAGTTGGTGAAAGTCTTTGAACAATAGCGACCGTAGTTCAAAAAGATTCAGCGTAACGCGTAATTTCCAACGCATTGAATTCGTACTTTGTTGGCAAACACTGCGTTACAAAAAAAGGGAATAAACAAGAAGCAAATTCCCTGAATGTAATGCAGAGGATGGTTTTTTAAGCAATTGAAAAAAAATCGATATCTCTCGCTTATCGAATCTCATAAAGATTCACACTCAAACTATCTTTTACCACTTGTTTATTCTCAAAATTTCATTTTTGCTCACAGTTTTTGTGTTTTTGAAAACATTTTAAACCTAACTATGTTATCTACAACAAACTTCGCACAGACTCACGAAATTACACATGATATTCAAGGACGCACCTTCAGACTACGAATAATTTCCTCGTTTTCTAGAGTTTGTATCTCCAACCCCGCATTATTTGACACAGCGGCAGTTGATTCATAAACCACAGCATGTAAAGGAATAGTTGTCCTTGGAAAAAACGTTTTAAAAGGATGACATTACGTTTGGAAATAATGTTTTAAAAGGGTGTAATAAAATGAGATATAAAACATGCTGCCTAAGAACATAAACAAAGAAAATTACTGATGCCTCAGTAGCATATTTTTTCTCGTATTTTTTTTAACGTTTACGTAATTAATAATATTGCAATTTCGGTCCACCCAACTTTTGAGTTTGCAAATTCGAATTTCCCGTTTTTCTTTTGCTAGAACCTTTCGGAAGATATCAAGTTGCAATTCAATGGAAACGCCTAAAACGTAAGTTTGAAATTTTCAGAATAACTTCTCAGTGTTGACCGTTGTTTCTGAGCTTATGGAATAGAGTTTTGTATTGTCGGATTTGTATTGATGATTTGTGAGGTTGGTTTACAAGTGATAACTGCAGAGATGTGTTAATATGGGTTATATTGCGTTATTATAATTTTACGTAACCGTTATTGATGCGAGAATGTACAAGGAAATAGGGGATGTTCTAGGACTACTAGTTTAGAATATATTTCATTTACGGAAAAATTATCCCCAATATTGTAAGTTTGCAGTTTTCAAAAATACAGAAATTTCGCTGAAAATGGGTCAGCATCATTTTCTTTACCATTCTTTACCTTTACATACGACGAATAAATTTAAGAAAAAACAATTGAGCCCTTTTTGACAAAAAACTTTTTGTAAATTGGATTAATTCGAAGCAGAAATTTCGCGAGAACTACGTTGTTTTTATTTTCAAAAAAATATACATGACCACATTTAAAGATTCAATTTGTTAAAACATATGTTGTTTAACAAACAATCTTAATCATCGATATTGAATTTTTTCAGTGTTACTTTTTTGCAATTATCAAAAATAGAGCTTTTTCAGCTACCCGAGGACAAAGTTAAATAAAAAAATCTGGAGCTATTGTTTGAGAAAATCTGAAAATGCTTTAGCTTCATGTTAAGTATCCAAAATAATCCAAATATACGTTTCAAACTCTCTTGACCTTGATTTTGATCAGATCTATCGAAGAATATGAATTTTGGGGGAAATTGTCTGAACGCTAGCGTTGACCACGAACGGAGAGACGGACGGACGGACGTTTCACTTGCAATAAATTTTTCGGTATCAAGGATTCACTAGAAATGGATTCTAACTAGACAACGTGTTAGAAGAAATAAATTACTGCATGTACGAACACGATCAATCCACTTTTTCGTTACCAGGAGCCGGCAATGGCAGTTTTTTAGTCGAAAAATTGAAGTTTACCCCCTCAGCGTTACAATACTTTCTCTAATGTTGCGTAAACATTATGCAAACAGTGTTCACGTTCCGCCACTGGAGTTTCTTATTAAAGTAAATAGATACTTCAAGGAATCAATACTAAAAATGAATTTAGAACGTTTTGATGTTTTTTCTATGAAATTTAATAATTGTGGCTGAATACGCATAATTGCAGAATAGAGAATTAATTATACTATTAGATTACATTTAATACTTTCGTATCAATTTAGTCTGTGAATTTAAATGCATTAATGCTCATTTGAATTTCCCGAATGATTTACGATACCGAATGAATATGTTGCAGATGATTGCTAACATCTCCTACATCCGAAAGTAAATTAACATAGAAAATTATTATTTTAATATGTTTCGTATTGTTTTGCTGTAGAATGTTGGAGCTGCAGAATACTGGATGCTATGCGTTCATGTCCAAAACGTTTATGGCAGAAATATTCACGAGATTTCCTCACGCTCTGGGCGACAGAAGAAACTTTACAACTTTCAGCGGGCGGTTTATTGTGAGCATAGAAACTTTATAACACATCGTTGTAATCACTCTCATATATACCCTCGATAGGCATCCTTCAAACTTATGCGCAAATGAGCAACGTGAACGACGCAAGAAGAGTGAGATTATGTATTGAAATCAGACTGTGCCCTACGGAATGTTTCCTCAGAGGTGTTAGGCGTCAATGTGATATTTGTTTAATAGTGTACTACCTCTGTGCTTCTTGTTATTTTCAAATATATCTCAGAGATACGCTATAAATATGCGTCCCAAACAACAAACATTATCATGCAGGAATGCACAAATGGGTTAACAGGTCATGTTTGATAAAAGTTTGTCCTTCGCTATAAAACTAGTTTCCTATGAAATGCTTGGTTAAATGTGATCTTCTGGACCTTCGAATTTTGTAATCAAACTGTTTATTAGCACATTGCGTCAATGTACATGACCATATCAACTCACGGGATCCTGTGCAAATGATCCTGTACGCAAGGAATAACAAGCCAAGACTTGTGACTGTGAGAAGGTATCGAACAGAAGAGCATCGATAAGATCATGCACGATCGCAGGGCGCATTATTCAGAACATTTTAATAAGCACCCTTATGCATCAATTTACACATTTACGTTTTGCCTCGTTCGCATTGGTAGCAAGTAGATTTTCTTTGGAAAAGCTTAGAAGCATGCTTAACGTTTCGACACTTTATGAGCACAACTTGCTGTTAGTTTTACAGAGAGAGAAATCTTCAACAAACTGCTGTGCTGTAGCGGAGAGTCTAAATGCCATATGAAAAATTCGGTGATCCATTGGGGAGAAAATGATGGTGTTTTTCTTCACCTAAAATGTGTTGTGTTAGTTTTCAGTCCGAAATATGGCTAGTTAGCAGTTGTTTGTTGAGTACCACGGACAGCAAGACGGTTTGAATAAATCTGTGTGAATAACGATGAACAAACCATTTCGAACTGATCGGCTGTAGTCACAGTCATAGGGCGCTGCCTGGAGAAAGTTGATTGTCTGAGAGTGAAGTGTCTTGTTTGTACGCAAGGAGTATTTTCCCTGACAAATGCGATGTAAATTGTGTTCAACCGACTGAAGATCGTTTTATGGAAATCGGGAAATCAAAGACCGGAGACTCATCGCCACCGAAGCATTAACTGAGGAATTTAGTGAGGTTAGGTCAGGTGGTATCTTGTAAATGCAAATTTACAATTGGCACAGTGGAACTCAATTGTCCACACTTTGTCTCACTGGCCTTATTGATAGAAACTTTTCACCTGCATCTGTTCCCTATTTATTACGTATCTGATATCTCTCGTCTCGGTAACGTCCTTCACCTACTCTATCCAATCCGTGTTGGATAAAACGCTTTTCAGACGAATGAAGCCCGAAGTAGGCTTCATAGCTGTTCCTACCTCGAACTAAATCCAGCCATTTAGGATGATGTGAGCATTAACAAGCAACTTCGGAAATTAAACAGTTTCAGACTTTTTTAAAGATCGCTGTTTAACATACAGTTGGGTCCTCCACTCTGTTTGCTGGAGGAGTAACTGTAGGAAGAACACGAACACACACAAAATCTATGCCCGAGGCGGGATTCGAACCCGCGACCTCTCGACCCGAGGTAGATACGGTCCTTCACCGTTAACGACCTCCGTTATCCAGGCCGGCTAGTTTTGGACTTCATCCGTAACAGTTACACTTCATAATTAGTTGGTGTATTCAAATACGTGGAATTGAAATATAAAGAGAGTATAAAAAAAAAGAATTTAAGAAGTACATGAGAATATAATGTAATTATGATTTATCATAAAGTATATAAATAAATGATTTTGAAACATACTAAATTTTACTTTGTACTGAATTTGTGTATGAATATTTGAATATATTATTGATGTATAATATTACCATTAATCAATAAAGAGGGAAGACTTCTTTCGTCGTAGATTACTGAATCAAAAAATGCTAAATACACGAATTTTGTTGCGAGATCACGGAAATACCATTCATATTTTATCTACAGATGCAAAGTAAGAACTGAAACATTTGATACGGAATACGGTAAAGTAATTCAAGGGAAACTCGACGTGCAAATGGCCAAATAAGCAAGTTCTTTGGTCCCACACCATTCACAGTACAAACAAAGCCTTTCCAAATGTCCGCTGTTGAAATCCGCTGCAAGTTATGGGAGAGGTAGATTTCTGATTCCTTTCCACCAGTCCATTATAAAACGACTTCAGTGGACTAGACGACGCAAAGCCTCCCGGCTACTTCTACTGTGAGGAGGGAGTTTAGTCAAAAACGTTAGACTTGCATCCCTCCATCGCTCCCCGCCTGTCCCGCGCCGCCAGTCTGCTCTCCTCGCATGTCCACCTCGCCCCGTACCCCGCCCCCTTCCCCTCCTCTGCCGCTGGCCGCGAGGCGCCCCTGAAATATGGACGGCCACGTCTCACGCATAAACCACATGCCGTTTTAGGAGCGCCTGGAAGTTTAAAAAGCTCCGGGCTCATTCTGCTCAATAAACAGAGGCCGCTTAGGCGCGAGGTCGCCTGCCTCTGGCCGCCGGTGCGGAAGCCCTCCGCGAGGCGCGCTGGCGGCGGGGCAGCAAGAACCGTACCGGGAGGCGTGGCTCAGGGCATCGACTGATGTCGCTGCAGTGCCTCCGACCGGGAGATCCTAGGGTTACACTCCCCAGGTGGCACGATTCTCCACACTAACTTGTCAGCTAGGTCGAATTCAGTCGCCGGCAGCTCTGGTTGGTAGTTTTCCATGGTTGCTCTGTTCTACACCAGGCGAATACCAGAGCAGTACCCTAACAAACGGGCCACGAACCACGTGCGATCTTTCCTTCCTTTTCCTTGTTCTATCCTCACCCGTTACACACTCACACTAACATGCACTACACTACCACACATGTCGGGAGACAGGTCTGGAGCTTAGAGCTTGTCCCGGGTGGGATGGTGCCCCCTGGTGGGAGATACCTGGTTCGGGAAACCCCGTTAGCAGACGGTAGGTCAGCGCCAGGTCTCGCCATCCAGCGAGGGAAGATCACCGCCACCTCCCTATAAAACATGTACTACACTTACGTGACTAATGAGCTGAATAGTTGACGTGTCCGGAATCACTAATAACACTGGTTGACAATGATTTTGTTAAATGGCAAACTCCAGCTGTCTCTTATGTACTTCGCTACGCTAAAGCTGAATCTGAATACAACCATAAAAATTGCCGAACGAGCTCAGTTTTCGTGTAATCGCCCATGTACTAAAACATATATATCGTAGATAGCCACGTGTCGTTTATGCTGACACGCTAGTTGCTTGCAGGTTTATTACAAGGTGGTGGTCGCTAACACCGTACGAAAATGTATATTCCACCCAAGAAATGAAATGGATACTGGATCGGTCAAATCAGTTGAGCAACATGGGGCATTGCGAAGGGAATTGCAGTGACCCACCCAAACGACTCGTCGACTCGGCGCGCTGTGGACGTGAGTCACTGCATGTTAGTTGCGTCGTGCGTGACGATCGAGAAAGGCGTATATTTATTTAGTGTACGACTCATGTATTCGTTGCGTACTAGTATTAATGTTTGTACAGATACCTTGCAATTCCGCGGTAGTGAGTAAACTATCCAAACAATTTCTGTTATGTGCGTGGTGTAGTAATAAGAGGTCATCCATAAATTACGTAATGCTAAAGGGGAGGGGGGGGTCTGGTTACGCTGGATTACGTAGGGATAGAGAAGTGCGTTACAAGGGGGAGGGAGGATTGAAAATACTTGAAATTTGCATTTTTTATGGACGGTCACTTATGAAGAGCCAAAGGCGGAACATTACTCCTTTAAAAAGAAGAAGACCCCCCTCTTCCCATTCTCCTCTCTCTCGTTTGCAGCTGTGCTTCCCTGCTCCTTGCCCGTTCGCTCTCTCGCATGCCGCTTAGCTGCTTCTCGCCGACCCGCTCCCCGCTCTCTCCCTCCCCGCTCTCCCTCTTCCCGCTCTCCCTCTTCCCGCTCTCCCTCTTCCCGCTCTCCCTCTTCCCGCTCTCCCTCTTCCCGCTCTCCCTCTTCCCGCTCTCCCTCTTCCCGCTCTCCCTCTTCCCGCTCTCCCTCTTCCCGCTCTCCCTCTTCCCGCTCTCCCTCTTCCCGCTCTCCCTCTTCCCGCTCTCCCTCTCCCCATTTCTCCGCTCGCCCGCTGCTCGGTTTCTTTTCCACGTTCCTCGCTCCACCTGCCGCCCCGTTCTCCCTCGCTCTCGCCCCCACGCCAGCCGCGCAGCCCTGTCTGCTCGCATCGCCTGCTCTAAGGAGCGGAAAGGAGAGAGTGAGGGAGAGCGTCACAATGACGTGTAATGTCCGTGGAAGGAAGAAATGTGAGGAGAAAATAAGAGGATAGGAGGAAGAGGAATAATGGGAATGCAGGAAGAGGCCCCACAATCTCGCTACAATTTACACGCTTTTAGAACCCGATGACAACCGCTCACAAACCGTAAACAGCGGTTAGCAAGAATTTAACAATAGCATGAGCTGAAACCAACTGTCTACGAATGGAACGCACGCATATACGAAGTGTACGAAAACTCCGCGGCATTGTAAAAAGAGAAAGTGCGACGCATATTCGGAATACCTAGCGCGCTGTATGAGGCATGAACAAATAGTCCTTGGTGGAATACGAGGAATTCAACGATGTGGAATTTGATGTGCTCATTTTGTAACGGGAACTTCAACTCATTCTCAGGTGTCAGTACGTATAGATTCCTTCAGACCGGCGCGACCCTTTTCAATAAAACACCTCATATTTGAAGAGGGATGGTGACTGCGTCGTGTTTTAGATGAAATTGTAAGTATCCTCGTAAAATCTACATCCATCTGCATTTATGTAAAATAACGCATGTTGAAATAAAAAAGTAAAGTTAATATTGGTAACTTTTTGTAAACGAGAGAATAGAATCTGACAAATTACATTCCGCGCTTCCTCATCACTCGTTCTGGGGCATTTGGACGACTACTTTACTTCGAGCGTAAGTGGGGCAGCCACTTGAAATGCATCTTCGGATATATTTCTTTCTTATCGTAC
The DNA here is from genome assembly GCA_031308135.1 of Acheta domesticus. Taxonomy (NCBI): domain Eukaryota; kingdom Metazoa; phylum Arthropoda; class Insecta; order Orthoptera; family Gryllidae; genus Acheta; species Acheta domesticus. The sequence continues at coordinate 158,155,622 of JAHLJT010009436.1, forward strand.
GAACACAACTTCTAACATGCGTCTACGCGTTAGTCCAGAATTAGATTAATTAAAATGAAATTGACTGGGTATTTAAAAACGTATTAGGCTGAGAAAAATTAATAAGGAAGTACACAAAACAATGCTACTTAACTCACTGTCCCGCAATAATTAGTTTTCTAATCTCTTTAGTGTACACTAGCTCTTTGAAATTCTCCAACCCTCCTCCCATCTGCAAGATACGGTCACATATTTTTCACATTTTGTGTAGGACATGTTTCATATACAAATTTTCATTGTTAAATATAGAACCATTCTTCAGAAAATGTCTTTTGAGCGTTTCTGGAAAATATCGATTTTGAGTTCATTTTCACAAGTTTTGAGTATTTGAGAAACTTCTTAAGAAATAATTTGAAGCACTTGTGCTCGCAAATACAATAATATACATATAAAAACCATAATGTAAATATTAACAAAGTGAGTGATATAAAAGTATTGCGCAGATAGATTAGCCTGAATTGAGTCACGTAGTACAGACGCACTGTACGCGTATGCCCGAAATAAGTACGTGGACGAAAGTGGAAAAGGACGGCCATTTGCAGTTACGGCTAAAGGGCACCGCTCTTTTGCTGTGGGAAGGTAATTTAAAAATAACTAGTCTGCCATCGCTGTGCAAAGAATGTTTCGTAGCCATTTCAGGCTGATAAGTCACGACAAAGTTACTAATCACCGAAATTGGTTCAGGTCCACCGTCAGGTGGGTAAACCAATTTCGTATTAATGCATCTAGTCTTTAGATGAAAAGTCCAGGAGTACCAGGTCACAACAAATCCCTGGGCAGATAGAGGAAGCCCGTCATGCGTTAATCCGAAGTCCTCGGCGTTCCGCTGTCAGATATGCTAAGAATATCTCCTAGTTCCTTGCAGCATATCACCCATGATGTTCTACAGTACCAACTCCATAAGATGCAGGTTGAGCAACAGTTGGAAAAACAATGGAGTTGCCCGAAGGACGTTTGCTATGGATATCTTTGGCCTTTAGCAGCCGAACCGCAGATCTTGGACAACTTGGCGGTATCTGATGGGGCTCATTTTCAAATTAGTAGAGGCGTGAGCATTCAAAATGTTCGATACTATGCACCCGAGAACCCAGGTGAGCTGCGTGACAAACCGCATCGTAGTGAACATGTGACTGTATGGTGCTCTGCTGTTTCGTGTGACATCACAGGCCCTTAATTCTTCGAGGTTCACAATGGCCGTACTGTTACAGTTACTAGTGATTTCTACATCAGTGGTGTCAAGGCCTTCTACTGGTGGTAGTGGCACGCTTCGTGGCTCCGTAGCATGCCTCGAGCTTCATTGCGCCACTAGCGTTGGGAGAGGAAAATATTAGTAACCTAGTCGTTTCACAATAGTGATGGCGTTGCCCCTTGTGGAGGGGTAATGAACTGCGTTCGTCATGCCACGGTCTCCCGCTCGTGGCATCGACCTTTACAACATTGTTCTACGTGAATATGGTGAATTCCGTTCTACCGTAGCTCTGACCAATCTCACCCTACCTCCCTACCCCCCTAAGGTTCGAACAGAATGGGGCAACATTCATAAGGCACGGCAATCCATGGCTATCTCGCGGCTTACTTTTCAATGTCTATTAAATTCCCTATTTGGAGACATTAACTGGCCAGCGCGGTCGCCAAATTTGATTAGCCCTGATTTCTTCTTATGGGAATATCTGAAGTGTCAGTCTACACCACACGCCCTCACACATTAGCAGATCTTCAGCGCCGTATTCTAGAAGTCTTGGAGGAAATCCCCTTAGACACGCAACATCGTATAAGGCCGGCTCTCGTTTGGAGGAATGTGTACAATGTAAAGATCATTTACCCGGTGTAATAATCACAGTTACTATTGGTACTAATGACTAAATGGTATACCTCTTTACTTCTGTTCTCAAGGTATTTTCAAATAAATGATTGTACTACTTACAATACGTTGGCCTGTTTAAATCCTACTATGCTTTCTGCGTATCCCTCTACAAAAAAATACGTTTGTGTTATGCCATTCAGTGCATTTAACACTATCTGTACTGTAACAAATCTGCTTTTTCTACTACTACTGAATGTCAAATCTACCATTTGCTTACCATGAAAGTGTTTGGGCCACCCGATCCGCCCGCTATACGGGGGACGAGAAACCTCCGTGAAAGTTTTTTTGGCTATTGATTGCTGCGGATTTGCTCGTTGCTTGCAGACATTTTCTCACTTCTGGATCCCAATTCAACTTCTGACTGATCTTAGCGGGCGCTGCACCTAAATAACTTAAATCACTTTCAGGTTGCACTACACTCAGCAATTTTATTTTTACTTTAGTGAACGACTACAACTTCGCAGAACATTTGGTTACAACTATCACTCGTCCAAACAAAACTTTCTACCTCACAAAATAATCGTCTTCCATCTTATCCCAAAGCCCCCTATCAACCACCTGCCATTGTCTACTCTTTTCCTGAATAATTGGTATATCACAGTACAGAAAGAGGCTGTTTTCCAGAAAAATCGATTTTTAATGTTGCATTTATTGTATGCAAAATTATGCGAAAACCATTTTCAAAAATGGTGAGCATGGCCACATTTAAAGATTTAATTTTGAACACCAAATTAGACTTATAAATATTTACCAGAAGATGCCGAAATAATTTTAATATTTTTCAATTATTGAATTTTGAGAGAATTCAACGGAAATCAAACCTGTACAATTTGTATAAATGTATTTTCCTCCATCCGATGAAAAAAAAATCCAAAAGTTTGGAGCCGTTTTGAGAAAAATTTGAAAATATTCTTGAAGCTTCAGGTAAAGTAACCCTCAAAATTAAAATATCGGTTTCAAAATTCAAGGGGCTGTGACTTCAGCCAGATCGTTCGGGGAATATACGTTTTGGTGAAAATCCTACTTCGGTAAGCCGTCAAAGAGCGGGCGGGTGGACGGAATGACGGACGGACAGGAGTTTTGCCATAAATCAATTTTTCCCCCATCAAGGACCCACAAAACGTGGATTCTAACTTCAGCACGATTTAGAGGAAGTAATTTACTACATACATACACTAGAATGATCGCAGTTTTCGCTGAATTATAACATAATTTTCTCTATAGTTCATGGTATGCGAGAACGTAAAAATTGATTGGATGAACAATACACATCATTATAAATACCTAGAATATAACAAATTAAAATCACTAAGTACACAATTAAATAAGTCAATAATTAACGCACTAGATTACATAATGATGCATCAGTAGAGAAAGTTGTGTCTGCCTGTTTCTCATCTACATCGCAGTGCTTGTTCTATCATCTTGTAGATATTATCTGAATTTTACGGTGTAGGTTTTGATTTATTGATTTGAATTCATATATGAAACTAGCCGTGCATTTTAACAAAGAATGAATGTTCATAAATCAGAGTAAACAATCATACATCTTCCATTATTTATGATATATTCTATCCCAAAAACAACGAAACGATATAAATTATATTTTTTGAGTTTTTTAACCGAGATCTTTGCTATTAAAATAGCAAACACGTTGTTTTCCGTTCTGTTGTTAAGTTCATGTATGGATATTTACGAAGCATTTCGTTGGTGGCTTGCCCCCTTTTTCAATCTTAAGATACTGAAAAATGAAAAATAAATAAAACTCACTCAAAAACAAATATCACCGAAATGTAAGAATAATAGAAGGTATTGAAGAATAAGGAAAATAAGCGAAGATGCGAACACAGAAAAATATAACTTGACTCTCGAGCCCCTCAGCATGTGGTAAATTGTAAAACCATATTCCCGAAAGTTGACTTTGTGACTCTCGTAGTCAGTAAGCTGAAACACCAACTCTCTAGTTCTATTTAGCATTGTGATTATTTCTTTGTTTTAGACGAGATATTCGAGGGTTGGTAAACTCCTACAAAGATGACTTCAACAGATTGTCAAAGAACACGTGACGTGTAACTTCTGACCGCTGTGTCGGTTTCGGTGCTTTTCCCAATTGTACGTGGAGCGGATGCTTGGAACGCGAACGGGAATAAAACGCGATAAGAGATCTCGCGGTCCCCGTCTCCGTCCATCAAAGGGTCGACCGGTCTCGTTCGCCCGCCGTGGGCGCGCCCTTTCGCCCTTCGCTCGCCTTTCGCCCCCCCCCCTCTCCCCCCCGCCAGCCGGCGCGCGGCTTCTCAGCTCCTTGAGGGGGCGCTTACTGCAATATCCGCCGCCACCGCGACGGCAGATAAGAGCGCCCCCCCCCCCTCCTCAGCGCCTGCGAGCGAAGGTGGGCTCTGACGCTGACAGCTGAATAGCGCCCCGCGCTTCATCAGAAGGTTTCTCGGCGCAGCGGCGGCGCGGTCAGGCCGAGTCGATGGGCCGCCCCCGCCGCATCCGCCTTCTCCTTCGCCCCGCCACTCGCCTTCGCCTCCTGTCGCCTGCCTCTTTTTCCGTCTCCTGGGGTCCGCTGCCTCCGTTTCTGCGGAGACCACCGCTGGTCGCGGTCATTCACTGTCGTCAATGCCAGCGAATCGCCAGAGCCTTCCAGAGACTTCAAAATCGTATATCCGTTGCCTTGTTTCTCCCCCACAGTCCTTACGGCTTCAACCGCGTCTTCCTGATGCTTCCTACTGCCTCAAGTGTCGAATATTCTGATAAATTTTGGTCAGGAATTTTCCACCTCCATCGCCTTCTCCAGTTTCTACAGTTCACCACCGTCCCCTACCTTCATTTTTCTCTTATTTCAGTATTGTGAATACCATTTCGTCTGTGTGTTTCCACGTTTCAACGTTTAAGTATTGTACAGATAATCTATATCTTCATTGTTGCCATGCTTCCCAATATCTTTCCCGCTGTCATTGCAAAATTCTGTGTCCTTAGTAATATTACTTAGTCTCCAGTATTCATGGTGAAAATAGCCACTGCATTTCATTAATCGAATCTTGCCGGAAAGAATTCGGGTAATAAATATTTTTGACAAGTATATTTTTGAGAATGTTGAACATTCATCTGAAGTTTCCTACCTCGTGAAGGAACGTTTTAAAAATGAAAATGTCGTTGGGACGTCATGTACCTCAAAGAATCAACATATCCATTTCCAATTCAAGGGAACGATACATTACTCAGATCGATCGGGTAATTTAAATGTTGGTGGAAATCCTGCCTGAGGTATAGAAGCTAGTGTTGTTTGGAGACAGTCGGGCAGACAGATCTTCATCGTTAACTGATTTTTCAGCATTAATGATCCACAATACATGAATGCTGACTCCAGAACATATTGAAGAACGTAATTTGCTACATATAACAGCATGATTATACATTTTTTTCGGTATCAGAAATCCACAATACAAGGTTTTTGTTGAAAAAATCGCATTTTTTTTGCTGCGGTGTTACACCTTTTCTATACTACGTAAGTAGTATGCGAGAATGTAATATAGAAGATAACGTTTCTCACATTTTTTAAATTTAAAGTTTTTTAAACGAATATTTCTGGCGAAAACGAGAACTGAAATTTTGTGAAGTTTGGTAGTATACGTGAGTCGATGCACCTTGTCAGAAAAAAATGTTCGTCGATTACGAGACTTCTTACGCTCTTACTCGTGATGCTAAATATCGTATTCCAGGGAAAAAGAAAAAACACTTGTACACTAAGGAGAAATAACAGTACATTTATTTCCTTTTATTGAATCATTTTGTAACATTTCTGTTGCAAAGTTTCAAGTTGAAACAATTCAAAACAGGAGAAAACATTAATGAAGGTATTCATAACGAACAAAACAAAACAAGATGAAAAATTGAAAAATAAAGAGAATAATAAAGGTCATTAGCATTACCAGTGAGAGTATAGGATGTCTCGTAATCGACGAACATTTCCAGCAAGGTGCGTCGGCTCACGTATACGATATCAGCAAGGTCAGCTGTCCTTGCGCGCTGCAGCATGGCATTTACCAAGTTCTTTGCTTCTCTGCATTCAAATTAAGCAATATTGCAAACCCACCGATATTGCGCGATCTTCACTTCGCCTCCCTCTTCTATCCTCGCCTCTTACACACACACTTACATGCACCACTCTGCCACGCACGTCGGGAGACCAGTCGAAAACGTACAGCTAGTCCCGGCTGGGGCGGTGCCCCGCCGCTGGGAGCTAGCTGGTTCGCGAAAACTCCTCTAGCTCACGTATAGGTCGACTCGGATCGCACCATTCAGCGCGGGAACACAACCGTCACCTCCAGCGAAAGAACACATGCTCAACACTACTGGACTAATGACCTTAGCAGCTGCCGGAGTCATTCCATCAATGTGAACCACTCCACTACAATGACACCAACACTTTAACCTCCCGTCAGCACGAACCGTCCGCCCGCTGCAACAGGGGCAGCGTCGCCGCCGCCGCCGGCTCCGCAGTCGCGATATGGATTTTCCTCCGCGACCTGGCGAATTGCGGGCGCGGCCGAGGCGGCGAGGCCTTACAAGAAGCCGCGCGCGCGCGCCCACCGGGCGGAGTTTCTTTTGAGCGGAACGGAACGGCGGCGGGGGCGCGGGGCGCCTGCGTGCGACTCGGGCGTCGATGCAACGGGCGCACACGGCCCGCGCGAAACGGGCACTTGCGGCTTTGACATGTGGAAAGCCCATAATAAAATGCTCGTTTACGAAAATAGCAATGCGAACGATATCGATGTTGGACATTACTCCATTATAACGATGTCTCCGAGTTTTAAGATGTATTTACGTTGTTCATTCAATTATTAAAGAGACCTGGAGAAAAAATTGGCCTGGAGAAAAAAGAATTGGGTAGGACAGGTTTGGTAATTTTAGGACTTCAAGTTGGCATCACTGGGATGAGCCCTGACCATCTGGAGGATTAGCATTGTTGTGTTCATAACCTGAAAATGAAGTTGAATAATGGCGAGTCCACTTGAAAATCCCACATTGGTTGAACAACGTTCTGCGATTCGTTTTGAACTTGCTGAAGGTGAAAAACCAGCTAATATATATACTCTGGAACGACTAAAGTGTATGGTGAAAGTTGTAAGAACCGCGAGAGTTTTCACAAGTGGGTAGAACAGTTCAAAAGTGGTCGAGGCTCAGTGACTGACAAACATCGCTCTGGCCGCATCAACAGGAAAAGTTATGTTGACTGTGTTTGGAGACGTTGTAGGTGTATTTTTTGCAATTATCACGAAGAACAGCGGATAATAAATAGCCAATTCTGCTTAGATATACTTTTAAACAAGGTAAAGCCAGTCATGAGAGAGAAACGTCATGGATCTCAGAGGGTTCTCCAGCAAACCAACACACGTCCTCACACTGCCAAAAAACCGTCAAACTATTGACAAAATTGGTTGGGAGGTACTGCCTCATCCCCCTTGATTAAGCACCATCTGATTTCCATTTATTTGGTTCACTGAAGGAGGCATTACGTGGGAAGAAGTTCCAGGATAACGAGGTTGTCGAAACATTTGTGGGAAATTGGTTCAAACACCATTGAAAAGAGTTCTTTAGAACCGTTATAAAAACAGTAAGCCGTTGGAACAAGTGCATAAATGTTGGTAGGGAATATATTAAAAAGTAGGAAAAGTCCTGTTTTGTAAAATTAAACGTGTATTTCTTCAGACCACTTTGTGTCACTAATTATTGAATGCTCATCGTATAACGATAATAAATATGTTCGGTAATCTTGATGGATTCTGAAATGTTTTGACGACGTTTGGCTCGATTTTCATAATTTTTAAGTGTATTTACGTATGATTCGTCTCTTTTAGCAACGCTTGCAGTGATTTCCTAAATTGTGTTGGCGAATGTATTGGCTGTAATTATATTGACTTCCGTTCTGATATCAGTATCGGTAGAATTAAATCAGGTTTTTATGATATGTGTACAAGTATACACTCTGCAAAGGTCGAACAAATTGCCAGATTAACAATGTAAGGAGTTTGCATTTCGTTCCTATTTAATTGGAATAACAGCTATTGTATATTTGTTATTCATCATAAAATGAATATTTTAATTAAGTGAGATAAATCAGGGATCCCCTTGGTTCCCCAAGGTCTTTAACATTTTCGTTAAATATAAAATTAACAAAAGAAAAAATTACTTTCTCATCTTGTCAATGACTAATGTTCAGTCTAATATTATCATACGTGAGAAAATATCACTATCAGGTCAAATTATACCATCTGGTACTTTCAATTATACTATCAGATAAAATTAACAATTTGTATTATTGTCAAATAAACAACGTTGCTAGAATGCACTCTAATATTTTGTTGAAGTATTGTTTCTCTAACCATCACATTTTTTAATTCTCATTAATTCAATAACTGACACTAAAACAGTTTAAATTTTTTTGATGGTACTCGTATAGGAAATTTGAGTAAAATTCCCTCAAGGTTCTTACATAGGGTGCCATTTTTCAGACAAAGTATGAACAAATAACATTAGTTACATCACAAAAAAACATCACAAATTACTTCACAAAAAATTGACTCTCGAAACATAAATTTTTGTGTCTCGGGAACAATTAGTCCACACCTATAAAGATTTATTCACAATACAAACATGTTCAGCGCTGATGGTCTGCCAGTGGCGGAGACGCGAGGACTAGGCCGTGGAAGGAACGAGGAGGAGGCCGCGTCCGAGAAAGTACCGTGTTTGAGAAGGGACTGAAACCCAAAAGAAGCAGACAGTTGTACAAGTCGGCGTCAAAAGCAAAACTAAGCACTGTACAAGAACCTCAAAGTTATCATGATTGTTAATTTTTTCGGTATCAGGGACTCATAAAACCAGTTTTTGGTCGAAAAAGAGCCGTTCCTTTCGCATCATTACAATATTTTCTCTATACTCTCTCTATGTAAGTAGTATGCGAGAAAGCAAAAACGCAGAAGACGGTGAAATATAATTTTTGTCGGTATTTGGCTTATAATTAATTAAGTCCGCCAAAAACGAAAAAAGGGGTCGCGCTGATCACTGGTCAGAGTGGCAAAGTACTTGGAAATCACAACTCTGACTTCCGGCTCTCGCAGCTCTCAAATCCGGGTTTTCTTCTCTAGCCTAGTATTGCAGTTTTGTATTGCTGAAGCGAAAAAAATTATTTGAAAAGATCTTCTAAGGAGGTGTGTACTTAGAATCCACGTTTTGTGGGACCTTTGTATTGAAAAAGTGATTGAATCCAAACGCCTCACCGTATATTGATCACACTATCCGCTAAACCGTTCAGATGATATTATCCAAAACTTACCGGTCGACCCAATCCGTCTGACCCGTCAGACCCAATCGGTCTGACCGGGAGTGATGGCTCAGTGCATCAACCTGATGTCACTGCAGTCCCTCTGACCGGGAGGTCCAAGGTTCGAGTCCCGACGGAGGCAGGATTTTCGACACTAGCTTGTCAGCTAGGCCGAGTTCAGTCGCTGGAGGAGAATTCTAGCGGCCGGCTGCTCTGATCGGTAGTTTTCCGTGGTTTCGCCGATCAACACTAGGCGAATGCTGGAGCAGTACCCGAACAAATGGGCCACGGACCGCGCGCGATCTTTCCTTCCTCTTCCTTGTCCTATCCTCTCCTCTTACACACACTTACACTAACATGCACTACACTTCCACACATGCCGGGAGACCGGTCGGGAGCTTACAGCCTCTCCCGGCAAGGGCGGTGCCCCGCTGGTGGGAGATAACTGGTTGAGGGGAAAACCCTGCTAGTCGACGGTAGGTTGGCGCCAGATATCGCCATCCAACGGAGAAAAGATCATCGCCACCTCTCGAGAAATAACACGTACTACACTTACGGGCATAATGACCTAAGTAGTTGATGCGCCCGGAAACACGAATCAATCAAAATGACACCAGTTTTCAGGATCAATTTTTTCTTGGATAAACTTTTTTTTTCTGGAGTATGGTTAAGTACCTGTATGATTTTAAATATGGCGCCGGATATATTTTCTGGGAACTCACTGGCTTTAAAAAAGTTTAAATTGTTTTCGCTTCTACGTACAACAATAATATTAAAGATAATCTCTGTCTTCTTTACGAAATCTGTTCTTTTAAACTAGATATTTAAAGTAGTGTAAGTGAAAATCTCTGAGCATTTGAAAATTCAAAATGCAAATATTCAATCACGTATCAAAATTCAACTTCGTTTCCAAAAATTCGCGAAGGTTGAGTTTACCTGAGAGGCTGATGGTGCACCGGTGACGTGAATGGTGAGCTAAACCTACTAAGCTGAATTCGAATCCCAGCGAGAAATAAAAGGATGGTTGGATACACTTTTGCAGGTTCAGGTAGTGTTACATTGCTTAATCGTGACATAATGCGTAAAAGTGTGTGCTGGCCAACGTGCTGTTAGCCGCTGTGGCCGACAGATGCCGAGTGCTGAGTGCTGCGCCATTTCGGGAGAAAACCGAATGCGCCGAGTTAAATTCCCCGGGCGGATCATCTTAAGTAATAAAATGTATTAAATTGGGTGATTTCGTGTGTACTTATAGTATTATACTCCGTCAGTTTTGACAGTTAGATCGTGTTTATTTCTTTATGATTTATTTATCGTATCTCACAGCGTCCTTTTGTAATCACCTATTTCTTCTTTCTTCTTCTAATGCAGTTCACTGATTAGTGCATGGGCGAGTCTCCAGAAGCCCTTAGCTCCGTTTCGTGAGACTTATCCTGAGGAAGTATACCTAGGGTAGTTTGCCATTGCTTTCCCCTTACCAATTTTGACGTTTTGATTTGAATTTTGAATACCAGGAAGCGCAGGCCAAGATACAAAATCCGCAATCTTATACAGTAATTCAAATCAAAACTCTAATTAGTGCTAAATTGCGAGAGGATTTAATTTTGCCAGGTTGCCTTTCTTGGGACCTGTTTAACATATTTTATTCACATGCCGACAAGCGTCCGCATGCATGCCGTCGATTTTTGGCACCTTAAAAAATTCCCCAACTTTGACTGGGTTTGAATCCGCAAACTTGGGATCAGTCGTCTGACATCATAACCACTATACCATCAAAATCGGTACCTTTTTCTTGGTTACTCTAATTTCTCGTCGCAAGTTCCCGCATATTTCTTTTTCGCCTCATCGAGATTTCTTCAACTCATATTCTTCCCGCGCCGTTGTTCTTCCGCATCTTATCACCGCTTCCGTCCTTCCTCCGTATCGGTTCTTGCACACGCTCCGCACTTCCCTTCCTGGGCTCTCTCCCTCCCGTCCCCCTCCCGCTTCACCAGCAGTCGCGTCAACGCCGCCGCAGTGCTCTTCGCCCCCCACCCCTCGTCCTCGGCCCCCTGCGAACGCTGCGCCCTCCTCCAGAGCCTCCCGCACCCGCACCCGCTCCTGCTGCCTGCTGCGTCGTGCGCATGCGCGCCTCAAATATTCAGCACCTTTTCTCAGGGAGCAGCACTCAATTTTCCTCCGTTTTTCGCCCCGCCCCGCCCCGCCACGCCCCGCCACTCGTCCTGCCACGGCCTCGCAGCGCTCCGCGTGGACTAGTACGCGGGTGAGAAATCCGCGGTCCCATCGTTGCTCTGTGTGACTCACACAAACAGCGAAGCCGGTGCTTAGTATGTTTTATTTAGAGATAAATAATAGGAGTAGACACGATGGTAACGATGTTAAGTTACCTAGCATTTTATACAAGTCCGTCGAAGTCGTGGATTTTTAAGGGCGGAAAGTTCTGTCTGATGAAAATAAAAAAAAAGCCGGTTGTTCCACGTATCAGATACGCATCGCTGAAAATTACCTCAAGCCCAAATGTCATCTTCGAGGAAAAGTCCAACCATTGCCCTAGAATTACTTAGGTTCACTTGTGCATACTGTATTGAGGTTGATCAGTGTTCATTAGTACTTAGAAGAGTCAAAAAATATATGAAATGGAAGTGATTAAATTTTAGAGTAAAAGGACTTCAACAACATCATCAACTACAAGAGATTCCGCGTTTAATGATGAAATTTGTAATCATTATAATTCCATCTTTTAAGTTTGTTGTATTTTTAGCTGAATAGAGTTCCCCAAAAATGTTCCACCTCGAGGAAAGTTATACAAAAACCTTTTTTTTATTCCAATAATTTTGCAGATCAGAAAATCAATATTATCATGTTCCCTGAATGTAACGAATAAATAATTCCATCATTTCCGTCCCAGAGATATGAATGCTGGGAAAACATTTTTGAATAATCACATTTTTATCCCAATGGAATACTTCACAAATTTTGGAGCCAAGAAGCGCAGCTGATGCACTTGGGAAGTCATTTCCCTGCTCCTCCCCAAAGGAGGCATTGCAATTCAGGAACTTCGATTTCACGAGCGTCCGATTCAATGCAAGGCTGGGTAAAGTAATTTCGGAACGTTCAGGATCACGATTGTTCCGGTGCTAACACGCACTCTAGAGCCATGAAAATTTCAAAGACATGATTTCTGTTCGCCAGGTTTTGAGTACACTAAACTTTGATTCACCCTAGACCTAACTTACCGCGGGCGGGGTCGGTCCCACGTATAAAAGCCCCTGGGAGTTTGGAAACTCCCGTCCGGTTGCTCAATTTTTCCGTTTCACTCACGCCGAGGCGCAGTGAGGAGCTGGGTGGGGAATCCACTTCTTCCTAGCGTCATAAGACCGGTGGTCCCCATTTGGGTTTTGGATACATTGTGGCCGTAAATCTCTCGAAGAGAAAATTGGGGAAGGGCTTGTCACATGCACGTGACGACATTCGACTCTGGTCCCACCCCATATTTCGTGCTGACAAAGGTACAATTGCCGCCTAGGTTAATAGACACACGTTCTTTGAGAGAATTGCGTTCCGGCCAACCTGACATCGCGACTTTGCGCACCTGCAGAGGCAATGGGAATTTGGCTAAAAGCACTGTGTACACCGTAGGGGTCTGAAACACCACTGGTACTTACAAACCAGTGAAGCTTGAGACAAACGCAGGGTGGAATTGCAGCAAGTCTAAAGCCGGCTCGAGGTCGCTAAGGCGGAAATGCAGGAGTGAGCTCGGTTCAGCGGGTTCCGCCGTTTATCTCAGTGTTGTGCCATATTGAGTCGTCTCACCCCATCCCACATCGCCCCTGCCCATGATACTCTTTGGCGCCTTGGGACAACGCTTTGGAGGCAGGTACGCGTTTCGTCTGGCCGGTGCTGTTTCTTAGTGCTTGGCCTCCCGCTGGTAACAGGGTGGTGTTCACGACACCAGTGGCGTTGCGAACGGCCCTTAACGACTCAACGGAGCGCTGCTAAGGTCTCTTTGACGGCTAATTACCGGCTGGCACGTAGGGACTCACGGGCCACGCTACTGCGGGATTAGTACGTTTGCACCGAAAACACGGGCCTGGGGTTCACTTCGTGTCAGTGAGGGGAACCGTGATAAGTGCCAGGGTGACCGTGCCTGGAGCTAGCCAGTCTCAGCTGGTGATTCCTCGAATGACCCTCCACAGTCAAAGGGTCAACATATACAAAATACCAACACGTGCAACACAACAAATGATCTCATTCCTGGACAATTCTTGTATACGGAGGTACCTGTGAGATCCTAAAGTACTTGGGTAGGTTTCAAATTCAGAGAGGTCGCAACCTATCGAATCTGTGAGGAAGGCAGTACTTCCAATAATAACTACAATTCTAATAAATTAACATAATCAACAATAAGTAAATGTTAATAATTTTGTTGGGGTTGTTTTATGAGCAAATATTTATTGCTCGTAGTAAATTCATGTTTAAAAAATGTCAGAAAATATCAGAACACCTAGGCATTTGAAATCAATACAGCTGATAAAAAATATACCAGGAATATGTCATTTTGAACACGTGCAATATCCACAAATTTCCTTCCATTCCATTATTGACAGACCACAATAACAGACCCTACAGCCTGCTTGGCGGCGTTGAGCTACTACGTAAGCCTTTCGGAGGAACCCCATGATGAGGTAATAAAATGTCTTCCCCATCTGCACGAAACGTTTTTCGCGTGAACGGAACGGCGATGTGTCCGACCCCGCTTCGCCTCCCGCGCCGTCGTGTCGCGCCGCGTCGCTTGGCCGCGCCCTCTCTGCGACGACGCCCTGTCAGCTGCCGCTCCTTCCGCCCCGCCCCGCCACGCCCCGCCGCGCCGCGCCGCGCCGGCCCAAATCCGCTTACAAGCCGACACGCTCCATTCCCTGTCCGAGCCCCGTGCACCTCGTCGGATCGCATTCGAGTGCGCATGCGCCGACTTCACACGCTAATCTTAATTTCTCTCTCCCTTTTTTATCTAGATTTTGTACCGCGTCTCCAGTGAATCTCAGGGCGCTGAGGTCCAGACAGATTTTCTCCAAATCACACTTTCTGGGTTCTTATAGCTAATCAAAATGGGGAGTGACTTCTAGACATCTCCGTTATTATAGCACCGATTATTATTCGGTTAATGGATTATTATTATTATTTGACTTTTGCACTTCTCCCACGCGGAGGGGAAACATTCACCTGCCACTAGTGTTGCTGTGGCTAGGCTCACTCGCACGGCTCCGATGAGCAAGTATCGAGCGAGATCTGTGTTTTTTCTCTCAGGTCCTTTTATACTACATGTCAGACATATCAGTAATAGTTTTCCTCACAATGCGACATGTGTCCAGAATAATAGATTTTTGAATTGCTGCCAGTACATGCTTTATATTTAGTTCCTGTAGCTGTTTAATGAGGGATTTTGTTACTATCCCGGTGGTAGAAATTGTCAGGGGACGGATATGCACTTTTTCAACCTTCCAAATCTTCTTGATCTCTTCCGCAAGTTCTCGGTATTTTGATATTTTATTGTAATATGCTGAGTGGAGATTATGTGCTAATGGAACTGTGATGTCGATGATGGTGACTTCCTTTCTGATTTTATGTAGCACTGTAATATCTGGCCTGTTTGCAGTGATGGTCTTGTCTGTTCTAATCTCCCTATATCCCAGTACATTTTCGCGGATTCATTTTCCAAGACTGGAGGAGGTTGGTATTGATAGTACGGCACGCTTTCTACGTTAAGATGTTCATTAACGGCCAGGGCACTGTGAACAATCTTTGCAAAGTTGTTATGTCGTCGTAGGTATTCCGTGCCAGCAAGAATTTTACATGCCCCTGTTATGTGCTCTATTGTTTCGGTTTCCGTTGTGCACAATCTGCATTTGTCGACCAATGTTTCTTTCAATTATTATTATTATTATTATTATTATTATTCAAATGATTAGTTTTAACATTCAACTTCAAATTAACATTAATAGAAGATAAAATAGATGAGAAAACCGGAAGAAAAATCGAAATATTTTTGATCTGCGAAATGACAGAAGCTATAAAAATAAAGGAGGAACCGGATATAACATTTTGGAGAAAATTCAATCAAAATCTTTCGTAAAACAGATTGACTATGACGAACAAAAAGAATGTAATTAAGAGGTTGATTATCAAGAACAAACATTCGTACCTAAGGTGAGACATTAACCAACGACCTATCGAACCGATTATATTAGGGCGTTTCCGACACAGAAAACTCAGCTATATCCGTTGGCTGTTTTGCGTTATTCGGAAGAGAAACCCGGAAAAGTACCCATGTCAATTTGATTGCGTGACCTTTTTTCTATTTCTTATTTTTACTTTCCCGTATACGTACGTATACACGGAGTGATATACGTAGTATAGGGAAAGTTATGTAATGCTGCGCGAAAAAATGGCCAATTTTCGGCGGAAAAAAATTAATTGCCGGGCCGTGAAAACGAATAAGTGGATAAAACCAGTTGCTAAATTAAGAAAAAATCCCCTAACACGTGGTGTAGCCAGAAACCCTGTTTTCTAGGTCCTTGATACCGAAAACCCAATTGAAAGTAAAACGTCCGTCCGTCCGTCCGTCTGTGAACACTGCTAGCGCCTAAATCATACGTACGATTTCTTCCAAAATGGATATTCCCCGGTCGATTTGATTCTAGTCAAAGCTTTGAGATTTTGAAAAAGATTCTTCAAAATTTGGGGGTACTTATATGAAGCCCCCCGGGGATTTTCAAAATTTTCTCAAAAACGGCTCCAAATTTTTTCTTTAAATTTCTTGTATGAATAGAGTAAAATACACTTATTAACATGGCATAGGTCCGATTTTCACGTACAGCTCTGAATTTTCGAAAATTGTGAAAGTTTGAATTTTTTTCGGCGTCTTTCTCCAACTACAAAATTGAAGATAGAGACTTTTTCTTCAAATAGAATTTGTTTTGCATATTGAGTTCTTTAATAAAGGTCATGTAAATGTTTTTCAAAATTTTGGTAGTTTTCGTGCAATATTGCGTGCAATATGTGCAATTTAAAAAAAATACAAAAAAAAGATTTTCTCAAAAACGGCTCCAAATTTTTTCTTTAAACTTTTGGTAGGGATAGTGGTAAATGTACTCTATCAGTGACATAAAAGCCATTTTGGTCTATCGGTTGGTGTTTTCAAAAATCACAAAAATGTAAATTTTTTTACTTGTCTGTCACGTCGCTAATATTTACATTATCGGTGATTTTTTCACATTATTATATTTACGAGTACATGTGCTTTAAATAATGTCAAGTAAAGTTTCTCGAAATCACTACCGTTTTCTGTGAAAAGTAGCTCAAAATTTCGCATTTTCAGAAATGCTCAAACGTCATTTTCTCATATATGGCGGCAATTTTTTTCTTGAAACTTTTGTAACGGATAGTGCTAATTACACTCTTTAGTATAGCGTAAAGTTTATTTTGAGTTATTTTTTGGTTTTTTCAAAAATTATATAAATGTAATTTTTTTGAAAGATCTTTCACGTCTTTAATATGCACATAATTCGCAATTTGTAAAGATTATTATATTTGTGAGCGTAAGTGCTTCAAATAACTTCAAATAAAGTATTTTGAAAACTCAAAAATTTTCTGTGAAAATGAGCTTCAAATTTCGCATTTTTAGTAGTGCTAAAACGCCATTTTCTCTTAAACGGCACATAATTTTTAAAAGAAAATTGCCATTTACGGCTAGGGTTTGTCTTCTTTAATATTCTAAAATTAATGTTTCCGTTCTACCAATAGGAAACTGAAAAATTAAGAAAATGACAAAAAAATGTACTTTTGGCAATGATAGATGGTAGCTGGCAAGAAAGAGTTTGTGGCAAATCCGAATAGCTAGCGAAGACCCAAGAAAATAGAAAACTAATACGGGAAAGTCTGTGCCATTCTGTGGCACCACTAGTTTACTTCTGCTTCTTTGTTAGTATTCGCTTCTGCATTTTTCCGTTTCTGTTCGCGCGGCTTTGCAACTCTCTTCAGTTCGATCGCGCATAGAATTGCTGCTTTCTTCTTAATTCCATTCGAATTGTTCTTCTGTCCTCTCGCAAGAGGCGCATTGTACCCCGTTTTGCTTGAAGCAGATTGCTTCTTAGGTCTCTCCTCCCGCGCCAATACCTCGCACTCGGCCGCCTCAGCTCCCTTTTTCTTACCCTGTCATTTGCACTGTTTACCTATCCTTTTCGCCGCCACCATCTATGATCCCAAGTCAGTTTGTCATTGCTTGCAGATTCCATCCTCTTCCTGCACCTGTACTCTACCTTTCCCCTCGTATCCTTTCTTTCCTTGCCTTCCTTTCCTTTTCTCTTATCTTTCCTTCCCTGTCCTTCCTTTCTCATCTCGTTCCTTCCAACTTCCCTTCCCTTTCCTCCCTTTCCTCTCTTTCCTTCTTTATGTCCCTTACCTTCTTTTCTCTTTCTTTTCATGTCTTCCTTTCCTTCTCTTCCCTTGCATTCATTCCATTCCCTTCCCTTTCCTTCCTTTCCTACTTTATGTCCCTTTCCTTCTTTTCTCTTTCTTTTCGTGCCTTCCTTTCCTTCCCTTCCCTTGACTTCATTCCATTCCCTTGCCTTTCCTTCCTTTCCTCTCTTTTCTACTTTGTGTCCTTTTCCTTCTTTTCTCTTTCTTTTTATGCCTTCCTCCCCTCCCTTCCCTTCCCTTCATTCCATTCCGTTCCCTTCCCGTCCCCGATGTCTTTCCAGCGATTTCGCCGTTCCTCCTCTCCGCAGGAGAGTCACTCCCCCCTCGCTCCCTTCCCTCGGTGCGGCCCGTGCGCGTTCGCAGCTGCGCTGGCTCGCGGCTGGCGGGGGCGGGGCAAGCGCCGCTTCACCACTCTGCTCCCACGGACAGGCTGCTTCATTCAGTGGTAGACGTTTTCAGGCTCTTCAACCGCTATGGTCATTAGCGTAGGTCCTGTTAGAGTAGGGAATGTTTGTTAGGCCTGGAGGTGGGTGCGTTCTACTTCGCTGGATGATGCGATCGGCCGCCGACCTATTCGTCGGTTTGCAGGGGGATCCCCATTCTTCGATTTTTCCCAGCGTGGCACCGTTCCTATCGGGACGAGCCTCAAGGTTCCGACATGTATGCTAGTAGTTAACGTTCGTGTATGAGAGCGTGTGTGAGTGGATGTAAAGAAGGGGAGAGGATAGGTGAAGGAAGTGCAAAGCTCCGGGATTCGCTTGGTATCCAACGGGGAAACCCGCAAAAGTAGCGATCACAGCAGCCGGCCGATAGAATTCTCCCCAGACAGCGAATGAATTCGTCACAGCTATCTAGTTAGTCTTGAAAATCAATCGCAGTAGGTACTCACAGTCTAGGACCTCTAAGTCAGAGTCATTGAAGAGTCAGCGGCACTGCTGGTTCTGCCTCAACTCTGCCGGTGCCCGGACGAGCGGCAAGCCAATCGGTTCACACATAGTTTCATGCCGAGGAGATTTTACTCGACCCAAATGCTCCTGGCGTTTAGCTCTGCCCCACCTTCTTTGGGTTGCACTGATGTACCGTTAAATGCCCTGTTCTCTAGTGGGATACTCCGGACGGCAATGCTCCTCCGAATCCTCTCTTCACTCGAACTGAAGCTTACGACAAATTGTGCATTGGGAAAAAGTAGTTTCAGTTGTTTTAACCCCGCTGCACTGTTGGGATGTACCACACGGCTGTAGTACTCGGGTCTCCCTGGTGACCTGGAAAGTTGCTCTGCATACAAGCGTTGGTTAAAAGAGCTAGTTGGATCTGTGTTTACTTATAAAATTGAATGGTATTATACAATAATATATGCGGTTAATATTAACTGAAATTGTTCAATTAATAGTACTTTAATAATTTGTAAGATATGCAAAAATAAATTGTTGCTTATTTACAAATATGTTTCACCGCAAATACAGCGGTGTACAACATAAAATATACATTTTATTTCCGTAATCTCCAGGAGGAAAATCACAAATATTACATATCACCAGCAAATCCTGAAGAATTTGTGCGAAATTTCCATTTTCTCACCATTGTATTTCGTGTGATACTTCTGAAATGCCCTGTACTCTAGTGAGGAGACTTTCCCAGGTCAACCAAAGTCATTTTCAGATACAGTATCCGGGCTGGTAGGCCGTGGTCCAGTTGGCGTCTGAGGGCAAACTGCGTCTGGCGGTCCAGTCAGCATTTATTGAAGCTCAAAACGCGAAATCTTATATCTGAAAATGCCGATCATATTGTAAAGCAGAATGAACTTGGTATTATTAATTTTTCTCTCGCAAACAAATGTAATGGTAAGCTGATGGGGCTATCAGCAGGCTCCTTGCATTTTATTGAAATGTAAAATAATTTGTATTTTTTGTCAGAATCACTTATTTTCTTTTAGGAAACGCTCTGAACTTTTATAAGTGAAAATACTTTGCAGCAAAGAAAACGACGAAAAAGGAAATTCTTGAACTTTTCTATTGCTTATTTTAGTATACGTTTTGAGTTATTTTTTCCATAGTTTCTAAAATTTTCATTTTTTTTCTAGAACTATTACAAATTCGATGACCTACAGTAATAATCGTATGAAAAATTTTCGTTTGAGCAAATTACGTAATATAATAGACAGAACTCTTATACCCTGATTTAATTATTTCTTCTCTCCAAGAAGCAGGAGTGAGCTTTCTTTTATAAATTCAAAACATCAAATTCTACTGCCATATTTCCAATTCTCAAACAATACTTATTGGTTTAGTTGATTTTTGGGAATCGGAGACGGAGACTCAAACAATACGAATGTAACAATTACTTCTTTTTACAAATATACAAACGAATCTTACATTTAAAGATATTTAGATAACAAAGTCCCGGTGTGTCAGAATGCTGAAAAGTCAGGCAATCCTGTATGGGAAGATAATGATGTACTTTGACGGTTCATTTCAAGGTACAATAATTTGATCTTTAATAATTGGATTACAAGAGCTAAGGATTTCAGCAAAAGACATGATCTACTTGTGCTCCGTGAAATTTTCTAAACGCGTTATCTTTTAAATACAAATAGAACAACGAAATTGCTTCCAAACTGTAAACCACCCTTTCTGACTGAGAAGAGGAAAAAGAACGAAACATAAGAGAGGTAGGTTTAGATTTCTTGCCCGACCTTAAGCCCGGCGAGCACGGTGCATCATGTGTTGGGCCTTCGCAGGCTGCAGCTACCCAAGAATGCAAATATCGTGTGGAGGCCCAGCGCGCGGCCTTCCAGGCAAAGAAAGGGGAACCCGGGAAACGATAGAAGGCGGGAGGGGGGCCGGCTGGAAATCAAAGGGGGCGAGCGGTGACAAGAGCTCGGCCCGCTCGGGAACTGCCAACATTTTGGGTGTTAGTTTTCTTTTCCTTTCATTCTTTTTCTTCCTTCTTTTTATCCTTTATTTCTTCTCCTTAATATTATTATTCTTTCCTCAATTATTTTTCTTCTTATTTATGTGCTTTTCTCCTTCGTGTAGTATAAAATAGTTCAATCTTTGACATTCACTGCCCAGAATATCCATTTCATCTGCCTCTTTATGTAACGTAAACATAGAAACGAACAGCATCTGAACGTAAAGAAAGAAAAAATTCCGATGTATGATCACCGTGGGTATATCTACTTATAAATACTCATGCAAATGGTATTTCCATGTCATTCTAGACTAATTTTTAACGGTTTCTGTCAATTACATTTTTTATTAAACTTTCTATAATATTAAGTAACTCCCGGATATCACAACTAATCATTTGTGAGATTCAATTGAAATAGGATACATGACTTTCATTTAAAATTATTGCTCGTTGATTTGTCTCGTAAATATTGAAAACGAAGATTTATTGTAACGCAGTGACCCTCATGTTTGTGTTGCGAGTAATTTGATTCGGTTGTTGAAATGTCTGTGGTGAACATGGGGCGTTTGACATTGACTGTGTTCTGTAAGGCGTCTAATCCTAGTGTGAGGTGTGTGCAATTGTTGCTGTTACTTCGTATTTGCGCCTGCAGTGGTCCGTTGTGTGTTTGTGTTTTTGACTGTTGGAAGCAATTGTTGTTGATTGGGGGGATTGTTTTTTGCATTTGAGGTTCGTGGTGATGGTTGGTGTAGGCAGCCGGTGCGGGGCACGCAGGGCGAGCGTCAGGGGGCGTGATTGCCGTTCAATGGAGTGGCGGCGCGGAAAGGACAAGGGCGGCGCGCGGCGCGGATCGCAAATCAAAGGGCGCGCGATGGGCGGGCACGAGCGCGTCTCCAGGGCGGGCGGCGCGGCGACGCTCGATATCCGCGCCCGCACCGCCCACACCGCCCTTCCCGTCTGCAGCTACCCCAGCCAGCCACCCACTGCCCCTCTCTATCGCAACACCCCCCTAGTCCCAAGCCCCTCGTCCCAAGCCCCTCGCCCCAAGCCCCTCGTCCCAAGCCCCTCGTCCAACGCCCCTAGTCCAACGCCCCTCGTCCAACGCCCCTCGTCCAACGCCCCTCGTCCAACGCCCCTCGTCCAACGCCCCTCGTCCAACGCCCCTCGTCCAACGCCCCTCGTCCAACGCCCCTCGTCCAACGCCCCTCGTCCAACGCCCCTCGTCCAACGCCCCTCGTCCAACGCCCCTCGTCCAACGCCCCTCGTCCAACGCCCCTCGTCCAACGCCCCTCGTCCAACGCCCCTCGTCCAACGCCCCTCGTCCAACGCCCCTCGTCCAACGCCCCTCGTCCAACGCCCCTCGTCCAACGCCCCTCGTCCAACGCCCCTCGTCCAACGCCCCTCATCCTACGCGCTTCGTTCCCATCCCTCGACATTCGCCCTTCACCCTTCATCCCAAGCCCTTCGTTCCTCGCCTCACGCCCCTCATCCAATACCCCTCATCCCACGCCCCACACCACCTCTTTTAAAGCCCCTCGTCTTAAGCTCCTCCCCCCCAAGCCCCTCGCCCCCGCGCTCCTAGCCACATGCACCCACTTCCACACCCTGGTGCTATGAGCGGCGTTACATGTCCCTCGACTCACACCCCTCAACACACGTCCCTCACCCCAAGTCCCTTGTCCCTCGCCTCAACATCCCCCGCTCCTCCTCCAACGCCCCTCGTCCCAAACCCTTCTCGTCACAGCCCCTCACAGCACGCCTCCGCCCTTTGCCTCACACCCCTCTCCTCCCGCCCCAGCCGCCTTGGCCCTTTGCTCTCTCGCGCGTTGACGGGTTGGGCGTTCGATTTGTGTTCGCCGCGAGAGGGAAATGTTGAATGATCCTTTGAGAGTGACAGGTGTGGATTCGCGCTGTTCTGTTGCCTGTCAGAGAGGCGCGTGTGTGGCGTTTCGCTTTCGATTCTCTTCGTCTTCGTGTCCAATTGCACATTGGTTACTGCAGGCCGTTTAAAAACGGATGGTAGTCGGAGTGATTTCCCTCTATAACTTATAATTCTAATACCAGTTTTATTTTAGAAACGCATCTTGAAGTAACAATTTTGTCTTCATTCCTAGTTATTATTTTCGTTTTGAATATAAGACTGAAGTAAATGTATGTGTAATGCAACGTGAATAATATGTTTATGTGAACATGAATAACTCGTTTTAATGATTTGATTTTCAGACATGAAAATATTCTACCGCATCTTAGATATCTTTATAAGAGAATACTATTGAGGGACTTGCGTTACAACTAACCAAAATTGCAATACTTGGTGCTGTGAACAGAAGTGACTATTACGACGTGCGTGCGTTCTCTTGATTCTTGATCTTTTGCATAATTAGATGCGCCTCTGTTTTCATTATGCGCTTGTGGAGTCTCAGCAGAGAAATGCGATGAATTAGTGAAATGGAGTGTGCAACATTTCGAGGGCAATTGCCATAATCTTCCATCGTTCATACTCTTGCTGTAGGAAAGATCTTTACAAACTAATTTACCCCTTAGAGTTTGCTTTAAAATAAGCTAACGATGTAAGAGGTAACTTGCTTCCCAAACCCATGTCGTATGACAATATTGACTCACATTACCTGAAAAGGGATGTAATCGTGGATTCTGATCCGGCAAATATTTGTACCTAATACACAACATCGAATTTAATGAAAAAAACAACTGAATTCCCTAACCTTTTCCAATTCAAAACTGATTGAAAATTTTATTTTTAGTAACCTAATGTAATTACAACTCACACTATATAGATGGAAACATTGTTAATTACAATATATTTGAATATACAACTATCTTTTTTAATTGATAACATAAATTTGTTTCATATTATCATTTTGAACAGAGAAGATAAGAAATAGAGATAAATGGAAATTTGTGAATAGATATAAGGAAAATTAATAGTGTAAGGAAGGAAAAGATTTAAGAGGTAAATTGCAAGCAAAGTAAAGCCCAGAAAAGTCACAAAAGTCAACAAAAAAATAGAAGAGAGAAACAATCAAACATGCGGTAAAAGTTCAGGAAAAAAACAGGAAGGAAAAATGGAAGGACAGAGACTTTAGAATGGCTGAAAGAAGGAAGATAACCAACATGCCTGCAATTAAAAATAAATAAGGATAGAAGGTAGAAAAGGCTAATTAAAGACAGGTTGATTTCGTATCTAAAGCTATTTCATTAAATCCCCTGAAAATTCATTAAAATTTTTCATTAATATTAACGGACAGTAAATGATAATGACAATGATTACGATGAATATAAAACTAGATGTAGAAACGATTGGAGCTCATGAACGCTTCATCCTAAATTCGTAAGCGACGGCATCATCTTTGATGCCGGGCACCCGAAAGGAAAAAGAGAATGCTCTTACATAGCAGAATTTGCGGGAGACGCTTTATCTGTGGCATGTGCAGACAGAAGAACGGAAAAGCGAATGAAATATTGGTGTCACATTTAGAAAAAGTTAGCGGAAAACGAAAAGGACGAAAAACGCCAAGAAACGGAGAGCAAGCTAACGAACAATGGAAGAGAAAACGAAAATTTAGAGAGTTGCATTGTAAACAATGTGAAAACTCGAAAACTCAAGTTAAGAGAGTAAAAACAACGACTATTTGAATTGATTTTGAATTATTTGATTTACTTAGTCAAAGAACAGTAAAAACTGTATGTGACGTATAGGGAAGATCATATACAAGGAGACTGTGGAATGGAGGAGAAAGGAATAAGAAAAGTATTTTCTTATGCTATATCTTATTATTAATAATTGTAATTATGCATATATGGTCATCTATATATTTTTAGACAGTCGAATTTTTCGGAATAAATTATATATTTATATAATTATATTAAGAAGAAAAATAGTAAAGAAAAAGAGAACGTGTAGTTCAGGAGATGAGAAAAAAAGAAAGGAAACAGAAGAAATTGTCGCAAGGATGATTTCGTGGGCGTTAGATGTCAGTATTAGTTCCATGGTTAGGTCTTAATGAGTCTGACCGGCTTGGGTGGTGGGTGTAGTGGCAGGATCTTCGATATTAGCTGCACAGAGCTGCGTCAAATTCATATCGCTTCCTGGAGAAAGATTCTAGGAACCGGCTGCTCTGAACTGTAGTTTCTCCGATCAACACCAGGCGAATGCCGGAGCAGTACCTTTACAAACGGGCCATGGACCACTCAATTCTTTCCTTCCCTTTTCTTGTCATCTTACACACTTACATGCACTACACTACCACCATTGTAGGGAGGCCAGTCAAGAGCTTGGAGCTTGTTCCGGTTGGGGCGGTGCCCAGCTGGTGGGAGACACCTGTTTGGGGAAAACCTTGCAAGCTGACGGTAAGTCGGCGCCGGATCTCACCATCCAGCGGAGTAGATCACCGCCACCTCACGCGATAATAACTTACACCACACTTACGGGACTAATGACCTCAGCAGTTGACGCGTCCAGAAACACTCATCAAGCCATCCTAGTGGGTGTGGAGGATAAAGGCAATGCCTGGAAGCCTTCGATTCTCATCTTTGCCCCGCTGTCGCTTGCAGCGTTCCATGCAACAGATTTTCTTTACTGAATAAACAATAATAATAATAATAATAATAATAATAATATTAAAAAAATCCTGATGTGTCTGAGGCTCACTTGGCCGCCCAGAGGCGGAGGCGCGCTGCGGTGGGTGCGCGCGTGGGCGCCTAAGACGACAGCGGCGGCGCTCTGAGTGCAGGCGCCACGCCCCCCCACGCCCCCGCGCTCCGAAGGGCGGCCGGGCGGCGATAAGCGGCCTAGGCGGCGCTGGGGCGTGGGCGGAGCCCAGCAACTTCGCTGCCCGCCAACTAACACGAGTGCCTGTCGCCCGCCTGGGGCGCTGCTACTCCTTCACGCGACGCGCTCCCGGTGGCCAGCCTGACGTTTTCGGTACAATCACCTTCTCTATGCATAAAAAAGGCCGAGCAAAAATTACGATATGTACTTTTATACGATTCTTAAGGCTCTTCGTAAAGCCCCGTGAGGGCGTTCGTGCTGGATAGGGAGTTACCCGACAGGGGTGCATTAAACAAATTCAGGTCGCAAAACTGTAGAATTTAGTACATTATGTTGAAATAAAATTTGCAGGCGCAGATGCAAACTTCAGTGCACGTTACTCTGTCCAGTTTTGCATGTATCGCATGCTTCTTGGTTCTTAGAATCCGGTTTTAGATCCCTCCAGTACCGAATTATATATTTTAGCCCTTTATCTTCAAACTTATATTTTTCTCCGTTTTTAGTTTCTTTGTTGGTTAAGATATTTTAGGCTTAAATTGATATTTATATATTCAGCGCAGTTTAACCCCAGGGTTTGTGTTTGTATCTGCTAGTAAACACTTACCAGTACAAAAATGTTAACTCACGCACAGTACGGTTTTACATAATAAAATTCGCACTTATGAGCCTTGCCTCCAATTCTAGCAAAGACCGAATACTTAAAAAGACACGACAGGGTGTGTAGTTACCTCCACTGGCAGATCTGTACCGCCCTCGAAGTTCCAAACACATCGATCGTATTATAACAGCGGTTCCCGTACGAATTTATTGTCACGTAAAACTATTATTTACGAAATGAATGTTTGCATGGGTTCAAGTCAAGCATTATTAGCTCTCTTATCCACACAATAATCTCTTCTTCTATATTTGAAACGTTAAGAACTATTTTGTACCATTTACAAGAAAATGTGACATCGTGTCCGTTGGTGAACTGAATACTGCTGGATAGAGATTTAAAACGTAGCCTGCTTTAAACAAATTTGAGTCGAAAAAATTAGATCTATGCAGGTTAATACTGAAACAAGCAGTCGCGGAAGTAAACCGCAACATGACACACTGCAAAACACATTATCATCGTGAAGAACATGAAAACGACATTCTGACTTCTTAAAAACAGATTTTCTTGTTCCTACTACATGATGCCTTTTTGGTCACTGTATTACATTTTTTTTCGGTACTGCCACTTCGCAGAAAAAATCGTCACAAACTTTTCAAATTACGTTCTAGCTACTTAAACATTCGAAAAAATAATTTTAAATGATCGATCTTTTGACTATTGCGAGTTTTGTGAATGAAAAAACAAGATATTTTGAGCCCTTCTACTATATTTTTGGAAATTCGCATGCCGTGGATAATGTTGCTATTAAGATGTTCCAGGGGGAATCCGGAACTGTCCGTTGCTGTAAGGTGTAGGAAAGTATTTCGTAATCAAAAACCCATTTAAAATACTTCATACAGTAGTTTGATTTCCAATTAAAGATGTGGAGGAACGTGCGTTGAACTTGCAGGGAACCATGTAGGGGACGCGCTGAGGAGTATGGAGGTAACGAGTGAGACAACATACAAGGGACCATAAATTTATCATAAGTAATACCACGGGTGCTTTGGAAATTGTCGATAAATCCCCGATTCGCGAAGCGAGGAGGGGATTTATCTGAGAATTTCCAAAGCACGAGTGGTATTTAATAGGACTATTCCACGAATGAAATTATGTCCAACAGAGTTTCAAAATGCGCCAAATATTGGAAGTAACTGAAAGCTATGTTAAAATCAAAGGTTTTGTTATAGTACATTTGCGATTTATTAGACATCGACATAGCGAGCGATATAAATCGCCTCCTAAGATAGATGAGACACAGTTTATGATTGGCCAGTAGGGAGAAGCGGTAAGAAAAATCGGATAGGAAAAGAGATAAACTTTTTTAGGTACATCTCCCTGATTGGAGCATTTTATATGCATAGTTAAATATTATTGGTTTTAGTTTCACGAGTGGAATAGTCTTTAAAATTATAATTCAGAAAGGGCGGAACTTTCACACAGGTCTAACTAGTCCTCTCTCTCTACAAGCCAGGGTACAATGAAAATTGTGTTCAAACTACAAAAATCAATTGTCATAAAATTCCGCCAATGCACTCGTGTTTGGTAGGGAATAACTCCCCAGGCCTTAATCAGTTTTATGATTTATTTACTCAACGAAGTATTAGGCAGGCGAAAATGCAATCCGCAAAACACCTGATGCGTAAACACATGACACCATTGCGCATTTCGCAAAACGGTACATCCTGGGTTCTTAAATCCTAGTTTGGGATTAGATTGTTTTCGAAGGTATTATTCACTATTTAGAACGTATTTCAATTTTCTGTTTGTGTGTGTGTGTGTGTGTGGGGGGGTGCTACTTCGTACAATAGTGGCAAATTTTAAATTTCTGCTCCATTTATGCGTCCTATTTATCATTGAGTGACAGAGAGCGTCCTATTTATCATTGAGTGACATTGAGAGCCAGCTGTGATCGAGACGTCTCAAATTACGTTGTTACGACAGATTCTGACCCAAGACAAGTACAACGTCTGATCCTGATGCGACAAATACCTCCATTGTGGTCTCTGGTGTAGGCAGATTAAGGGCTTATCCTATTTTTTTCTTAATTTCACATACGGCAGAGGTCTACATGTTGTGACGCGCGGTCCACAATCGTTTCGTTTAAAGTAACTGAAGTTATTTTCACTTGTAAAGCAAATTTCCCAAAGTATAGAATGTTTGCATGTGACGAATTAACGTACGTTATTTCTGTAAAATCGAAACGAGGGTTGGTACACTTTTTAATCAAACAACAAAACTAATATCTTGCCGGCCCCGTGGCCGAGAGCTCTAAGGCTTTCGGGCTCTAGAGCTCTCTTTTCTATCCCTGATTCTTGTTAATGAAAACATGATCTGGACAGAAAAATGAGTTAATCAGCATGATGCAGCGGCAATCGTCAACGGGGAAGGGAGGGAGTCGGATCAAACCAGAGTAAAGGGCCAAAGGAAAACCAGGAGGCAGGGCAAGGGAGCGGAGCCGTGGATGGGCGTGGCGGGGCACGCCGCTGCGCCCATCCGCCCCTCCGCCCCCGGCCGTATTAAATAAGTGAGCGGCGGCGGCCGTGCCGTGAGGCCGAGCCCGTGGCCCAGCGCTGCGCTGCGGTGCGGGCCGGGCCGGGCCGGGCGATTTGCGAGCCGCGCCCATAGATAAGGCCGGGCTCCCGGGAGAGCCCAGGGGGGACGCACAATGCCCTTACATTTTCGGCGGAAATATCGCCCTTTTCGCCCGACAGCGATGATCTCCCCGTCGTGTAGTTCGTTCTTTGCGGGCATAAAAGAGAGACTCGTGCCCGGGAATACCCCGGCTCGGCGGCCAGGACAGCCGAGCGCAACATAAATTTTCCATTCATAGGATTATTTTGTTTACGAAAAATTTCATTTAAAAGACCGTTTCCATCGTGCTAGTCGTTTTGTTTGGGGAAAATGTCAGACAGAGTTTTTTTAAATAGGGTGAAAATTCCTTTGTTCAATTTTAGTATATAAATCTTAAAGGGTAATATTTCAAACAATCATCATTATCAAGAACTATACAAATGTCATAATATTTAAAACATTTTAATAAAAATTATATTTGGATACTTCAAGTAACTTAACGATTTGTGACTAACAAGTATTATAAAATGTTCTGGATATTGGTACTTTCTCGTATACGTACGCATATACGGAGTAATATCCGCAAGTAGTATTTGAGTAAACTTCTCGTGTGCGTTCGTTTGGAAGGTTTGGTTCTGTCTCTCACAGTTAGACCTCTTCCTGCGTGAGACATACCAGGTGTCATTCAACGCTTCTCAGTCTCCTGATGGGGAACTGATAATTTGTTTTCAGATTCAACCATAAGAAAACCCAACCTAAGAAATTTCCAAAATACTTATTTTTGCGTGTTTTAGCGCTGCGATCTTGGTGAGTATGCTGCGAACTAAATCACCTGATTATATTAGGTGGCGTTGATTAAACTCTAGTACCAAAACCGATGAAGGAGAGGAAGAAAGAGAGAGACGACGACGAGGAAGAAGATGACGTCGAAGAAGAAGACGAAGAAGAAGTAGATGAAGACGAAGAAGTAGAAGACGGAGAAGTAGAAGAAGACGGAGAAGTAGAAGAAGACGGAGAAGTAGAAGAAGACGAAGAAGTAGTAGAAGAAGAAGACGAAGAAATAGTAGAAGAAGAAGACGACGAAGAAGTAGTAGAAGAAGAAGACGACGAAGAAGTAGTAGAAGAAGAAGACGACGAAGAAGTAGTAGAAGAAGAAGACGACGAAGAAGTAGTAGAAGAAGAAGACGACGAAGAAGTAGTAGAAGAAGAAGACGACGAAGAAGTAGTAGAAGAAGAAGACGACGAAGAAGTAGTAGAAGAAGAAGACGACGAAGAAGTAGTAGAAGAAGAAGACGACGAAGAAGTAGTAGAAGAAGAAGACGACGAAGAAGTAGTAGAAGAAGAAGACGACGAAGAAGTAGTAGAAGAAGAAGACGACGAAGAAGTAGTAGAAGAAGAAGACGACGAAGAAGTAGTAGAAGAAGAAGACGACGAAGAAGTAGTAGAAGAAGAAGACAAAGAATACAAAAACAAAGAATTTTCTTTCATGGAAAATAAACTAAATAAGTGGAGGGCGTATTGAGATGCCCGGACCAGACGGCCGTGGATGCACGTCTCCGTGAAGAGCATAGCTTTGTCATCGACCTGGTCGCTGCGTCTGTGCTGCGAGGATAAGTGTTATGTCTTCAAAGAATATCGAGAAGATAATTTTTATTTGAGAAATCAAGACAAGCCAAGTGACTCGGAGGTGCAGCAGATATGTGCGTCTTTGCGGACGTCATACGGTTTTCAAATTGATTTTAAAAATACTAGCTGAACCCGTGCGATTACATCGCACTGAAGGGATGCTTTCCGCTTCCAGCCACATGTAGAAATACACGTTGGCCACGTGGGTAATACCGCGTGCAAAGGCTTCTTGCCAGCTGGCGTATGCTAGACGAATTACATAAATCCGTAGATATCACATAAAAGATATATAAGAACACAACAGATTTCCGCTTCCCGCCGCTTCGATTCACATGCGACAACCACGTGAGTTCTCCTGTGGCGGATGGTGTGCGCATAACCGCCATCTTGACAGGCAGCGCGCGGACGGCACGCTAACTATCCCAGCCGCCAAGTTCAAACAACAAAAGTTTCCTAGCATTTTATTAATAACGAAAAGCTTCGTGATTTGCAATATTTAGTGACCTCCATTCCTGATTTTTTTATCTTTTTTTTTGGTACCTCATTTGTTAAAATCCGTTCACTATGAGCCGAGTAGGAGGGACAACAAATTCACGGTTTTAACGAAAATAATATATGTGATGTACTAAGTCAAATTGAAAGAAAAACATTCCAAAATAACTTTATACGAAGTCAATTTTATGAAACTATTACATTACCTAATTTCAGGAAAGTCAAAGGTAAAAATCGTCGTCAATATCACAAAAAAATTGCAAAAATTAAGTGGTTAGTTCGCAACGCTGACAAAACATCTAAACTGATCAAATACTACTCTGAATCGAAGAAAGAAAAAAAGAAGTCAAACAACCGAAGGTAGTTTAAAGCGTCGGTGACGTCACATTCAGGTAGTACATAGTATAGAGAAAGTTATGAATAATGCTACGAAAAATCGATTTCGGGATTTGAAAGAAATGTTTTTGGGTCTCTGAATACGGAAAAAGTGGTAAAGCACGGTATAAGATGATATAAACACTATACAAAAGAAAAATTCTTATTGCCTTAATGAAAAAGTGGATAAATCTTGTTCCTACATTTAGCAAATTACTTCCTCCAACACGTGTAATCAGAATGCATGGTTTGCGAGTCCGAAAAATCGATTGTCGGCAAAACGTCCGTCTGTAGCCAATGCTAACGCCTAAAGCGCTCAGACGATTTTCTCCTAAATTGATATCCTCTGATCGATTTAAAGGAGGTGATGCCTTGCGACTTGAAACCTGTGTTTTAATTTTCAGTTGTACTTTACATGAAGCGTCAACACTATTTTCATACTTTTCTCAAAATTGCTCCAATTTTTTTATTAACTTTTGTCCCCGGACAGTGTAAAAGACATTTAAAAGAATAGAACCGGTCTCATTTTCCTCGAATTCCTTGAATTTCCGAAAGTTGTTTTGAATATAATGTTTCTAAATGTGTACTCTAATGAGGCAATTATTACGCATTCGAATACCTTTTCTGACCAATTTTGAAGAACTGTTTCTGCCACTGAAAGGGCCATCGCGAGAGTCCTTATTGGCTGCCCTGCTGAGATGCACCACGATATGTCCTCATCGTTGTATCACTCCATCGTCCCTCCGCACGACGTGACGCTGGAGCAGTCTGTGCTGCAGGCCGTGGTCGCGCCGCACCGCTCGCTGCAATGCGCCGATGGCGGCGGCGGCGGCGAGGGTCGAACCAACGACCCCGCGGATCCCGCAGCGGCGGGGCTTACGATTCCCGGATCTCGGCCGTAAATTGAAGAAAACGATCAATGAATGGGGCTGCTTAGGGGTTCTTAATAATTAACTCGACATTACGAGAATGTGCTCAAATTTAACGTCAAGTGAAACGAGCGCTCTAATAGCCTGACGGGGCTGTATATTAATATACATGGAGCGAGCGCGGAGCCCGCCTGAGCCGCGGAGTGCGGCCCTGTGCCACGCCCCGCCCTGCCCTGCCCTGCCCCGCCTCGCCTCGCCACGCCACGCTCCACGCCGCCTCACGCGAAATCGCGGAATTCTCTCCTCGCCCCGCCCCGCCCCGCCGGGCCTTGGCGCAGTCGCCGCCGCCCCCCGCCAGAGGCGCTGAATTAAGAATGGTGGCCCGCGGCGCGTGTCGTTTGTTAAACGTCCGCGACAGAGCTCGTCCGGACTCGTTGCCCGCTGTACGTGTTGGCGGCGGGGGGGGGGAGAGGGAGATGCGCACGTCTGGCTGCGATGGCGATGGCGGGGGCGACTTTTCAAGTTTTCGTGGCCGATTGGCGATGAGACGGGGGGAGGAAGGCAAGTGAATGGTGGGACGGGGAGAACGAAAGGATGGTAAACGAAGGGCAAGAGTGGAAAAACGGAGGGCTTGTGGCGGACGGCTTGTGGAATAGGGCATGTGGTGTAGGGCGTGTGGCGTAGGGCGTGTGGCGTAGGGCGTGTGGCGTAGGGCGTGTGGCGTAGGGCGTGTGGCGCAGGGCGTGTGGCGTAGGGCGTGTGGCGTAGGGCGTGTGGCGTAGGGCGTGTGGCGTAGGACGTGTGGCGTAGGGCGTGTGGCGTAGGGCGTGTGGCGTAGGGCGTGTGGCGTAGGGCGTGTGGCGTAGGGCGTGTGGCGTAGGGCGTGTGGCGGAGGGCGTGTGGCGGGGGGCGTGTGGCGGAGGGCGTGTGGCGGAGGGCGTGTGGCGGAGGGCGTGTGGCGGAGGGCGTGTGGCGGAGGGCGTGTGGCGGAGGGCGTGTGGCGGAGGGCGTGTGGCGGAGGGCGTGTGGCGGAGGGCGTGTGGCGGAGGGCGTGTGGCGGAGGGCGTGTGGCGGAGGGCGTGTGGCGGAGGGCGTGTGGCGGAGGGCGTGTGGCGGAAGTATGTAGCGGAGGGCGTGTGGTGTAGGATACATGGCGGAGGGCACGTTGCGGGAATTCTGCACTGGGGAAAGGACAGGATGAAGCAATGGACGGCAACGAAAAGAGGACGGAAAATATGGGTCGCAGGGCGGTGGTTGGGGCGCGTCGGAAGGAGGGCGGAGGTGGAGTGGCAGTGACGGCAGGCGACACTTGCGGGGGGAGGGGGCGCGGAGGATCTCGAGGACGTAATCTGCAGCTGCTCATTTCTCGACTTGCGGCGCCAAGGGCGGCCGCGAGGCGAGCAGCTGGCGCTGTCACTTGGGAGCGCTGCCTCCGAAGGCCTCTCCAGGCGCCTGCCAGCGCCCGCCCCCGCCCCCCGCCTCGCGCAGCGCCGCTCCGCTCCTCTCGCGGGATTGCCTTTATTTATGGATGAGCGGACGGATGGCTGCTCGCTCGGTCGCCGAGCCACTTTTATACTGACGTGCTCATTGCAGCTCATATACCGAGCGAGTTACTTAATGTCGAATCACTGTAATTACTCTTGCCTCAGAAGAGGATTTATTGTGATAGGTATAATACCAGGCCATTAACTGTTAAGAACTGTTTAGTCAGGGAAATGTAAGTGATGTGATCAATTATCAATACATATCATTACGTTTTTGGAACGGAGAACACGATATTGAACTCATGAATATTAAAATTGTACAAAACAGCGAATAAAATATCTTTACAATACCTATCCAATTGTATACGAATGATTATGTGATAGTAACAAGGTAAAAAATGTAGATGTTGAAATACAATTACAATAAAAAATATATATTAGTTCTTGTTTTGAAGATTTCCTCGTCCTATGACGAAACAGCTATAATTTTAATGCCATGCTTGTTACTCGCTTTCGTGGTACTAAAAAAAAACGAAGAAAATGAATTCATTCTATTAGGCAGCAGATATTTCTCATAATTACCCAAAATATGTGTCATATTTTATGAACATTTCATCCTTTTTATCGTTTGATCAGTTTCGTTAGAAAACATATAGAATGAAGATTTGGTAGAGATAGCAAGAGGAAATGAACCACGAAAATAAATTGAAATGAAGTAAATATTCCAAATTCAGTTTAGAGACAAAGTATTGTTCTCAGGGGAAATTACTACTATCTGGGCAAGTCTTTTAACATCTAACCCCAAACAAACAACCTCTGTTATTAACGAAAATCTGTGTGACGGAATTGCTGTTAATACAGTGTTTTGAATTTCATTATGAATAACATTGTCCTGATCAGATTTGTCTTGTTCGTAAAGGAAAAAACCTCAATGTGTCAGTGCACTAACTACTCGGCAGTGAAAGTCTAGTGTTTTGTACCCGAACGAATAAAAATATAAATGAGTGAAAACACGAGTTACTGCTTGATTAATAAGTTCATATACTACACATTAATAGATTTAATAAATGATCCATGAATCACTGTAAATGATTAATAAAACAGTGCTTGACTGAGTAAAAAAGTTGAATTACTTTTCTACCTATTCTAAACAGCGGTTATAGAAGGATGAGACGCTGCTCTAGTAACGGATGGTCAGGAGCTATATAAACGTATAGATTTTAACGCCTGGAGATGCAACATGCCTGACGAGCGTGTAGAGCGAATTGCCTATTAGAGAGAACCCATGCTGGTGCGCGTCTGGATTATTCCAACCTCACGATATAAATAATGTTATATTACCACATGCGTGCAGGTCGCAGGCTCTCCCAAACCTGCGTGACTTGAATGACTTGTAGAGGAACTGCGTCGCTCTCTCGCCTTGCACATTAGCTTTCTAGTGCAGATCCATTAGCTGACGGACTGCAGTTCTAGTTAATATGAACGATTTATAACTTTGATGTGAAAATAATGTTATGTGGACTACCGAATTACATAGTATTTAGGAAACAAAATGTATCGTTTTGTGTCCAAAGACTTAGTTTATTTTTGTAGGAGGAACAGGTTCGGTTGTTGAAACGGCCTCGAACATTTTGTCGATGT
Organism: Acheta domesticus; assembly: GCA_031308135.1. Taxonomy (NCBI): domain Eukaryota; kingdom Metazoa; phylum Arthropoda; class Insecta; order Orthoptera; family Gryllidae; genus Acheta; species Acheta domesticus. Next base: position 158,190,721 of record JAHLJT010009436.1, read on the forward strand.
GCTCCGATTAAGCATTGCATTGAGTTCGAAAATTAAGCTTTCTTGTTGTTATGGCTTTCTTTGTATGATCGTTATCCTAAATTGTTTTTTTCGCTCCTTTTTGTAATTTTTGTCTTTAACTCTGTCGATTTTAAACTTACGCTTAGAAATTGAGAAGTGGCATCACTACGGCCATGAGGGACCGTACTTCATACTGAACCTAGGTAGCGCCGTTGATGTGGCACAATGAGGTGTTATTTCCTCGGCAACACCATCAAAGAAAAGTGGAGCTAGTACTGATGCAAATAGTTTATATGGTATGGAATCAGTCTTTCTGCATTATTGCGTTTCCAACAACACCCGTTACCCGTCTTTTATATTTTATAATTTACTGTGAATAATAAAAGAAAAAGGGCAATGTACCGCAGCCCTAGAAAAAGTGCCATTTCTTCCCCACAGGATGTCATGTGACGTGTGTCAGGAACTACAAACGCCCCTGATCCACTTTTAGAAGCCGTACTCACGTGTCTCGAGAGTGCAGGTCAGTGAGAGTTGTGGTGCCCACAGAGGTTACCCGCTTCCGCGAGCCGGTCCCTCCTTGTCTCCCGGGTCACGAAGCCGGCTTCCCCGCCTGGGCCACGCCCACTTGCCCAATGCCGGCGCGGCGCGCCGTCTCGTCTCGCGGCGCCGAAATATGTCGCGTATTTATGTGACAAATGTTGGCAGCGGTTGACAAAAGCGCGCGAGCTGGACGCCCGTCAGAAGAAGCCCTTGAGAAAGACGAAGGGCCACGCACGCGGCGCCCACAACACAAGTGGGGGCGGTGTAACATTGCGCCTCTGCTGGTAATTTACTTGTGGTACTCTCGACAACATAATCTTAAAAAAAAGAATGAACATGATTTTAACAAATACATATTGTTGAGCTTACATGGCTTCATGTGTATGTATGTAGGCACTGTTTTGTATCAGAACAGCCTGCACTGCAGCCTACACGGCTCTACAGTGCCCTGTCCCCCAGGCCTCTTGCAAGTTTCTGCAGCACACGAGTTTCCGAGACAGTTTCCCTTTCTGGTACATTATCCGTTCTGTTCAGTGTCAGGTGAGCGTCGCCCCCGCCTATTGGCGTAGCCCCAAGGCCCATTGCATCTTTATTTTCGATACTGAATGGAGCTCTCGAGGTACCCCGTGGGGCCATCTCAAGTAAGCTACCCGATATCTGCTAGTGGATATTGGCTTCAAGGGGAAACGATTCACGCTTAAAGGGTGATGCATGATGCTTGGGTCTGCCCCACCGTGCGACAACATCCCGGTTGTATGAATCGGGAACAGAACCGTCCAAGTACAATATGTGAAGCATAACTCTCCAGGACCGATCAACAATGAAAATATATTGTTAAAAAGTGTAAGTGGTGAATGGTAGGTGTAAGTGGTAAACAACACAAAGGTAAACATGGATGCCTAACCGGAACGCAAGCTCGCGAGCCCACAAGCCGAGCTTGCTACCGAGGCATTCCTTAGGAACCACTGCCATTTGCATCTGCTCAGTGGCGTTAAACAGAGTTTTATAGAAGTATTATAAAAATATTAAGTGTTAATTACAGTTTTCATTCTTGGTCGTGTGTTGGCATTAACGAAAGTGTATATTGATCTATTTACTTATTTTATTTAATTAAGCACCAGATAATTTATTTTGAGAATTATTATTGTTAGGATACAGTGCTACGTGTGATTTTAGAGAATTTACACGTGAATTAAGAGATATTGTAACTAACGTTTTGCATATGGGTTTAAAGGTTTTTAAAAGTTTACAAAATGATGATATTCTACATTTAGACATTGTAAGAAAGAAGATAATGTTTCTATTCTCAGATCTTTTTTCAATCGAAAATTGTAAAGAAAGCAAGGAGCCTTAATAACGTCTATAATTACCTTGTTTTCGAACAATTCTGAAATTAAGGAAGCAATAATCAACTGATATACTTCTTTAATTTCAAAAATAACATCGTGAACGTAGAATTAGTGGGTATGAATTGAATCACAAAAATTGTTAGTGTCGTTATCGTATAGCAAAAAATGTAGAACTGATGTCCGCTATTCAGGTGACTAATATGGCAAACATTCACACTACATGTTTTGTTTTCTGAATTACCTCGTCGCATCAGTCTAACCGAGCACAGATGCTGCTGAAAGTTTTGTTACTTCTAAGAATTGTGTTTCACGTTTTAACGCAAACTTCATCGAAAAAGATGAGAGTGAAATGTTGGTAGTAGTGGAGCGTGTACGGAGCAAGATGAAGGCGTCAATGATGGAATGCCAGATAAGAGGCATCAGAGATGCCGCACCCAGCGCCGTCAGCCGTCACTGTGATCGCCGTCCCTTCGCCACAGCAGGCGCCGCCGCCCGAAACGGCCGCCGCTTCCTGGAACGTTCGATCGCCTCCGGGGAATCGCAAAAACAGAGGCCTCTCCCCCTCCCCTTCCAGCCCGCGCGGCGTTGCACGTCGCGGTTTACACAGCGGACGCCGCCAGATTGCGCTGTCGGGCGCGGTCAGCAGGGGGCGTGGTGCGGCGAGGCCAGGCGACGCGCTGAGCCTCGCCCCGCCCCGCCCCGCCCCGCCCCCTCACCGCGCCACCCCGCCCCGCGCCGCTCCGCCCCGTGCCGCCCTGCCCCGCCCCGCGCCGCCCCGCCCCGCGCCGCCCCGACCCGCTCCGCCACGCCCCGCCACGCCCCGTACCACCCAGTCTCGTTCCTACCCACCCAGCCTTACACAAGCAGCCCCGCCCCTTCCTGCCACGCTTAGCCCCGAGTAACCCCGCCCAACCCTGCCCAGCCCAGACCAATCCCGAACCCAACCAAACCTGCCCAGCTTCGTCCATACCCGACAGCACCTGACCATACGCGACCGCACCCGACCGCACCTGACCGCACCCGACCGCACCCGACTGCACCCGACCGCACCCGACCGCACCCGACCGCACCCGACCGCGCCCGACCGCACCCGACCGCACCCGACCGCACCCGACCGCACCCGACCGCACCCGACCGCACCCGACCGCACCCGACCGCACCCGACCGCACCCGACCACACGCGATCACACGCGATCACACCCGACCACACCCGTGCATACCCATCCAGCACTGGATATTTCCAAATTGCTGCATTGAACGATGCTTGATATTGAAAAAGGATGAAATGAGAATTGAAATATTATTTTATACACAAGAAAAATGGTAACCTACGTGCGTGTTTGAGGTGAGGTGAGCGCGTGTAAGAGTGCTGCTATGTGCTGACGCCAACTGCCCTCTGTTGTGTTGCAGGTGAACTGAGGTGTCCCCGGCCTTCGCTTCCCCTCCCGCGCGCGGCCCGGACTCCGACGATATGGTGAGTACCTCTGCCCCCACGTCTGGGCCTCGAGACACACTTTACATTTATTTGAACTGCAATTGGGTATGACCCGGTGGCAGTTGATTAACAATAATTACAATAATAATAAGATAATAAAAAAGTACTATATAAAACGATGCAATTATCATACTATCTCTAATATTAAGTGTTATAACAATTATTTCAACTCTTCTATGATATACAACAATTATTTGTTAGTGATAATAAAAATCAGTATGAACCACATAGATATTGGCTAAATTAGATTGAAAAAACGCATTTATCACGTTCACTACACTTCACTGCACTACACTACACTCTTTTGCATTGGATTACTAACCAGAAGTTTATTTGCCAGGAAATTCCTTCATTTTCGGCCGGGAACTTCCTATTTTTTAAAATTATTATATGTAACATCTTAAGAAGTACAACGCTCGGACATTAATTCGTAATGCAAAAGCAATTCTCGTTTAACGGAATGTCCATAATGAATTGTGAAAAAACTACCGCAAACTTCCAAATAAACACGCGGCAAATTGTGCACGCGTATATTGGATTCAGTTAAATTACAGTTTACAAATTTTAAAATTAAATTGTATCGTTGCATGTTAATAATATTTCAGAATATTTAAAGTTTCATTTCTAAGAATATACCTCTGAAAATAAGCTCATTTGGTAGAAGTATTTTATTGATGCAATGTTTCGCTTGATTGTTATTTCACAGAATTAATTTCACTTTTTCCTAATAATTCTCTTCTTGACACGTTGTAAAATTAACAACTTTTGTACAAATTACATTTGTGCGAAGATAAGTGTTTCACCATATGTTTCAGCAATTAATGTGTGTCCTTATATATCAATGATGTATGCACATTGAATTCTCGTTGGGAGTGAATCTAGGGTAATAACAACGATTTTTACATCGTTTATTGCGCCCATCAGCATAAACTAATACGATTACTTCAATTACCAAACTTTTGTATACCTATAGATGTTATAAAGAAAACAAGTACAATAGATTATTAGAATGTAAGTAAATACTGAACTTCAATAAATATTTTCACTTTTAGAGTTCGTGGATAGTTAACACTTAAACACTTTGATAGTGCCTTTTCTAAGCAGAATGACGGTATTAATTCGCGCATCATAAAATGATTAACTATAGACTACTCTACGGAGTATATTGAAAAGTATAAGATTTTCTTCTCATTCAACATTGGCCAGAGAAAAAGTGACTCCAGTGAGCGCTATAGCGCAACAACTTGTGTTGTTTTCGCCTCGCAAGCAAAAGCACGAAAGCAAGTGTGCTGTGAGGCTGAGACGCATGCCAGTCACGAATGGCACCTCCGAAAACCGCTGTCCTTGTGCGCGCCTTCAAAGGGAGCTCGTGACGGCGTCATGCGCTCCTCGCCGTCGTCTGCATACGCGTCCCACAGGCGTCGGCTCCGAGAACTGACGCCGTCCCATCTGCCGTCCTCATCTCAGTCGCGGCCTCGCTGCCACTTTCCATCTCCTCCCTACCAAAACTGACCCCATCGTTTCTGTCATTTTCATTTCAGGCGTCGTCACTGCTGCTCTTACCGATTCCGTTTTCTTTCTCCATATTCACCCGCCAGTCCTCTTATTCATCATCCCTGCAGCAATACCTCATTCCTCCGATCGCTGATGCCTCCCCAGCCGCCATCCCTTTTGTCCTCCCATTTCCATCCTCTTTCTCCCGATTCCGTGCGCTCTCCACTCTTGCTGTCCATGCCACGTCAGTGTCTGCGTCTTCCAAAAGCTGTCGCCATCTCGTCTGCCGTCCTCATCGCATACACTATTCCTCTTATTTGCTTCTCTTCGTTTTCTGGCGCCCGAAGCTGTCGCTATCCAGTGCGCTCTCCTGGCCATTTCATGCGCCATCCTACCTGCTACCCGCACCTTATTGGTGCCCGTTCTCTTCTGCGGCTGGAACGTCCCCACCGCCGCCGCCGCCGCCGCCGCGCTGTCCTCCCTCGGCGTCGAGTCCTCACGTCCTCACCGGGGATTGCGTCTCGCGAGGTCGCTTCGAGGCACGTGCCCCCGGCGCCCGCCGAGCAGGCATTTCGCTGCCGGCGCCGACGCCAGACCTCCGCGGAAGAGGGGTGCGCCGGGCTGTGCATGAGAAAGATGTCTACGTTACGTAAGTGAATTTGTTGCTAAGTGAGTGCATTCTAGAATATACGAGAGGAATTTGTGTGCAGACTGCTTCTGTACGAGTTCACGTGCGCCTTACGTGATCGTATTGATCCTGTCCTCTGCATGAGCTCTACATGAGCATCGGTCGGAAATTCTCGTACGTGTCTATGCCAGGTGTTCATTTATTATATTTAAAGATGTGTAAGAGAGCAAGCACACATAAATATCATTGCCTTATTAGAATGTGAACCACAAGCAACATTAGTACAACAATTACTCAACAAGTATACTTCCATGTAATGATGACAGATGAATTTGCACGATGTTTTATGTAGGAGCATTTCGCATATAAAACGAGAAGGAAAAAAGAAGAGGTTTTCAGAGAACAGTGGAAGGTTCTGCAGAAAGAAAGAGAGACAGAAGAAGTAGCAGGGAAAACTGAATCCTAGAGACGTAAACAGAGCTAATTTAATAAAGGAAATGGAGAGATGGAATTGTGAGATATTCCGCCAAAAAGAAAGAAAGAGGCGCAGGTGGGAGTGGCGAGGTAGAAAGGAGCGGTGGAGCAGAAAGAGATAATGAAGTTGCAAACCGCGTAGGCAGGGAGGACGCGACGGGGCTCGGAATATTAGAACAGACGAGGGCGCGCTCGAAGCGCGGCGTCGGCGCCGTGGCTTGGGGGGGGACGGGGAGGGGGGCGCTGTTGCCCCTATTCCCGGCGCGGCGGCCAGGGAGCCGAGGAGCAGGTAGACGGAGCGGAGCGGAGTGGAGCGGAGTGGGGCGCGGGCGCGAGCAGCCGAGTGGGACGGCCGCCAGAGCGCACCCTGCCCCGCCCCACCCCGCCCCGCCGCGCCCCACCCACCCCGCCCCGCCGCGCCCCGCCCCGCCCCACCTCGCCTCGCCTCGCCCCGTCCCCCAGCTGTCTCCTGCGACGCGTTGCAGGGGATGGGACGTGGGGAGATAGCGTGGGCGCCTGGGTCTGTCGTAACAGGGGGGACGGGGGACACTTCATTGACGGTTCATTTTGATTGATTAGTGATTCCGAGCGCGTCAACTACTAATGGTATTAGTTCCTTAAGTGCGGTACTTGTTTTCCTTGGGAGGTGGTGGTGATCTTCCCGCGCTAGATGGTAAGATCCAGCGCCAGCCTAACGTCGGCTAGCGGGGTTTCCCCCAACGGGGTATGTCCCACCAACGGGACACCGCCCCAACCGGGAAAAGCTCCGAGCACCCGGTCTTCCGGCACATGTTGTAATGTAGTGCATGTTAGTGTGTGTGTAAGCAAGGGATGAGAATAAGAGAAGAAAGAGGAAGAAAAGATAGCGTGCAGTCCATTTGTTAGGGTATTTCTCCAGCATTCGCCTGGCGTTGATCGGAGAAAGCACGGAAAACTACTGATCAGAGCAGCCGTTCGCTAGCATTCTCCTCCAGTCAGCGACTGGATTCGACCTAGCTTTTTAGTTGGTATCGAAAATTCTGCCACCGTCAGGACTCGAACTTAGGTCCTTCCGGTCAGAGGCGTAGCAGTGACAACAGCTGAGCCACGTCTCTCGGTTTGTTAGACAGTTAATAGGGCGATCGAAGGGCGTGGGGTGCCACGGCAGCAACGCGGAGGCTTGGTGTGAGAAGGGCACAGCGGTGGGGGGTGGGGTGAGGAGAGCGGTTTGAATCCAAACCGAAGGAGGGAGGGGGAATGCATGGGAGAGTGGCCGGATCACTGCGAGGGAGGCGTGGAGGGGAGGGCCACGTCAGAGAATACTGTGCTGAGGCAAGAGAGGGGTGTGTCTCAGGAGAAGTTTTGGAGAGCGAACGGAGGGGCGGAGCAGGTGGCGAGGACTGGGCGAGGGCGGCGCCGCGAGGGGTCCTCCGTGCCAAATTACGCGCCGGGACATTTAAATGGACGTGACGCTCCCTCGCAAACAGGGCGGCGGGGCGAGGACGGGGACGGGGGCGTGGGCGGGCCCTGCCCTGCCGTGCCCTGGGTGGCCACTTTGCAGGCGCCGCGCTGACCCACGGGCAGCTCAAAGGAAGGGGAGGCCCTGATGGAAGCGCTGGGGGCCGCAGCGGAGGGGCGACCCCTTGCGCGCCAACGAAAGCAGCGCCGAAAATACGCACATTCAGCGTCTCTACGTAAACTGAAGACCTTGGGGCAATAACATGCAGTGCCACATTTCTAATGAAATTGACGTATTAGTGTCTTTTGATGCCTAATAGATGTATCTACATGCTGGTTTTTTATTTTAAAGATTTGCGTCAAGATGGCAGTGTAATTCATAAATGAATGTTCTTTATCCCAATGTGTAGAATGCAATGTCTAAACCTTTACTTGTCGTTTTCTCAAAACTTACGTATAGTGGCATAGCATGTTATTGCCCTGAGGTCTTCAACTGTAGTAAGCACGTCCGAAGGAAACAGCGTCATGTAAAGTGGTGGTCTCCCTCAGGCACAGTCGTGTATTTGATCTCAGATGTTTGAGTAACGATTTTGCTGGTTGAATTTTATTTTTACGCCTTTGATATGATTTTATGTATAAAATTCAAAGTGAATAAAGTAAGTCACGTGTTTGCGACGGATAAATAAGTAGCAATTGGCATCGTAAGGAGATATGCTGATTATTGTCATAAACAGAGAGAACGTCTCTGAAACCCGAAAGAAATAATATTATTAAAAATCTCGAAGTCGATGACAAGAGGTACGGAATTCAAGTTGTGGCTTCGCTAGGGGTCTAAGTTTATTTCCTTCTTTCAAACAAACGCGCACATTATTTTAGGGTAGTGACGTCACCTCTTTCGATACTTCGTTTTTGTGACCAAACCTTCAGAACAAATACTGTTGTCGTGGATTTTATCCATCCGTAAATATTCACTCAATATCAATTAAATTTCTTTAAGTATTTATGACGCAGTAAATGATTTTAAATCATGAGTGGGACGTATTGGTTGAAGCTTTTGAGGTTCAAGCTTTTGAGCGCATCCAACAGTCATGCGATTATAAAAAGGGCGTTACAGAACCCTGCACAACAATTTCGTTTCTGCTTCTTGTAAGTAACAATCACAGTGCTCCTACTTCTTCGTAGTGATACCATCCCGTCACGCGAGAACTGTCTTGCAAAGAACAATGTTTCAAACTATTTTAGTAAAGAATTCTTTGAATACTACGTGTTGAGATAGATGAGGGCGGAATTGTGACACTTTCATTTCAGGACTGACTTTTCAAGTTAATTGCATTCATAACTCAGATGGACTCTTATTAAAAATACTTCGAAGTTACTTCTTGTCGTAGAGATGGATTTCAATTGCAGGGTAATCTTTTACATTTGGTCATGGAGTTGGGATTACTTGGGAACTTTGCTGGTCAGCTTATCATTCTCTAGTGTTACCAAGCCACTGTGCCACAATCTACTATACATAAGCCAAAAGTACACAAGATGTACTTGTTCGTGCTGTAATTAATGTAGAACTAAGATACATTGAAGTAAATATTTCGGAATATAATATTCGTGAAACTACTGCATTTTATATATTTCTGTTAAAAATACATATTTTGAATATATTCTGACTACAAATATAATTGTAGAATATCATGAAAACTAAAAACCGTATGAAGAACACGTTGATGCAATTAAGAACATTTCATGGAGATACCGAATGCCTGTGCAAAGGGACTACCTAACGTTGAGGGGCAAATATAACACGTACGACTCCGTAACATGCAATACTACAAGTGTGCCCTTGGCAAAAAATCAAAACCCCCCAAAATATTGTTTCACGTCGTCCAGTAATTCTCTCCAAAACTAATGAAATGAGGGAGGGTTATAAATTCTGGAAAAATACAATCCGTATTCACTGTGAATGTGGAGTTAAATATGTTACTGAAAATAAAATAGAATTTTTTCAATTTATCAAGATCTGTATAAGTAGGTTGTGAAGTACAGGAGGATTCCGGCTATAACCTAAAAATGTAATGTATCACTTATAATTACGTTAATTAAAAGCGTTTTGTAAAGGGACATGTGTTAAGCGATTGCTGAACATTGCGTTTATTATACAATTACTAATAATTGCATTGAAAATCAATCAATCTTCGAACTTTCAAAGAAATCGCTAAATTTGCTTCGCCAATTGTAATCTCATGATAGGTATAACCTCACCTTTACACGCTTGGCGAAATGTCGACTGCTTTCGATTTCGACTCACCAAACAAAACGACCTAAAGCAACTTCAGTTGTAGTGATGTTCCTGAAAATAAGGAAATGAGTAAATAGAAACAGATAAGCTACATGACAGTGGCTTTATGTTCGCCTTGAAGTCATCTACTTTTCGACTGGTATGATTGCCCATTATTTCTATTCGCGAATAAGAGAAATGACAACATTTTGAAAGCCCACTACCTTTCATTTAATGAAAAAATACCGAAATATAATTGAGTAGACTGCTAAAATTTCTTTCTGAGTGAACATCCTTAGTGCTTTAAATACACAGGCAATTTACGTAGTAAAAAGTATATTACGAGAAACACGTAGATTATGGACAAAGCATGTAACGAAGTAGCTATAGGAATCCATATTTTTAGCAGACATTTTCCTTATTCATTAATTAATTTGAGTTTCCTCCGTTAGCATTGCACGGAAATCCATGCTATATTATTTCTTCACGCTCATACTTTCTCTTTGCGTTCGGGGAAGGGTCGCTCGCGAGCTGAGAGTCCCTCGACGAGAGGTGACGAACACATCATTTCAGCCGCCTCAAAGGCACATCTTAAGAGACGTGATATTCACAGAAGAAATATTCCAAAACAACAAATCAGAAAATAATATTGTGAGGCCAACGCTTATTTAATCTCAAAATAATGGATAGAGTGGTGGATAAGTGGCCGAGTGGTGGCGGCAAAGAGCGTCACGTGATTCGTGGTTTTTAGAGACTGCCCGAAATAACTAATATACTTTCGATTTCTGATATAGATTTTCAAAAGTAACTCCACCCAAAGAAATATCTAATTTTGAAAGACGTGTGATGACTTTCTTTTCACTGTGAACATCTAGTGTAAAGTGAGGTAACAAAGTGTCTTAAGAACTAAGAACTAAAATAACAGTATAGATACAAGTGTATCTACAAACACAAAAAAGTGTGTTTTTAATTTAAATTTGAAACTAAGAGGACGCTAATGGGCTAGCTCTTAGAACAATTTTTATTTCATAATATTTTAGATCAAAAGAAAATTGCTTATTACTCAATAAGACTAGTTTGTAATGTTTATAAAAATAAAAAAACCTGTGAACTTATGCCTAGCGAATTCATATGTAAATTCATTAATAAAACGAATAACTCAGTGTCTCTCCACTTCCTGATTACATTGGTACAAGAAAGAGAAATACTAAACGTTGTTTTGAATAACACTCCGATCAATTCTTATTTTAATCCGGGAAAACTAAAATATTTTGTAATTCATTTGTATATATTTTTTCGACCGGTTCGGTGAGATGCAGTTAATCTCCCTAAATCAACACCCTGATTATCGTGCACAGTTTGCCCCACCACTAGTGACATTTCGGAAATACGATTAGCGTTCCTAATGAAACGAGTTTCATAGTCATGTTTCCAACTAAAAAGCACGATAGACACCAATAATGAGAATGAAAATGTGATTTTAGTCAGCTAATTACCAGAGAAATTGCCATTTGTTTCATGGAATTGTTTGGAATACCTGATTGCTGGTTCATGTTAATATAATAACTTTTATGAATAAGTTTATTATAGGTTTTGGCATATACGCGTGGATCAGATTAAATGATTTTGACTGAAAGTAATTAAACTTATTTCATGGTAATAAAAGCTCTGTATTTTCAGGAAATTAAATTATTTCATATCAACAACATGTTTTATAATTTTTTTATATTCTGTTATGAATTGTTCGTAATAATCATTAACATTCTTAATAGAGTAAAATAATTAATAAATAGTTTCTCAATAATGAGTGATTAATTTTTGGGATGGCATTTACTCGAGGACAACAGGATGACACGATCTTGCCTTAGCGTAGGAGTATGTATTTCATTATTTCTATTTGCAGAATTTATTTAGTCTTTTAATACCTAGTATGTCAGTTCAATACATTTATTTAGTTTACAAACTACTCTTCGTGCAATCACTAAATTCTCATTTATGAGTGTATTATATTTTTTTAAAGTAATTTTTCAATGTTAATTAATTTTGTAGTTTTATTTCAACAGTTTTGGGGGTAGAATTTATGACCTTGAGTCTACTATATTCCCCATAGGACCACTGTAGAATACAACAAGGTTTGAACGAATTATTGTTTTTTTTTATATTTAACAATTGTGCCCTTGGATACGACCTCATTGAACAACTCCAGAAATCAAATGCATTCCTGGAAATTTGTTTATTAATAGCTCATGGGATTCTAGCATTACTACCTAATTTTGACTCCCCTATTAAATATTAGGAAATGAGATAGTGGCTTTGCTGAGATTTATCCACTTATTATACCTTATCTTATTTTTATGCGGCGTGAATGAGTAGAGAATAGTAGCTGTCTGTCGTAGGATTTAATTGTGTCAGGATACTCCTAGATGCCACGAGAGTGGCGTGGTACGTTCAGGCCTTCGAAAAGCCATTGCGTTGTACCAGGTTTGAATCCGCGAACTGAGTGTGCGAATCAGGCCTGCTGGCTACGGCCTCGCTCGGGTGGACTTGGGCGAACGCCCTGGGCGAGCCCCCAGCGCGGCCCACGAGCCCATCAGGCGAAGGCCGCGCGGAGCAAGCGGCGACTTCCAGGGGGCCGTGACGAGCTTCAATAAAAGCAATTAATATGCAAAATTCAGCCGCGGAGCGCCATTGAGCGGGCGGGACACGAAGGCGGATGGAACGGGGTCCAAGGAAGCGCAGAAGCAGAGAAAGAAAAGGGCGAATAACGAAGGCAAAGGTAAAGAATTGAGAAAATCTCGGACAGTGACTACAAGGAACAGATCGAATTATTCGTGCTGAGTGGTGTTTCGTAATGTTCTTTTCGGGTGGACTAGTGAAGCTAAAAGATGTTATAAAAACCTTGGATGTCAGTATGTCTATTTTCTAGTGTAGTATGGGGTGTTTCGTGCGAAAATGGTTACAGTTATTCCGAAACGTTGCGTCTTGTGGCTGCTTTGAAAATTACGAGGTCGTGAGACTCTGCGCAGAGAAGTGTGTACTTGAGATGCGGATAAGCATTATTTAAGCGCACAAGGCTCATTATGAACATGAGAATCCATAACCTAAAACGAATGACTGCGGCTCGGCAAAACATTAGACAAACAAATATTCAAGTAATTAAATAATCCCTCGAGGCTATAAAACAAGTGAGCGCTAACGGTGCTCTTTAATATAAAATGATAAGGTAAAATATCCAATTTGGTCTAGTCCCTGTTCTAAGGATGATGATTATAAGTAGGTTCCGTCTGATTGCGATTCTAATAAATTATTATATTTTAAAAATAGGAAGCTTGACATTCAGTATCTCCAGGTGGGAATCGAAACCAAAACTGCCCCAACACTCCTTTTGGAGCGAAAAGAAAAATTGACTGTGGTGAACCGGAAAAAATATTGACGTTAAAATGAATAAATTAGACTTATTCAATATTTAACTTATTTCAGCTTACAACTTCGATAATTATTTAAATTGCTATAAAATTGTGATACGTCATTTTTGAAGCAATAACTATTTTTTTATTACCAAAAATATATTACACAACCAGGCATGGATAGCCGAGGTCGTTAAGGTTGAAGGGCCGTAACTCTCTTGTGCCTGAATGGTCGCGGTTTCGAATCACGCCTGGGACATGTACACGAAGTGATCAAAAGTATCTGGACACGTGGCTGAAAATGACTTACCAGTTCGTGTCGCCCTCCGTTGGTAATGCTGGAATTCAATGGGGTGTTGCCCACCGTTATCCTTGATGACAGCTTCCAGTACTACTTTCAATCAGGTGCTGGAAGGATTGAACATACTTTCAATCAGGTGCTGGAAGGTTGCTTGGGGAATGGCAACCCATTCTTCACGGAGTGCTGCACTGAGGAGAGGTATCGATGTAGGTCGGTGAGGCCTGGTACGAAATCGGCGTTTCAAAACATGCCAAAGTTATTCTATAGGATTCAAGTCAGGCCTCTGTGCAGTCTGGTCAATTACAGGGATGTTATTATCGTGCAACCAAACAATCGACAGATGACGGAATGCTAAAAAAATGGCCAGTACCGAGTACATTCATCTTGATTCCACAAGCAGTGTGTTATTATTAATGTCTAAGTTTTACACGCATTATGTTATTATTAATGTCAGGCTAGACACACAATGCAAAACTAACCTTCATTTCAATTAACGCATCTAAATGTTTTTCTGTGAAAATACCTGACATCGTGTTGCACAATATACAATAAATAATTTCATTAGTTAGCGACGTTACTCACCCTGCTTATCATAATACGCCCCACTCTTTGAGCTAATCGTAACTGTTTCTTTCTTCTCCATCGCCTGATTGGTTTCCGCTCCCTCCGGTCGATATTTGTCCGGTGCCTGCTTCTCTGCTTACTAGGCCTGCTGCCCGCCCCCCCTTTTCGTCTGGGTTCCAGCCGCGTTCCCTGCCGCCGCCGCCGCCGCCGCCGGCCGGGAGGAGGCCGAGCCCGCACCGCGTGGCGAAGGAAGCCGGGGCGTGGCGAGGCGTGGCGAGGCGTGTGGCTGGCGGAGCGAGGTGCGTGGCGTGTTGTGACGATGCGGTTTGGGGCGGTAGGGGCGTGGAGTGGTGAAGCGGTATGTGGCGGGGAGGGGCGGGGCGGGGCGGGAACGGAAAGGTTCCGGAGTGGGAGGGCGGGGCGGGGACGGGGGCGGCGCTGCGAGCAAAGTTAGGGTGTCAGCCGCTGGGGAAGGCGGGGCGGGGCGGGGCAGGGCGGGACGGGGCGGGGCGGGGCGCAGCGATGGAGTGCATGCTGAATAATGCAGGCCCGCGCCGGGGACTGCGGCAGCCACCGCCGCCGCCGCCGCTGCCTCGAACTCCGGCCCCTCGCCTCCGCCACCGTCACATTGTGCTTCCAAATAAGAACGAAGGTGCGAATATCGTATCAGCAAACGAAACTATATGTACTACGAAAGCCTGCTCCGTTGCGAGCTGGTAGTTTCTCGATATCCTCTTACAACTAAGAGAATTGACACAATCTTACAGAGCTATTACTTTGTGTTAACTCGCGCGCCGAGAATATAATTGTCCCCCAAAAACATACAGATTAGTTTTATATGAAGTACGAGGCTGTCTGGCAAAAGTTGTCGAGCGAATTAATCCATTTTTCAGAATCTGTGATGAGAAAAAAATACAAACATTGTATTTCTCCTATTACAGCCGGCACTGCCATAAACATTTCAATTTTCCCCCTACTTCATATTTTTCGACATAGTTTATCCGTTTTGATCATGTTTTAGCGAACGCCTGTCCGAGGTAGACACGCCTGTCCGAGGAATGAAAGACTTTTTTAAACAAATCCTGCAACATATATCTAGTATAATATTAATTGGATACATTGGCCACCACCCTTTAGTCACAATTTTCGTTGTATGTAGATGCATTATTAAAAACACTCATGAATATTAGCCGCAGCTGCTCGTGTCGATAGTTTAGTTTTCTCTGATCAGTACAGGGGAATGTTGGAGCAATACTTTGGGGCTTGGGACAGCGCGCGATCCTCATTCTTGTCACCTACTTTCTTTTGATGCCAGCTTACGCTTCCAGTAACCACACTACCACACTAGTAGGGAGAAGAGTCGAGAGCCTAGAGCTCCTATCTCGGCTGATCCGATGTCCTGCTGTGGGAGAGGGTGGTGCTGAATCTCACTTTCCACACCGCCACCTCCGGCTACGACAAGCTTCACACTCACGTGGCTCACGAACATTGTAATTGACCCACCGGGAAAGAAAACACTCACTCACTAGTAAAGAGAATCAAGTTTCACAAGCGGAAATTTCGAAGGTCTCTAAAGTTGCGAGTAATGAAATAGAGAAGGCATTGTCAATTGTCAGTGTTGAGCTTGTGTCTGCAGCCGAACGCGAACTGTTTTTTTCTTATTTTTTAGCGTAGTACTGCGGAATTGCCGAGTCCTCAAGGGCTCCTTCCCATCGGCATGTGGCGGTCAGGCGGGGTGGACTAGGACGGGACACTCTCCCACAGTATCAATATAGAATGAGGGAGATAATTGGACGATGATAAGAAGGGAATGGGAAAAAAAGAAAGGGCGCGGTCCGTGATCCATAGTCTATAGTGCTGTCCCGGTAGTTGCTTGAAGCTGACTAGGGAAACCTCCCAACAGAGCAGTTCCTAATGGAGTGGAGTGTACCATGACTTGTATTACACGATCCTTGGCACCACAAATCCACCGATGTTAAACCCATCAAGTAGATTTCTGGCACCGTGCCGGGATCGAACCCGCAACCTCCCAATCAGTTGTACGCTCAAGTCGGAAAACGTTGACGCTCTTCGCCGCCGCCGGCGTCCGTCGCGAGCGGAATGAAAGCGTTTAATAAAAAAAAAACACTCTCTGATCGATCAGCCAGGCGATCGCTCCGCGTCCAATAAAAATCCCTCCCGGCGAGTCGTCCGCCGCGGACAAGCGCGGTTTGTGGCGACGCGACGCGACGCGACGCGACGCGACGTGCCTCGCGCCCGAAGTGCCCGCGACCGCTTCCCCGCGCTCCCCCGCGGCGCCGCGCGGCGCGGCGGGCGCCCACTCGCCGCGGAGTCATTACTTCTTCTGTGTACCTTTCTGGCGGCGGCGGCGACTGTTTGCGGCGCCTCTCGCCGAGAATTGCTTTCTCCCGATTGTTTTCCTTGGAACCGCTTTCGCTCTTCGGGAAGTGTTGTGTTATCCTCCGGCTTCCGATCGCGAAACGTGACGTCGCTCGTGAGGAGAGGCGAGTTGGCCGGCGCCCGAGCCAGGTCGCGGTCAGGGCGTGCGATCTGCTTGTCTTGCCCAGGGTTTGAAGAGATGTTTCCTAACTTGTGAAAAGATGCTACGCAGGAACACTGTATTTGTATTTAGCCATTATTTGTCCCGTCAAGGGCGTTTGGCCTCGGCACCGTTAGATCCAGGGGTTCCTTGTCGGTCACCCTACCAGGAAACCGCGATATCTCGAATTCGCGTAGCCTTCGTGACTTCGTGTAGGTAATGGATTCGGCCAGCGACGCCGGTTTCGCGGTCGTGGCCTTTCAGTGGAACCATACCAGCATTCGCCTGGATGACCAAGGTGGTAACCTCGGTCAAGAAGGCCGGCACGAGGATTCAACCCGGGCCTTCGGGATGTGAAAGCAGCTCACTGTGCCCTGCGGCACTTCACTCGGTAGGCACACTGTACTGTGATAAATCTATGAAATATGGTTGTATTTATTTGTAAGCAATGAATGGTAAACGAAATTTCTATGACTGGCCACTTGGAAACTTTTGAAGTTTACTTTCTTTCTATGAAAGTCAAGGATACTGATAAAGTGGAGAAAAAATTTCATTCAAAGTTGCTCCTGAACCTTTTGTCAATATATTGGGTATGTGTTATAATAAGTTGTAGAACGTAATTTTCGAACAACGCAAATATACAATACAATATACAAATATACTTTACTTGCAAAGTCAACTTAATTTGTCATGAATGTTTTGAATTTTCATGCAGATTGTGCTGAAAAAGATTTTACTACAATTCAAATAGTTCTCCTGCATTTCTTAATAGTTAACTTAATTTACTCGAGAAAACTACAATGACGGTAGCATATTTAACAAACTTGAGATATTCTTGTTATTTTATTATGTAAGCTTGCTAAAGAAAACATTTTTTTTAGGTGGAGTATTCCTTGACTATTTTGACATTGGTCATCGTTGGTAACATCTCGTACTTGAATGAACGCTTAGCCTATCGCCTCTATCGCGCAAGGAATAAGCCACCTGCAGTTTCGTTAGTGACGGATGTACTCCGCGCGAGATGAATGACTTCGCGCTCTCCTAACGGAGGAGGTGAGTCCGAATAGGGAGCCAAGAGGGTTAGATGTCCGATTTTCAAATGTAGAACGAAGACGCTTCGACAGCTTTAATGTGTGCAAGTTTAATAAGTGCACATTGAATTTATTAATGTGGTACTGTTCCATCGTAAGAAAGTCAAGCTGTACGTGTCAATAAACGGCAGTCCGCCCAAAGCCGTAGTGGCGAGCACATCTCGCTTTTCACCGCCAGCTCAGTGGTGTGCTTCCTGATACGATTCGATAAGCAACGTCAATTACAATCGAGTGACTATGTGAGGTATCATTTCAATCAAAAGTTACAATTATAAAGACAATTAACAACATAGGAACATTATCTAGCAGTTGCCGAAGCCACACACCGGCGCTATAAAGCTGCCCTACGATGTATACAGCGCCATGGACATATCTTGCCCCCCCACCCACTAGGGAACCAAAACAAAGATCCGAATAGCTATGGGGAACATCCCAGAAGCCATAATTTCCAATACTACTGAGATTGACCCGATTAGTCTACAGCAGTGGTGTCAAGGTCTTCTACTGGTGGCAGTGGCTCGTGTCGTGGCACCATAGAATGCCATGAGCTTCTCTGTGCAACTAACGTCAGGAAAGGAAGCGATTAGAAGTAACCCCGCCGTGGCATCGACCATGGCATCGACCTTGACAACACTGGTGCACAGCAAGGCACAGAAACATTGTCCTGCGATATTGTCATGTCAAACCTAAGGTTAGCAACCTCGGCCCAGCAAGTGGCGCAGCTCGTGTACCTAATCAGAAGAATTAGGTTCCCTTCAGCTACGTTGACCCCTGTACAAACTACAGCTGCGGGAAGAGAGATCATAATGAAAGAGACTCGCATTCAAACTCTCAACCAAATAAAAAACCCACTAACAGTGAATCAAATCCATTTGCAGTGACAGTGAGTACCAGATATGCACCCTACAAAACTGACGGAAAACAGAAACAGGTCCAACTACTTAAATGAAAGTGCTCTACAGAATGATGAAGATGCTCCGCAGAATTCCACTCATCTATGTGAACGATATCCCAAACATTTCCGAGTTCAACAGAAAAATTCAAAATCAATTCACCACAGACTACTAACGGATGAAATTAACGGTTAAAACAATAGGAGACTTTAGAAAGTCCATAAAGTATTTAATAAGCACGTAAAGACAATTTCACACCCAGCAAACCAACAAAAAGTCAGTAGTTTTTAAAAATATTCACACTATCACAACGTTGCAAGAAATATGTGATGATCTGAAAACAGACTGTTAAAAAGGAACTCCTACAGCAAGCTGATGTACGGTACAATATCCTTGTTACAAGAAAATTGTGGAACCCCTTTCCAAAAAAATGAGTTTATCCTCGCAAAACTTTTCAAACCTTCCACCAGCTGCCAATATTCCAAATATCTCTTTCACTACAACTTCGCACCCAAGCCCTCGCATGCGTAATCAGTCCAGTCCAAGCACACTACAACACGCTAATAACATCCCCACTACATTTACATACACACAAACGCACGCACGCCAATCAGCTCCATCATTTCTTTAACCAAAAAAGAAATGAATCAATGCCGTCATCCAAACTATTGTGACGACGTGGGTTGTACTAATCACAGACAAAATGGCTTTGGTATACACATTGTTTATTTACAAATATGTACATACATACGTGCCGTACCATTTTCGTTTGCTCCTCATTAGCACCCGCTAACTACCATGCACTGCAAGTGTCCACTGCAAGTGGTACCCGTTGTGCACCACAGTGTCTCTGTTTCAGTAGCGGACGCTACACTATCATTTATAACGTACAAAAGTCACTAACATAATTTTCAATAATAACAATAATTATTGTGACCTGCGGTCAAAACGTCGTAACCCAGAAAGCAGAGAAATAAAAGAGTTTGGAAATGAAAATCAGCCGAATTTGGGGGGTAAAAGAACAGGTCGTACCGACAGTCATTGAAACTCTTGGATTTGTTCCGCAAAAATTGTGTAACAACTTGGCTAAACTCCCAGTCATTCAAAAGACTGAGAAGTGCAAGCAATTGCTTTATTTGGAACAGCTCACATTTTGCGCAAAGTATTGTAGAGGCACAGACAGTCCACAGACCTGCTCCTTAGAAAGCTGGTTGCAACATAGAGTAGATTTTGAATTCAGCTGACTCATAACATCTTTAGTCGTGATGTAGTGGAATAATAATAATAACAATAATAATAATAATAATAATAATAATAATAATGATAATATATTGTCAGAACAACGTAATGAAAAAATATAATTGTTAAATTGGAAATATCAATGACTTCACTAGATAAATATATTTTTGTTAATGTGTTACAGGAGATTAAATAAGTATAATGCCATTGTAAAATTAGTAGTAATTTGGATGATATCGAATGATATCGTGTGAAAGTTAATTGAAACGTAACACATCTTCACTCGTACAGCGTACCGGTTTCTGTGACCTCTTCGTGACTTTCTCTCCCGTGATCCACTCGTGCACATCGTGTGTTATTCTCTCTCTCTCTCTCTGTCTGTCCATTCGTCTCTCTCTCTCCTCCTCTTCCTCCTCCATAAGGACCGTTCTATCCCGTCTGCCCCCTCCCCCAATACAGCGGCAGTGCCGCTGTTGTCTGTTCACAGCTGCCACCACTTACTCAGAGATCGCGTTAAAACAACACGCCCCTGTTGTCACAAATAGCTCTATCTTTCCTTCTTAACCACATCTCCATTACTACTTCCAAAGCCGTTTACATCACACACGCATTACTGTCTGGTCACCATCCCCTTCAAACCCACGTAATTTCCCCTCCATGTCAACGATATATCTCTTCTTGTCATCACCTTGATTACTAACCATTGTCGTTCCCAAGGCTGTCCACATCACCACTATCACCCTAAACGTCTCTATAAGAGTCAGAACACCGACACCATAGCCGGGCCTTTACTGTCATCACTACTACTCTCTCAATTTTTGCCGTCGTTACGTTCAACTACACAATCTCCAACGTCACTCTTCCGACCCAGCAGGCAGCCCTGTAGCATTAAGAGTACCTCCTTCCTCCACCGAAACATCTGAGGCGCGTCCTTTCATCACGCCCACACCATCTTGGCCCACGCATCACCTTCTGCGCCAACATCCATCGCAAAACTTCCACCGCCCCCCTCCCCCGCTTGCAACCGCGCTCTCCCTCCGTCCTGCCCCGGCGAGTTATTTTTCGGGGGAACTGCGAACCTAAATTATACCAACACTGTGTCTATAGCGAGTTAGTGCCTTGGTCCGCCGCCAGAGTTTTGAATGGGGTCTTTGTGCGGCGATACAGCGCGGGCGCCGAGTTAAGACAGATCCCTGCTCAATGGCTTTATCTTAAATTACCCCGCGTCCGCGCTGTGCTGGCGCCCTTCCACGCTAACTCAATGCCATCGGCACGCCCCGCGCGCGGGGGCCGGGCGGCAGACCCTCCCCCCCGCCCCCGCGACAGCGCCAGTTCAAAAGCAGGTAATGTTAGAAAACAAGCTTGTGCTTGACTGTATCGGAAAACAAGGTGTTAGTTAAAATGAAATTTCAAGGAACCTTGTCTTCTTATGCACCCCGCATACTTCTATGTACGTGTACATTATATGTGTGTGTGTCGTGGGGCCCTACAGCGTGCAGTAGTGTATTAATTGTGGAACTAATAATAAAGTTATTATTAATGTAATATGAATGTTCTTTAATTTCTGGAAGAAGTTGGGAGGTTATATGTATTATTTGGGTCAGGTGGATTTTACATTATTTCGGTTTTATATTTGTTGATACGAAAATGTGTCAAGATGTCTGCCACTAAATTTTATGATCCATTTCCAGGTATTTCCAAGCTGTTGGCCGTGTCAATGTTTCGTGGTGGATTACTGACGTTCATTCGCCATAAAATTACTTCATTTAATTTTACTTCATTGGATAATATCTTTTAATTTCATTCATCTACTTACTTAGGACCATTTTAAATCGGGTTTCCTTGTAGCCTTTACGGCCTTCTCAGGGACTCATCCGCCCCACCGCATCACAGATTTCTTTTGATTCTTACGTTTGAATCATTTACCGAAGGGTTTCTCCCTTGTCGGCTGTCGGTGATTACCCCTAGGCCGGTCTCCGCCGCTCTCTACTCGGTAGAATTTCCGAGCTAACCTGTAGGCCCAACTCGGCGAAAAATAGCGGGTTTGGTGGTGCGTATCTATGATCCAGGGAGAAACTGGGTATAGAGTATTTAAGATGATGGTTGGGTCTGGCAACACACAATGCCTTACGCTGGATTTGCACCCTCTTCCCGGTTGGAATGCTTGTTTTGGAGCAAAGGCCCTTAGCCCATGCGGCACTCAGGCCTGCCAGGTACGGAAAGATAATGATTGAAAGGTGACGTAGCGATTGTGAGAACCCAACTGTGTTACAACACACAACCAAACATTCATGCCCGAGGCGGAGTTTCAACATGCGTCTCTCGTCGAGATTAAAGATGATCTACATTTCGTAACATTATTTCACGAAGTTTTGACTGAAAAATTTCCGTTAGGTTTTTCGTCAATGTTTTTGATCTAGGCGTTCCCTGGGAGAGATCCCGCTTATCATGGACGCAGAACCGCCGTTGACGGCAGCTGTGATGCAGGGGACGTCGGCGCTGGCCGATTACGATAAAATTGATTAGTGTTTTCGGGCGCGTCACCTGCTAAGGTAATTAATCCCGTAAGTGTAGTTTTCCTTCGGGAAGTGGCTGAGATCTTCCCCCGCTAGATGGTGAGATCCAGCGCCGACAATCCCGTCGTGTTTTCCCCTAACCAGGTATCTCCCACAACGTGGCACCACCCCCAGCCGGCATAAACTCTAACCTCTGGATCGCCTTCAGGCACGTGTGGTAGTGTAGCCCATATAAGTGTAAGTGTAGTCCATGTAAGTGTAAGTGTGTGCAAGTAAGGGTGAGGATAGGACAAGGAAGAAGAAGGAAAGATCGCGCGCGGTCCGCGTTCCGTTTGTTAGGGTACTGCTCCGGCATTCGCCTGGTGTTGACCGGAGAAACTATGGAAAACTACCGATCAGAGTAACCGGCCGTAAGAATTCTCCTCCAAACAGCGACTGAACTCGACCCAGCTGTCTAGCTAGTGTCGAAAATCTTGCCACCGTCGGGTTCTAGAACGTACCGGGGCCTTCCGGTCAGATACACTTCAGTGTCATCAGTTGATGCCCCTCTCGGTGCGATGCTGGCCGATAGAACTATTGAAACTCCTCACGGCATCAGTTATCTTATTCATTGTGTACAGTGAAGTACATTTCTGTCACCTATTTGGGCGTTCACGAGTTGAATTCTGTTTTGATATTGCGCTAGATTTGTCGCTGTAAAACGACTCATTTTTCCGAAAGCCAGTTGTATTTCTATAATTCTCTGAACGACGTTCTCAACTATCTCCACGACTATCGAACTGTAGTACTTCATGTACGATAACATTTACTGCGATTTTCTCAATTTCGCCCTTGACAGGAATCAGCTGTTGACGCTTTCATCCAATCGAGAGCTTAAATGTCACCATAGTGATGTCACTGTAGCGACATATAATCTCCCGATTGGACGGCAGCGAAACAGCTGGTTTCTGTCAGTGGTAAAGTTAAGACAATCGCAGTATAGGACCTTTTTTTCCTATACTAGTTCCGTGGAACAATAAACATTGTTTACCGGGAGTGCATGTATGATTGATTCCTTAGCACTAAATATCCTGTAGTACGTCGATCTAGCTGTACAAAAGGAAACGCTGGCCGGAGCACGGCCTGTCTGTGGCATGCGCTTCCGCTCGCAGCTTGCGCCCGGCGCCGCGTCGGAGCGCCGCGCGCTGGCAACGCCATCCTCCCGCGCGTCGAGCGGCTGCATCTCCCTCGAGCCGTGAAACGCGTTTTAATGAATTTGTGTGCGCGACGCTGTTGCTGGAACGGATTAGACCAATTCAGAATCGCGTTATTGCGGACTATTTCGTCACCCGCCGCCCCTAAATGAAGAATCACGCCGCCCGCGCGAATGGGAATATAAAATAACTGTCGCGACCCAAGTGAAATGTTTACGCGTGTCTGATTCATCTTTTTTTCGAAAGCGGACTGCCTCGGAATTTGAATAATTCTGTAAACCGCGCGTGGTTTCGTTCGTCACGCGTCGCCGCGTCACGTGACCGCGCCGCGTGGAGTTGGCGCCGACGCGAAGACGAGGCGTGTTTCTGAGCAGTTGTGCCGAGAAACAAGAAGAGCGACATGGCACTTATTCCAGCCGTGTAGCCGAGAAATTGTGATTCAAGGATGAAGTACTCGTATCTTTTAGCGGAGCAGTTCTTAAGCTGTAATGCAAGAAGAAATGCACCGGGAGAGGTGGCTCACGACATGAACTGACTTCACTGCAGTGCCTCTGACCGGGAGGTTCTAGGGTTCGGGTCCCGGCACGCCGCGGTGATGGTAGGATTTTAGAGCTAGGTTTCGAGTTAGGTAGCTAGGTCGAATTTAATCGCTGACTGCAGGAGAATTCTAACGGCTGGTTAACGGCTGGCTAACGACTGGCTAACGGGTGGTTAACGACTGGAAAACTCCGATCTGTAGTTTTCCGTGGTTTCTCCGATCAGTACCAGGCGAATACCGGAGCAGAACCCTAACAAATGGGCGACGAACCGCGCGTGATATTTTCTTCTTCTTCTTCCTTGTCCAGATAGGACAAGGAAGAGGAAGAAACCTTTACACACACACACTTACATGCACTACACTACCGCACACGCCATGACACCGACCGGGAACTTCATCTTGTCCCGGTTTGGACAATGCCCCACTGGTGAAAGATACCTGGTTAGGGAAAACTTCACTAGCTGGCAGGTAGGTCGGCCTCGGATCTCACCATCCAGCTGGAAATAATCACAGCCGCATTCCGAGGAAAAACATCCACTCCACTTACGATACTAATGACCTTGGCAATTGACGCGCCCGGAATCACTAATCAATTAAACAAAAGGAAGTAATTCAGAACTTCCAACAGTCCAGCCATGAAACCCCTATGAATTATTCACATGAGAAACATAAGTGAGGGTGGATTTGAAAAGTTGTCAGATGTGGCGTTCGATTGCAAGTCACCCGCTTCCAAATTTTGGAGCACGAAATTAAACGCGAATGCTAGTGTTTGTATGTATGTGTGTGTGTGTGGGGGGGGGGGTAATTCTACATGTAGTAATCGGTAACCTGAAGCTGTTCCTCCATTACTCACAGTTACTCACCTTTTCTGGTTCAACATAAAGAAAATTGAAGTGTGCAGAACTGATTTTTTTTTTCAGATCGTTGCAGAATCTTTTAAGTGAACCCTCGAAAAATAAATATTGTTTGGGGATTCTTTTAAGGGCATATAACGCGTTTTCGTAGTTTTAAGGCATTTATAGAGGAGACCAAATACCATATTCGACTCCTCTCTAAAGATGAATCGATTTTAACTATATGTAGTTCGTTTAAAATATTTCGCAAGAATTTTAGAAAAGTTGTCAGATGAAAAAGAGTTTTGGGTGTGTTTAAATGTGCATATAGCGGAAGTGCGAATTACTAAAATATATTTCTGATTTAACGTGCAATATTACAAATCGATTAACCAATTAGGGGATAATTAAACCTAGTTCTTAAATCTAGCGGATTCGATGGTGTGACGGTTAGCGTGCCGGACTGTCATACCCAAGTTCGCGGGTTCAAACCCGATCGAAGCGGGTACTGACCTGATCGAAGCCGTGGATTTTTAAGGGCGAAAAAATCCTTCGTAAGCCTTCCGCGGAGGGGAAGTAAAGCCGGCTGGCCCATGTTAGTAGATTTACTTGCATGTAAAAGATCCTCAAGCCTAAATGACGTCTCTGAGCTAAATTCAAATCGCCTGTTTCGTCGCCCGAGATAATACCTTCTTTCTCCGCTAGGTGAAAGGAGCGTAGCGAAATTTGCGTGGTCAGTCGGAAGAGCGGTCCTGATGGCCCGAGTCTCGCCACGTAAAATAAGGCACTAACTAACTAACTAACTAGTTTTCTAATGAAACAACACCATCTTTGAAAAGTATTTATATAGCTACGTTTGCATGTACGTTTCTATGCCTGAAGATAAACGATGCAGGCTGTATTAGGTGAATTAATTATTTTATTACAAGCTTTCATCGCACCAAGATGCATTTTTAACATTAAAATACTCTCTCAAGGCTGTACATGGTGTCTATTATTTAAAAGTTTCACTCATTAAATGTTTGTTTACCAATGCTATAACGTTAGTTTTGAGATAACAGTTAACTTTAGTTATGCGTTTCGTACGAGAAACAAATTTTATTTTTACTTAGATGAACAGTTAGTTTTAGTATGTTATTAGATAGTTTACTTAACAGTCAGTTACATGCGATTCGTGACAATTGAACCTTACATATTTTGTTTGGTGAAACATTTCAAATTAAGTTATACACTATCTGCAATGTTCTACGTGAGAAAACAATCTTGTATTGACCGCTAGTGCAGAATTTTCACAAGTTTTCATTGAATTATTGCTCACTGTTGGAAGAAATCCACATTACGCCGCATACTGGCGCCCTTGGGTTTGACTGTTTTGTTAACATAAAGAAGCGTTAACTTTGGGGAGGGGATTATAGTATGCATCACTTAAATGGTGGATCTATTTTCAAATAATTGTAAATGTTCCAAGTGATAAATAAATGCTTAATGTTTAATCCGTTAATAATCTCTTAATATTATTCAATAAATCATATGTCAATAAAACTAACTTGAACTTGATGAACTTGCAGTCTACGAGGTAATATTTACGAGTGTAACAGTAACAATAGTTATTGAAAATGTTATTTGTTTCATATACTTCAATTCTGACCTTTCCAAAAATCCTTCCTTTTCAAAGTAGGTATATCTCTGATTGACACGTGCTTACCGTAGAGTCACACATTTTCTATTCTGAAGTTCCTAGTTTCCTATTTACATATTTTAATAAAAATATTTATCGTGCTCAAAATGTTTTATGCAGATAGGGGAAAATATGATAAAGGAACGTTTCTCCATCGCATTAGTTTGAAGAGCTCATGCTGTAGGACGTGCATTTCTATGCAAACATTGACTTTAGAGGGCGGGGAACATCGTCCCCAGTGTCTAACATTGTGCAAATACCCCGGTGTGGCTTAGGTAATTGCTACTCAGAGTCAATATCTTGTACTAATGATCACTTGAACGCACTGGACAAAGGATGTTTACTTCACAGGAATCCTTCAAGCCAAGTTTTATTAAATGCAGTCGTGTTCTGAGATCCATTATGAGAAAATTATCCTGATTATAATTTTCTTTTACTCCATTATTAACGGTAAAGTGAACTGTTTCTTAAAGATAGATTTTGAATTTTCCCTCTGAAGGTTTTTAATGTTGGGAATGAATTACTGTCCTCAAGTCAGACCAAAACCTATTGCAACTTATTGTCGATTTTTACGACGCTTCTCGGTCGTGAGTCTCTCAATTTCTGGTCGAAGACGAATTGTTCATCAAAGAGAATACGAGTTGATCCGTACGAACAGCAGTATCCAGCAGTATCCGATATCCAGCAGTAGGCCGATGAAATTTCGGGAAGAGCTAATGGGAAACATTTTTATTTAAATCACAAACATTTTGTTGATAGGCGTTTATCCTTTAATTCCGTATCGAAAAGTAAGTCTCTACTTTCTAGTATTAAACATACCGATGTTAAAAGACTTTATCTCACATGCTTACACGACACCATTTGCACGAGTTACAATATGCATGCCCTCGACTTTCTCTTGACCGAAATGGTTCCACACTTCCTTCGTCGAACTCTGTTTATTGTTTCAAACAGTTTTCAGCGCTAGATCCGTCGCCAGCGACAGTTGTCTCATTGAAATTCAGTGACGACGTTTTTCGTTAACAACTAACGTGATTTTATTCACGCACATTGTTTTCTGGCAAAACATTCTGGCTCTTTCACTAAGCAGAGGTTATTTTAGTAACATTTTGGACACAAGCAATGACTTCATCTCCTTATATTGTTGATACTAATTAAAAGAAGGTTAAAAATATTTTTCTGTGAAAGGAAACTTCACAACAAGCTGTATCGTCAGTTTAACCGTTAACGTTAACCTTTAACGTAGCAGTTTTGGAGACCAGTAACCTACCTTTAGGGCTACTGGTCTCCAAATTAAACACTACAATTTTTGTCACCTTTGTCACATAGCCAACAACCATTAACACTCCTACTTCCGGCAGATTTCTGTAGTCTGATTTAACAAAACCACTCAACATCGCGTATCAGTTACCAAAACAACTCAAAAAAATGTCTATCGACAATGCAAACATGAATTAACGCAGGTGATGCGACGCTCAAACGCCCGCCCAAGCTTATAGAGTTGTGACATCAATGACTTGTATTTTGTGCATGATTTTTACACTTATCCTTTCACAATTAATGTGTTTCAGTAAGAAGATTTATGTACATGTAAAATTCCAACTGCCAATATCGCCCTTCTAAAGTTTTTCTGTTGTTAATTAATAAATCTTTTTTTTTTCACATACGAAACATGATAATTGGTTGACACTTGCTAGCTGCTCTTATTTTCTAGACAGTTGGCTCAACAGTTCTGTACACCACGGCACATTTGGATCACTGTAATTTAACACGTAGATATCTGAATGATCTCTGTTGAAAGGGTGAAAGAGCGTCGAGAAAAGAAGCGTGACTGGAACACAGCCACTCCCCGCTGTCCACCTGCCTAGTAAAACTTGTCCCGCTTTCCTCTACGAATCGGTTTTGTCATTCACAAGCCGATCCCCTCTCTGGAAGTTCAGTCCAATTAGCCCGTTGATGCATCAGCGGGCCTGGAGTGCGTCGCGTGACGGAGCTCGACCTCGGGTTCGTGCAGGCCGGGCCTTGCCCCTCGTGCCTGCCTCCGCAGCGCGCCGCACCGCGCGGTGTTGAAACACCGCTGGCACGCAAGCTGCTTGCTTGCTTCCAGATCTGATTTTACACGATACACGAGGAATGTTTCCGTACATGTATTGACAACGGTTCTAAAGAAAATAAATTACAGCCAACTGTGTTGATTGATAGACTGTGATTCCGGGAGCGTCATCTTCTGAGGTAGTCCCGTAAGTGTAGTACATTTTTATCGGGAGGTGGCTGTGATCTTTCCCCTCTGGATGGCGATTTCACCGTCGACCAGTGAAGATCTCGCCTGATCCGTGGCCCATTTGTAGGATACTGCTCCGGCATTCGCCTGGTGTTGATTGGAGAAACCGTGGAAAACTAGCGATCAGAGTGGCGGGTCGCTAGAATTCTCCTCCAGACAGCGACTGAATTCGCTCTAGCTGACAAGCTAGTGTCGAAAATCGTATTTCTCAAATACACTCGTATTAGGATGAAGTTAATAAGAGTTTTCAAATATTTGTTTCTACGGATTGCTTTGCAGTTAGTAATTGGTAAGGAGGACGATTGTTTCTATCAAATAGATTTGGTAGTTGAAGTAGTAGACTGTTAGACACTATTATTTGTTGGTACATGATAAAGAGGTGTACAATTTTTATTGATCTCTGCGAATGAAAAAATAGAGGAAAGTCACAAACATTTCATCTGCTTTATTTGCTGGCCTCTTTAGTAATTGAGTCATTGATAGTGTATAGAAACAAAAAACACATCATGAGATGAATAATTGAAATAACGAAATTTACCTATTTTCGCAGGTATTAGATTTTATCAGTTTTTATTCAAAAGAAGGTACATTTTATTATATTGCATTTTTTATTTCAGGCTGTGTTTATTTTGATTTCGAAGTCGTAATAATTATTATACTTTTTATACCTTTAAGAAGGTTGGCAAACTAGGCAGATGAAATGCTTGTGAGAGCTCTATATTTTAGTGTTTTTGGTTTGCTAAAATCGGCAACAAAAGCTTTAAATATACATACGAAAGTACCATTATATTATTATTATTATTATTATTATTATTATTATTATTATTATTATTTATTTGGATAATTAGATTATTGAATCAATTTCTTGTCCTAGAAAAGTGATATGAATACAAAAGCTGTGATCAAAATTGTGAAATTAATGACTAGATCATTCAGATTTTCATAATCTCTTGAGAGGATGTAGAAATCCAATTTGCTCTCCTATAATTGTGGAATAGTACATTGTCCCTTTTCTATCAATCATTAAAAATATTATTGAAAAGACAACCTTCTAGGTGATTAATTATGGATGATCTTATGATTGAAAAAAGGTGTTCTGGATCTGATTTTAAGTGAATTTTAGTAATAAATATTTCCTTAAAAACTTAATTCACAATTCCTTTCCTTTTAAAATCGTGAGATGAAATCATTGTTTTATTTAAAATCTAATACCAAAATCAATATGTTATGGACCAGGATTCTCAATATGAAAAATACCATGTGTCAGAATCAGAGGCAGTAAATGTTTCTCAACATCTGTTGGTATATCTGCGCGGTCGTTTGTATAAATTTTGGCAGCAAGTAATGTGTCACGCCCGTTGCAAGTGATCCTATGTGATTCACATGCTGAGGTGAAGAGAGCGTGCTTCTTGGGAAGTAGAAGGGAAATAAATCGACACTTTTTATCTTCAAAAGTGATATTCATATCGAATGTATAAAAAAATATTCAGTTTTATTTTATACATCGTCAAAAAACGGTAAAAACTGTAACTGACATATTGAGAAGAAGAAAACCTTACGTATCTTAAAATGTTTTTGTATATCGCGAAACCCATGTTAAACTTTCGCATTTTTATTTAGTTTTGATAATATAGGTAAGTTGGTGCACTGCCGCGTAGTATATTTGTATGTATGATTTGCGTAAGTTTTCTGTTAACATAAATATTTAACAAAACAATTTTGGAATGAAAAGTTCGTGTGCTATCAATGAAGATGGCAAAAAAAAGTATACACTGATATCTTATTCACCGATGTAAACGTGATAAAAAGAGATGACAACAAATATTGAATATGATCTACGTATTAACATGAAAATGAGGTGGGGATAGGGGGATAGAAGGTGTGTTCATTTATATTGGCAGAGAACTGTACTATAGAATGGGGTCGGGTTTACAGAAAGGGGCTATTCAGTATTATTTTTTATTTACGCAAGGGAAACTATTTATAGTAGAGTTATATTCCTCTAATTTTTATTTAGTGCTGAATTCATACCAAGGAATACATATTTAAACTCCACATGCATTTACACCCAGGTGCTTGCAGTCGCAAATTGTTCTCCCAGTTGCTGTCTTGGGGCCGCTTATTTGGGGCAATTTTCGTTCTGCGTCCATTTGGTCAGCGGGGCACTCCACAAAGTACCTAAGCGCCCGTCGTCTAGCAAGTTCTGACTGCTGATGGTATTTAGTTATACATCAATTTATTACATCGTATTGCGCGATATCCAGTCCAACGCACTTTACACCAAATAATCTTAATCCAAATTGAATTATGTTTATTGTTTATGGCAACCGATAAATTGAGGCTTAGTTTTGCTGGGTCTGGTATCGAATTCGAATATATGGATAATTATATGACTTCAAATTCACGAGCAAAGGAAATTCCTAAACGTCGCTCACATGTAAAAGCATTGCTTTCACGTGTCGTAAATCTATGTCATGGGACCTCCTGCATTCTTTCTCATCTGAATAAAACGAAGAAAAGGATTTTCTTCGGGCACAGAACATCCACACATGGGCTGAGACCAAAGAACACTAGAACTACAAAGCTGTTGGATTACCCCAAATGAGGCCACTTCACCACTTTCTCCGCATCTCGCCGCCTCGGTGGCCTTGTCACGCCCTGCCCGGCCAGGGGCGCCCCGCTCGTGGGCGGGTCCGAGGGGTGGGTCGGGAGCGGGGCCGGGGGACGGGGCCGGGGGGCGGGGCCGGGGGGCGGGGCCGGGGGCGGGGCCGAAGAGCGGGACCGAGGGGCGGCGCCGAGGGGCGGAGAGGCGTGGCCAGGGGACGGAGCCGAGGGGTGGGGCCGGGAGCGGGGCCGGGGGGCGGGGCCGAGGGGCGGAGCCGAGGGGCGGGACCGAGGGGCGGGGCCGAGGGGCGGGGCCGAGGGGCGGGGCCGAGGGGCGGGGCCGAGGGGCGGGGCCGAGGGGCGGGGCCGAGGGGCGGGGCCGAGGGGCTGAGCCGAGGGGCGGGGCCGAGGGGCGGGGCCGAGGGGCGGGGCCGAGGGGCGGGGCGAGGGCGGGCCCCGGACGCGCCGCATCGATTATGCGGGAGCAGGAATTTAAATGTAAATTGTTTCTTTGCAAGTTGGGTCGCGCGTGCCCAACTTGCCGGAGCGGCCCGCGCCGCCCTGCGCCGCCCAGCGCCGCCCTGCGCCGCCCTGCGTCGCCCTGCGCCGCCCTGCCCTGCGCCGCGCCGCGCCGAGGAGCCGAGCCCAGCCCGGGCGGGGCGGGACGGGGCGGGGACCGGCTTTGATATGTAGCACACGCGCCGCCGACCCAGCGCAGCGACGCGGCGGCGGTGAAGTCGACGAAGACAGTGACGGCGACGGCGATGACGGCGGCAACGGCGGCGACGACGTACACGGCGACGGCGATGTCCACTACAGATGCGACACCGATAACAAAACGTCGATATTAACAAACACTGGCGTTCGAAATTAAAACATTAATGTTAATAATGCATCGGTTAATATCTATTGATGTTTTCAAGCTGGTTTAGTAACCTCTAACATTGAATTCGTGGGCAATAAATTTTAATTTGATAGTGTTTTTGTTCAACAGCCGAATAAAGGATGCGACGAGAATGGGCAGACCCGACGCCCACAGCGGAAGGAAGATGAAACGCAAGGGCTTGGAGGTCACCTCGGGCGAGAGATTTTGGTCAATGAACTTACTATTAACTGCGTTCCTTTGGTTTGAACTCAAGAACTAGCAGTTTTTACATTATTGTAATCATGGGAATTTTTCATTAAAAAACAATACATTGGAAAAGAAAAAAAAACATGGACGTTAATACATCGATGTTTGTACAAAAATATCCTATATCGATGATGCATACGCTCTAACTAACCTAACCTAACCTAACCTAACCTAGTTGCGACGTCGAATACGGCGGCGGCGGTAGCTACGGCTGCGGCGACGAGGCTGCGGGCGTTGACAGAAGTCGTCGCAGCAGAGGAAGAAACAGGCCCAGTGACGAGCGCCAAGGATCGGAGAGGTGGATGTTCAAGAGAGACATTGGCTGGGAATTGGTAGGGCCGGAGAGAAGTGAACGATGTAAACGAGGACGGCGAGAAAAGTACAATGAGGAAGAAAACCGACCAGGAAGAATCGTCTGAAGGTGAAAATGTCGTAGGTATATAAGGAAGAGAAACGGATAACAGTACAGCGGAGGGCGTGGCGAGGGATGCATTCATGTGGCGCCTACAGACGCCTCTCGGCGCACGTCGCCGCGGGGCGCCTCACTGCGCGCACCTTCCCTCTCCCCGCTCCCACCCCTACCCCTTCCATCCCTCTCGTCCCCCTCCGACCCATTCCACTCGCCCTCCCCCTTCCCCGCCCTCTCTTCCACTCCAGCGCATACACGCCGGCCTCGCTCTTGGCCGGAAACAAGGGTCCGAGAATTGGTGCTCATCCTCGTTGATTTTTTTAAAGCTATTTATCAATAAGAAGCGTCTTTCCAGCAATATGTAAAAACTTCTACATTTAATATACACTAGGATGGATCCATGAATCATCTTGCTTTCAATTGGTTTTCGGTAGGAAGGACCTCCAAAACTGGGATTCTGGCTACTCCACGTGATAGGGAATTTTTCTTAATTTAGCAACTGGTTTATCCACTTTTCGTTATCAGGGATCGGCAATGAATTTTTTTCTGCCGAAATTCGCCAGTTTTTGTGCAGCATTACATAACTTTACCTACACGACACATATTACTCCGTATATACCTATGTTTTCGGGAAAGTAAAAAGCGCCCTTAAGAAGTATTATACTTTATTCTCTCTGATATTAAATTCTATAATGATATCTTTACATCACTAAAGAAAGTACTCCGTGTTTGAGATATTATGAATTGATATTGGCTCATATTTTCCATTATTTCTAGAATGCCCCTACAGTGTAAATACCACAGAGAAAGATGATTCAGGGTAGTTATTTCATTGAAATTACATAGTTAATACATTTATTGGTTGACAATATAAGGCTATTTGTTAAGTTGCTGTTCTGTGTGCCCTGTCAATAGGGTGGTCATTTTTTACATAGATTTTTTACCAATTAATTTATTGAGAATACTCGCATGAGACTGGATTTTTTGTTCCTCCGTGCTGAGCCAATTTCGTGAATGCAGATTTCATAACTGAAGAACTATTTGAATTTGAGAGTAAATTGCATCAGAAGGAAGATTTTCTCTTCCACTGTACGAAGCTACAATTATACTTTCGGATTGACACACAAGAGACCTGATTACAACAAAATTACGACACTTGCGCTCCGAGTGAGTGTGCCACGCCCACGCGCTGCATTTTCCTCGCCTATGACTCCTCGCCCGCGCGCGGAGCCTCGACAACAGGCTGGGCCTTGCCTCTTCCTGGCCGGAGCCGCGCCCCTTTCATCGCCTCCCGCCTCGTCCCGGGCCATGCCACCGCCCTGCGCTGCTCCGCGTCGCTCGCTCCCTTCCTTTCACCCCGCCATCGCCCCCGCCCGCGCCCCCGCCCGTGCCCCCTCCCGCGCCCCCCTCCCGCGCCCCCTCCCGCGCCCCCTCCCGCGCACCCGCCCGCGCACCCGCCCGCGCACCCGCCCGCGCCCCGCCCGCCACCTGCGCCTTGTGCCCCCGTGGCCCGCTTCTTCCCCAGCGCAGCGCCCGCACACTGGGCCTGGCCGCTCGCCCCTCGGCCACACTTGCCAGCTACCTCGAATTGAGAAGAAATTGTCCTTACTATCTCGCTGCGGAGCACAAAAACTTATGTAATGCTGCACGAAAAAACCACGAATTTTCGGCAGAAAAACACTTATTCCAGAGCCCTGGTAATGAAAGAGTGGATAAATCCAATTGTTAAAGTGAGGGGATTTTGGAAAAAAAATCCCCTCACACCTGGGGTAGCCTGAATCCCTGTTTTGTGGTTCCTTCATACCGAAAAATGGAATGACGGCAAAACGTCTGTCTTTCCGTCCGTTCATCTGATTGTTTCCAAAATTGATATTCCCTAATCGATCAAACTTATGTCCCGGCGCCTTAAAAATGAAACAGATATTTTAATTCTGGACAGTACTTTACATAAAGGCCCTGGGACATTTTCGAAATTTTCAAAAAAAGGTCCTCCTTTTTTTATTAAATTTTGTTGTTGGATAATGTAGAAGGCATTTAAGAGAATGGTGCAGGTCTTATGTTCGTTGAAAACGCTGATTTTTCAAAAATTGGAAAAATTCGAACTTTTTCGGCGACTTCCTACAACTAAAATATTAACGATAGAGTTTTTCCCTTAAAGAGATCTCTTCTCTAAAGAGAATTTGAAATAAGGTCAAGTTCAGTATTTCGAAAATTTGAGTACTTTTCACGTCGTTTAGCGTGATAAAATAAGCGAGAAAGTACATGCTGTTTTAACACCATTATTTTTTATTAATAAAGTTCCCCAGTTCAGTGTTTGCATTATATCTATATTACTAATTCCAGTGCGTGTAGAAATTGAAAGGAAACTACACAGAGTCCGCACTTGTTAGAGGTTCCATGATGTCGTTAGATTCCCAGGAACTTGGTAAAATTACAAAAAGAAACTTTACTAGATTACTAATTCCACCGTCCATTCAATATTTGCTATTCATATGTCGCTTATTGCAAATTTTTTCATAGGCTTGATGTGTTATAAATTGTTGGGCAGTTTATATTTTGTACTATGATATTGCATTATTCTTAAATACTGTTTTCATTGAAATATTTAATTTATTGTAGTTTTATACGAAAGTAGTACTTAAATTGTTGTTCTTGATCAGTGTGGGTGCTACTTTTTGGAAAAAACAATTGTGTGATTATCTTCGTCGGCATTTTTGCTGTTGCATTCTACTGGTTATAACTATTTCCATTACAATATATATCACATATCACATAGTACATAGTACATTTTGATACTATAGGAAGTAATTAGGCGTTGCCTGGATATGTTTTTATCACAATTATCTATTAATAAAGAAATTAAATTAACTCTGTAGCGTAAAATAGAAATATTTTTTACAATCCCACCAACCTCGCCTCACCCCGCTCCGCCCGCCCCGCCCGCCCCGCCCGCCCCGCTTTGCCCCACCCCGCTTTCCTCCATCCACCGAAACATCTATTTTTGGGTTGGCTTACTTATGTCAGTCAATCAATCAGCCGACAAGTTTCTTCCTTGATATTTATAGTCACATAATTGAAGAGAATAAAACCATTTTTCATTTTTTCACCAGGAAACACGTTTTCATAACGTGTTTCTGAGTTGTGCAGTTCGCATATTTGCTACTACATTGTGCACGTTATTAACATCGGATCCTGTGATATGGCATATTCATCTATTCTGAACTGAAAAACGTAGCATAAGTATGTCATATTTTCCCAAAACTGTGTTTATACAATTATATATTTGATGACTGAACATTTACATACATTAAGATATAAAGATTGGAAAACAAATTTGGCCGGGAATATTTGACACAATACCTCTTTGATCTTAAGATGTGTAGCGTCGCGAGGTAGCGCACGCTCCGGCGGCCCGTTTCGGCGGGTCGCTTGGAAAGCGCAGTCTTAAGCCGGATGGGGGATGGAGGTGGAACGCGGCGGCGCCTCGCCGGCGCGCGCCGGGCAGGAAAATCCCGGCCCCAAAAATAACTTGGACAACAGGGCGCGCGCGGGCGCGAGTCTAGGTGCTGACGGTTGCTCCCTGGAGAGGGTTGGCTAGCGAGCCGTATGACGCCCGCCGCTTGTAGAGTGGGGGCGAGCCGTGGGATATTTATTGCGGCGCCGACATGCGCTCGCGGGATACGCTTGAGTGACGAAAGACGGGAGGTATCTCCGTGCTATCTTGCACGTGATCTTCGGGTGGAAGATCGGTTTAGGCGTCAGGCCATGTAACTTCTCTAGTTACGGGGACTCTATGTCCGACAGTTCGCACTTCGCGTAGCTTTCTCATGCTCTCGAGCAGAGGTACTGGGCTAGGCCTAGGGACGGTCGCGGGGTTTCGCGGCTAAGGGAATCGAAAGGTTGCCAAAGGGATTCAATTTTGTATCATAATCTTTTATTTTATTATTGTAAATATATTGTAAATACCATACAGAATCAGTCGTCTGTGTTCTTCTTGTCCAGTACGTCACAGATGTATGCCATATAAACAAAATTCACAGAAAATATTCAGTATTCCTTGAGGAAAATTCATATAACTGTCATTTTTCTGACAGACTTTTATTTGGTCAGCAAATTAATGTTGAACTTTATTGATGATGTGGTGGATACTCGTGGAAAAGGTCTGTCACGTTGTGCGAAAAAAAGATTTACATGAGAGATACGTGGTGCGGAAGAGCCCTAAGGATGAGTGACACAAAAAAGCTGAAGGGGGAGAAGCTCTCCAAAACCTTGTTGAGATTATTTTCTTATTTTTTATTTAGAAAATACTGTGTGACGTACTTTGGGAAATAAGTGCATGAAAAAAAGGAAAATAATATTATACATTCTTTAAACAGTATTGTTGTCGGCGGGTGTAATATTTAATTTGATTTTATTCCATTTTAATCAAAGAAACATTATTTTTTAAATCGTGTTGGACTACGTTAAGTGAATTAGTTTCTTGTGCCGACGCGGGATGCGCCTGTGTCACACTGGGAGCGCCCACGAGAGTAGATTGAAAAAGAACTATCATTCGTAGGTGACAAACAGGTTCTGTAGCAACGTGTTTGCCATTCAAAGTATTTTTAACCTTCGGAATAAAATGTGAAATTTTTCTGATTTCACCAGACGTAATCAGCGATGACTTTCTTCTATTGTTCTTCTTCATTTCAAGGTTTAGGTCAGAAATTCTTTTCCGGTTTCACTCCATCGTTGCCTTGTTCAACCAGGATCTCTTTTTCCAACTGGTCGATAATGGTAGGCCATTTTTGTAACCATCTTCCATCTTTTGTAGGTGTGACCACGCTGACCTTTCTTCTTTATTTTGTCTAATGTGGAGAAAATGTGGTCTAATGTGGTCTTTTCGAATTTTTTTCGCTTCTGATCTGGTCTAGGAGGCTACAGTCTTTTACTGCTCTTAGAAATCTCATCTCGGAAGCTTTTATATTTCTGCTTCATGGCTTTCTATCCTTGTAATATGAATTGTCGAAGATAAGTCAGCCGGCTGAGATAACCGAGGTTGCTAAGGCTGAAGATATGTGGCTGCCTCGTTCCTGAAGGGTCGCGGTTTCGAATCCCGCTCGATGCAGGGATGTTTGTGTGTGTCCTTATACCGCTTCCATTACCCCCAAATGTTAATTTCAATATGCTCGCTATATGACCATAGTTGTTGAAAATTGACCTTAAATAAGTAAAGTAAAAAAAGTTAACAAAAATATAATGTTGCTCTCTTAAAAATAGTTTCTTGGCTCGTCAGCGCCCTTACGCTCTTATCATTTCGATATTCGCATGTGAAAAAATTATCCATTTGAATTGTATTCTATTACGAGAAGACAATTAGACACGAATTGCCCCAAATGGATTGCTGTTTGGTAAGGCAAGGAGAGATTGGAAGGTGACGAGGTGATTTGATGACCTTACAGAAGCAGCAAACATGAGCCTGAAAAATCTTCAAACTGCAACACATAAGAATCGATCGGGATATCGATTGTTGAAAACGACTGAACGACTAATCACACACACACAACCACACTCACAACCACACACACAACAAACTTCCTAAACCCATGCCCACCATTAAAAATTCTAGAGCAGTCGTCTCCTGACAGCGGTACGCGTTGCCCTAGTGGTAAGTAACAACTATTCAGGTGGTATGTGAGGGGAGAAAAACCTCGCACAATTAGTTTATATTAAAATTGAATAGTTAAAATCAAAATAGAAAACTAATGGTAATGAAGAATACAACTCACACTGCAAGTTTGAACTTGCATTGGTGAACTTATGTATGGCAGAATTCCTACTATAATATTGTATTGTTCAACAATACAGGCCTCACATACAAAACTTTTTCTATGTCTGATCGATTTTTGTGGGTGCGTTTTACTAGAAAAGGAAATACTTGAAATACTGGCTTTCCAGGTTGGTTGATATAGGAAATTCCTGTACATTTTAACGGTGGCGAGTTTTCGACACTAGCTTTATAGGTGGGTCGAATTCATTCGCTCTGTCTGTAGAAGAATTCTATCGGACCACGAAATCTGTTCGATAGTTTTCCGTTATTTCTCACATATAAATCTGGCGAATGCTGGAGCATTAATCTAACATACGTGTCGGGAACCGGGCGCGATTTTTCCTTCTCTCTTGTGTCGTCTCCCCTTATTAACTCACACTTACATGTACTGCACTTATACTGATGTCGGGACAGTCATCGGGAGCTTAGAGCTCGTTCAAGTCGGGGATGCCCCGCTGGTAAGAGACACCGCGAGGCGGAAAACAGCCAATCGGGCGGGTAGATCGTCCTCGTATCCGCCATCCAACGGGGGAGAAACGCTCCCATCTTCAAAAACCGTACTAACCGAACGAATGACCTTACAGTTGTTGTGCCCGGATGCATCGATGATTATAATATAAATTCGAGTGGCACACGATGGTGTAAATTCACATTTTCACAGTTTACACGATGGTGTAAACTTTGGGACGGAGCGCGTGAGGTCTCAAGTTCCCTAGGTCCGGCGGCCGTCAGGCGCCGGATCTCACCATCCAGCTGGGGAAGATCACCGCCACGGCCCGCAATTAAAACAAGCACTACACTTTCGGGAATAACGCTCTTCCCAGTTGCCGCGTCCAATCATTGAGTCGAGCTCCCGTTGGGCGCAGCTGCGCCTGGCGTTCGCCCCAGTGTTTCGGTCGGGGCGGCGCCCGCGGGCCGCCTGGGCACGCGCCGGCGCGGAGCGGCGCGGAGCGGCGCGGCGCAGCGGGGCGGGGCGGGGGGCGGGCGGGGCCTCCTCCGCAGGGCGGGCGAACAGGGCGTGGCAGCGCCGGGCGGAGCCCCTCGCCCAATGCGGGGCGCCGCCCGCGCGAGGCCTGGGTGCGAGGAAGGCGTGGCGCTAACCAAAGGAATAACAGGAGCAACAAATCGGAAAGAAATCTTGTGGAAATACATAGTGAATACGCAAACAGAAGCAATCTTCCATAACAAAATATTGTATTTCACAAAACTACGTTACGTTGTTGCAGTCTGCTATCGAGGGTATTTCCTCATCCTCCTTCCTGTCAGAAGATTTAAAGGAAACAGTATAAATAACATATATAAAAATTAAACTATGAAATAAAACAATAAAATATAGTAGACCGACTGCTTTGATCTATTTCGGTAGATTCTGCAGTGAGTTCCAGACGGATGCAGGTGCAAAAAATTCAACATCTAACAAAGACAGGGTGTGATCCTTCCTATTCTGTGCCTACGTCCAAACCTTCTAGTCGGATGGTCGACAGACACCGCTGTTCACGGCGCCACGCCGCATGGTTTCAAGAGACTCCGGCGGTACTGTATGACGTGGGGGAGGGGAAGTCTTCTAGGATAGTAACGCAATCGAAGAAGGAGGGTGGATGAGAGAGAGAGAAGAGGGAGGGAAGAGAAAGATAAAGATAACTTGCACATTCCACGAAGGGAAGGGTTCCTGCAAGGAGTCATTGTGGGTTTCCTTAGTTTTCGCTCATAACATATATATTCTCGAAGAATGTTGTTTATTACTTTCTCATCTTACTACGTACTTACACAGTAAAGAGAAAGCTTTGTAACGCCGCGACGGAAAACTGAGATATTTCACCAGAAAAAGGTTTCGTTGGTCCGTGATTCCGAAAAATCGATTGACGGCATAACGTCTGCCTGTCATGTCTCTGTCTGTCAGTGTGGTAGCCTGCCTGTGAACAAAGCTAGCGGCTAAACTGTTGTGACAACTTTCCCCAAAATTGATATTCTTCGATATATCTGAAGGATCTCAAAGCCCTGCTTGATTGAACCGGATATTTTGATTTTTAGGGGTACTTTACGCCAAGCTTCAACATTTTCAAAACTCGATAATGACTCCAAATGTTTGGATTGATATTTGTCCTTGGTTAATGAAAAGAACTCTTAAAAATGGCTTAGGTGTGATCTTTGTTAAAATCTCTGAATTTGCGAAATATAAGAATGTCATTTTGTGAGACCTGACTCTCTTATTGACCTGTCTTGACTCCCTGTCTTGACTCTCTTATTTGACGTTTGGGATAGCTAAACTAGCGTGATCTCAGTCACGTTCTGTACTCCTTAGGTGCTCCACCCTATTCCCTGATGTGGCGTTTAGGTCGCATAGAATAATTTTGTCGAGAGAATCCAAGATATACTATAATGGTTTATTTAGCGTACTGCAATCGCGGCACGGCATGGTGAATGTTAAGCAGAATCAAAACGAATCGCTTCCGAAAAAAGGATTATGCTTAGAAAACTGTCAGTGATCAAGAATATTTTTTCTTCCGTTTATTTGGAACTTTGGTCTAACGTCATTAAGTAGAACTTTTTAAATTGAAAATAATGATGTTAACATAGGTGCAATGAACATTTTTGATGAAGTCAGGTAATTATTAAATTGAACTAATTTCACAGTAAGTGATTCGAGTGTGCAGTTATGTAATAAATATCTACTGAATCTTTGTTTGAGATATTTTATACCTCCTTCCTGTACGCAGCCTACAGGAATCCGTTGGCTACAAGCATGTATTGTCTCAGTGTACTTGTAGTAGTGAATGGACAAAGTGTGGCAGTGGAGATTCACTGGGGAAGAAAGATCTGCGCGCGGTTCGTGAGCCATTGCTTCAGCTTCTGTTTCTACGTCCTTCAAGCTTTGTATTCGTACGCAACGAGCATTATACAGTCCTACAGCTCGTACGGCATATCAGAGATGCAACGAGAATCATGTCTACTAGCTCGTATTAGTATATAATGTGGCATGTCCTACAAGTTGTAGGGTATGTCTAAGATGCCACGCC
Organism: Acheta domesticus; assembly: GCA_031308135.1. Classification (NCBI taxonomy): domain Eukaryota; kingdom Metazoa; phylum Arthropoda; class Insecta; order Orthoptera; family Gryllidae; genus Acheta; species Acheta domesticus. Next base: position 158,232,454 of record JAHLJT010009436.1, read on the forward strand.
AAAATTCCTCTTTAACTCGTAGGGCATGTCCCAGATGCCCTCGTATTTTCCTGGTATGCAAAATAAAGTTTTCAATGTTAATCCATCCGGGCTACTCTTCTATTTTTAAACAATGTTGACGCAATAATATGAGTACGAGCTGGAACGGGGAATGCCGAGTACCGGCTTCGAGCTGTGCTGCCATTTTCCATTGTCATCTTGGACATACCTTGCGAGTTGTAGTCCCTCGCAGTGCTCAGAAACCTCCGACGGCAGAATGCATTAATGCGTAGCGTGTCCCACACGTTCTACGAGTGCAAAGTCTTAAGAAATTCATTTCGAGAAATTAGGGTTTGCATTTCGGCCCACACATTATGGAAAAATTCGCTCCGCATGTCCCTGAAGGTGCGAGGCGGCGAGCGGCCAAACCGCAGCGAGGCGGGGCGCCCCGCGGTGGGGAAGTGGAAAGGTGAAGGCCGTAGCGGGGAGGGGGGAGGGGAGTGGGGAGAGGCCCCTTCGGATATCAGCCGCTTATCTGGAGCCGCATAAATCGCGGCCAGCGCCGCCGCCTGCGACCTGAATGCGGAAGAGGCGCCTCCGCGCTTCCAGGAGGCAGCGCGCGGAAACCCTGGCCCGGCCCCGCCCCGCCCCGCCTTGCCACCCACCTCCGCCACGCCCCGCCAGGCCCCGCTCGTCCCGCCTCGTCCCGCCTCGTCCTGCCTCGTCCTGCCTCGTCCCGCCTCGTCCCGCCTCGTCCCGCCTCGTCCCGCCTCGTCCTGCCTCGTCCTGCCTCGTCCTGCCTCGTCCCGCCTCGTCCCGCCTCGTCCCGCCTCGTCCCGCCTCGTCCCGCCTCGTCTCGCCGTCTCGTCACGTCCTGCCTCTTCCCGCCACGTCCCGCCACAAGCCGCCTCGTTTCGCCTCGGCCCGCCTCGCCCGCCTCGTTCCACCACTACCCGCCTCGTCCCACCTCGGCCCGCCTCGGCCCGCCCTTCCTGCCCCTCCCCCTGCCAGTCTTCGTCTTCCACTCTCTCTGCTCCCTCTTCCCCCTCTTCCCATCCCCTCGTGTCCCGTCCCGGCCCAACCTCCCCCCTTCCCCCGGCCCGCGCCTGCTGGGCGAGCGTTGCGATCCCACAGCGGCGGGAGAGGGGGCAGGTGTCCACTTACGGACTGTGCCGTCAAAGCGCGTGGGCCTTGCGGGCGGTGGCACTTCCTTTCCCCGGGATCTGACCGCACTCTTCAACACAACTTACTTCAGCGGTCGTGTTAAAAATACTCTTTCCCTACTTTTACGCACTTCTGGTCCCAAGCAAACGTACTCTCACTTGTCATTTATTAAAGTCTTCTCTAGGTAAGACGTTTCTCTCAAAACGTGTTCCTGAAGCTCGGTTATTTTGTATGGATAATTGTATTCACATATATTCTTCAGTAAACTTTGTAACACCTTCCAGGAAGAATCGCGATGTGCGATGTGCGCTTCAAAACGGATGTCGCTGAAGGTGGAAAGTGTGCATTCGCATCGTGTGAACGCAGTCTCGAAAGAGGAGGGAAGAGGTGGGGAGTAGGAGGAGCGGACGGGAGACGATCGCGTGGAGAGCGACGCTGCAGCTGTGCAGACGGAAAGCCAGCACGAAGCTGCGCGCATCACCGCTCTGATTTGGGTTGCATCTCAGAACAAACATTCATATGTGTAGGGCTTGTAAGGTGGTCGAAAGTGATCACTTTACCAATGAACATGTGGTGGGATATTTGGTATTACGAAGTTACAAATAAGGGGTATAGGGGACGGATTTTGATGACCTAAAACATTGTCAAAAATAATCAATGAAATGCTCTTAAAATATTTTTCAAATGCTCTAAAAACAAAGAAAAATGACGTGAAAATGATCTTAATGACGTAAAACAAGTTCGGCTGAACAACTCAAACTGTTAGGTATGTTTCTGATGTAACTGAGGCTTCTTCCATTCGTTCAAGTGAACTTAGCTTGCAAACTTGGTATGAACTGTTTTGTGCCAGGAAATCTCGTTCTTTCGTTATCCCAAAATTGGCCGAACCGACAATATCTCTGCGAGGCGTCACATCAACTTTAGATTACACACTCGCAACGGCTGACAGTACAATTTCTAAACGAAGAAATCAAAACGGATTCAATAATTCTGTGAAGAACCTTTGTTGCATTTCTTAAATATAATTTGAAGCAAGTATATGAAAATTATATTAATACAAATCGATGATATCAACACAATATGCATTAAAAAGGTAAAAAATACTTATTAGCCGAAATAGACGAAAAATGTAAAAAAAAGACATAATAATGGGTCATTTCCTTTTGTCATAACTAGCGCCCGGAAGTTCAGGCAAAAAGGAAATAATTTTTCTAAAATAGGCGCTCAAAAAGACATTTTTTTTCTTGCTAAAGTATGGCTGTAAAACACAGGAAATATTGAAAAATCATTATTTATAAAGTAATTATTGTAAATAATAATAGTTAAAGTGATACACTTCTTTAAAATAACTAAAGTACATTACCATTTACATGGAAGAGAAACTATAATTTCTTGGTAGCCTTGATTGCATGTGACCATCCGATATGACGGCTAAGAATTTATTTTACTCGTGACGCTGTCTCTGGGCAATGCTGTTGTTGACTCCCTTTTGAGTCTTGAAATGCTAACACTGAAAACGGAATTATAGATTTCGTTCTTCGCACTTGTGCAATTGTCACAAGGGAAGAGAGAACAAAAAAGAACCGAAAAGGATTTGTCCTCAAAAGGGATCTGAGGCCATACTCAAACATCGGAAGATTTCCTCCTAAGCGAACAAGTCTTTTAGCATCAATGAAAATATCAAAAATCGTCACTGGTATCATCTTCCTTTCCCTTTTAGATTTTTAACACAACCTGACACTGGAGCCTCCGCGTCCGCAAAGAATGCACGACCGTCCCTTCGTATTGTCCTCGCTTGCAGGTATGATTCCAGCTTGATAGAAATTGGTGCTAGGAGGAGAAAAAGGGAAAGTAATGACGAAAAAGGCACAAATAAGGCAAAATGCCAAAAATAGGCAACAGAAGCTAAAATAGTAAAAAAAGGCAAAATGACTTTCTAGAAGTACAAGGAAGTGATTCCTGTTGTCAAAAGTCATAAATTCGTAACAATAATAAAAAGGCATTTTGCCAAACTTCCGAGCACTAGTCATAACATAAAATTAATTACTATATTGAACGATATTGTTCCAAAGTGAAAGCCAAAAAAAGACATTTCATTAAAATCCGTTCCTACTTATGATTGTGAGGTAACTTTTTATTCACAGGTGCTCGGCAGGTCACGTTCATATATCTGATTAACATATGTATACACGGGGTTATCAACCCATTCAGGTTATCTATCCATATCTACCCATGCCTCGTAGGTAAAGTTAACAATGGTTAATTAACAATAGTTTTGCGGTAATACAGGTTGCCCGCGTGGGAAACAATGTTCTGCTGCTCATGCACTAGGAGTTAGAGAGTACTCTAACCCCTTCCCCCCCCACGATTGGTATTCACAAAGGGCGACTCAGGCTAAGGGCGCAAAATTTTCGTGATCTGCAGCCAAAGCTACAAATTAACCATCAAATTTGCATTGTAAAAATCTATGATGCGTGATCGTGAGCGAAGACATTCCTGTTTCATGCATGTCTTTTATTTGGATGTCACCGTTTCGTCTATTACAGTTACCTTACATTTCTTCAAACGATTGCCTCCTGTACTTGGTCATTAGTGTGTGTAGTTTTGGTGTGTGTAGTACCATAATTCTTTAGCTGCAACGTGGTGAATGCTGCCGTTTCCTCTTAAATCACGGTAGCAGCGTTGAATGGTGCCTTTTCCAGTTAACTTGGATTTCTTGCTCATTCTCGGGATATCGAGGACTAATAGGCTTCTATTTTCGTCTTAATATTTATTCATCAGCAATCTCAGTTCTGGATGATTACTAGCACCCTCGCCACAGGGCAGTCGCGAGGGAGGTCACGTATCATGTACTTCGGTAATGCCAGATAGATTTCCTGTTGTAATAATAATAATAATAATAATAATAATAATAATAATAATGAAATCGTTAGGTAAGTGTACCACCACAGCGAAGGCGGAGGCGGTCGCGGAGGCGAGAGGCGACGGCTGCCACTTGATGTTGTGTCTGCGCCGTCGACCCGCCTCCCGCCTTTCCCCTCCCTACTCCCATAAACTCGCCGCGGCACCTTGACCCGCCGTAAACCGCTTTAGGGACGCTGCGAATTGGGCGAGCAGTTAAATTGATATTCGGCGCCCCGCCCCAGTCTCCCGTCCGTTCCTCGGAGCCCTTGCGAAGGGCCCGCGTTCTTGTCCCCCCCACCCGCCTTCGCCACGATCCCTGGCGACGGACTACCCCCCCACCGGCCGCCATCCGATCACCCTCCCACCCGTCCCCTATGCCGCCACGCCACCACTCACCCCCGCCCCCCCCCACGCCCCCTATCCGATAACCCTCCCCCCCGCCCCCCCCCCCCAAGCTCGCTCCTACGGGTAGCGGACGCATTGCTCGGCTGGGCCTCGGCCCGTCCGGCTGCAGCGGCAAGGAGACGCGCGTCTACCTAGGAATACTAAATTAATCTTCTAATACATAAAAATCATCTAATACATAAAAATCAATGTTTGTTCTTATTTTATGCGGTGCCGTTCCGTTCATCCGTTTGCGATAAGACTTTGTCAACTTATTACTTGCACTTTCGCGAAGAATATAGGCATATTCCAATGGGAGTGTGATTTGTCTATCGCAAATACGCGCAAAATGGAGGAGTTGTCGATTATGATTTTATGAGTTTATGCTAACTGAAGCGCCCCTGAACAGAAGCTCTACGGAACTCGTCACATCAAGTATTATGCGCGTCTTCGCTGCATATTCTTCCTCTGTGATTGTGAACTATCGGCCGGAATTAAATTGAACGTTATCTCAGACAAGTAAATTAAATTTCTCCTAGACAGTGTCAAAGCGAATGCATACCCAAAATCGAGGGAGAGAGTTTAATAGGAAACTTGACAATCGTGTCCAAACCAGGACATAGAAGAAACCCATACTCGCGAGAAAGTCATCTCTTAAAATGTTTGCGGAGCTTCGCTAAAACGTGATTAAAACCACTTGACCAGTAGAGTGTGAAGTGTAATACATTATAATAGCGACACGTTGCCGGGTCCACTAGTGTCAAATAAAATACTGTTTAGGAGAATGAACAACATAACTACGTCATTATCATTATTACTGTTTTTATATTTTCAATCTACAATACGATGTGGATCTTGGACTGCTGAAGTAATTTGCACCTTCTGTTTTCTGTCGGGCACGTTGAAGCATATTTACAGAATGTTTTTACCCCATGTTTTATACATGTATCGCATTCAGTCATGTATTTCCTTCACAGTGTGATTCACAATCAATAACTGACAATTTTTCCTCTCGTGCTGTTGAGTCTTCACCACGACACGCTGTTATCTCCTTCACTCCTGTGTCAAACACCACTCCTTCCTGTGTCAAACACCACTTCCCACGGGAAGCTGTTGTCTCCTTACACTCATTTTGTTATACTGTTTCACGAAAACAAAGGATTTGAAATTTGTGTGTATTTCCTGCGAAATTACGTATGTGTGGCGCTAAAAAATATTTCAAAAGGAAGATAGAAACAAATTAAACAGGCGCGGTTTATTAAAAATTTAAATAACGCTATTTTTGAACTTAGAGAATCTAAGACATAATTTTATAAATATTTTTATTTATAAAAATATTAAACATAATTTATATTTATTTTTGTTAACTATTAACTTTAATGAAAGGTGCTCTACAGAATATTCTAATAATTTTAAAAGTGAATTAGATACGTGAGCCTGTTTACTTTTCCACAAAAGTTCAACAAGGAGAAGAATTGTGGTCATGGAACACCCGTCATTAATTCACAGAAGGAAATCACTTACTTTCCTCTTGTATTTCAAATATGAGCCTCTGGTGAAAATCCCAGTCGAGTTGTCCAGTATGTAGCTCAAACCTTAAGTGAGTAATTGTAGTATAGACAGCTTTCGAGCGTTTCATTCCTGTAGACTGCTTTGGAGCGTTGTCTTGTACTCGACGAGTGTGCCGCCCAACGAAAGAGTTCGAGCAGCTCTCTTCTAGACAGTGCAGGCGGAAGGCGGACGGGGGAGGGGAGGGGGTGCGGAGCGTCTTGTTGCAGAAGCAACTTCTCTCGCGCCGCGCCGCGCCGCGTCGCCGCCCCTTCCACAAGTCGCCCGCCAGGAATTTTCTCATAAAGCACGCCGCCTACATATTTCAAGTTTACGTCGCGCGCGCGCTCGCCGCGCCGAGTCCCGACGCAGGCGACAGTGGCGGCGCGCGGGCGGGGCGGGGTGGACCAGGGCGAGGCAGGGAGGTGTGGGAGAGACGGGTGCTGTGTGGCGACGCGAGGCGGGCGAGACTGGGCCTGGGACGAGGGACGGGGCGGGGAGGGGCGGGAGCGGGGCGGGATGGGACGGAATGCAACGGGGACGCAACGGGAACGGGGAGGGGCGAGGACGGAACGGGACGGGACGGGACGGGACGGGCCGGGACGGGGCGGAGCGGGGCGGGGCGGGACGAGGCGGGCCGTGGCGAGACGGGCCGGGGCGAAGACGGGCCCGGGGCGAGACGGGCCGGGGCGAGACGGCCGGGGCGAGACGGGCCCGGGCGAGACCGGGCCGGGGCGAGACGGGCCGGGTGCGAGACGGGCACGGCGCCGAGACGGGCCCGGGGCGAGACGGGCCGGGGCGAGACGGGCCGGGGCGAGACGGGCCGGGGCGAGACGGGCCGGGGCGAAGCGGGCCGGGGCGAGACGGGCCGGGGCGAGACGGGTGGGCGAGACGGGGCGGGGAGTGGCGGGGCGGGGCAGGGCGGGCGAGACGGGGCGGTCTTCGCAGGCGGGGAGCGACGTTTGCGCCCGGGGTGCCCCAGGGACCCCGGCGTTGGCGGCCGCGGAGAACATCATGCCGGCGGCCCGCAGACTGTAGTGGCCGAGGCCCAAAGTCGTGGTCGACACTTCAGGAATAAGGAGATACTTAAGCAGGAATGGATTGCGTAAAATTAATGGTTTCTTGGGAAAGTTCCTGGACAACGTGTGGCATAGCGACGAGATCACTCGCCTTCGATTGCTGGAGATGACCTTAAAAAACTGGTGGATAGACGTTGATATTTTTTTGGGTCAAGGTGTTTTGCTGCAGATCTTAAAGTTGTTCCATTTTCTCTGCCTTCAATACGCCATTTCTCTATCATCTTTCTTGTATATCCGTTGTATATAATCATCAATAAGTATGTTCGTATTTCATGGACTTTCCTCATTAACGCCGAATGAGTGCTTCCTTAAGGCGGCTCCACACATTCGGCATTCGCCGAGCAGTGAGCTACAGCTCGCCCGATTCCGACCAGCTGTTGTGTTCGGCGAATGTTCACTCCTTTGTTGTGTCCAAAAGACCGACACGCGGCGGGTAGGGCGAGCGCCGAATGTTCATCATTCGGCAAATAGCAAGCGACCCATCCACACTACTCCGGATTCGGCGAGCGGTTGGCTCGCTGTTCGCGGAATAGCGAATGTGTGGATCCGCCTTTTTGTGATCTGAATCGTGGCCATGTGTCATTTGTGATAGCTGCGTCTTGACTTAATGACAATTGAGAGCAGGCACTCCATATTTTTTCACGCAAAGAGCTTCAAACTTGGTTTGTGCGCCTTCGAGATTGTTCTCAATTGTAGACAACGATTATTATCAGTTTCTGATAAGAAAGATGTGTTGCATGTAAAATTTAAAATATTTTGTGAAATGCTTGCTTTCGTTTTCAATACCATATGTGACCGCCTTGTAAGAACAAAAGCTAAATCGATAAAGAAGAGATCGAATAAATCCTAAATCGTGGTGGGACAATTTGGGCTCCAGAGTTGGAAGGCATTTGGGTATACAGGTATCTGATATTTCGGGCAGAGTCAAGATTGTATGCTATTAGTGGCTTATAGCAGGAAAATCCGATAATGTATTGTACGTCGCATTAAAAATATATTTTTATTTTTCTCCGATGATTTTGTAGTTAAGGTCGGACCTTCGCTTGACATTCGCGTTAAGCCGAAGTATTGCGCTCTACACGGATTAATTCTTTTCGTGAGAAAGTTTACACTGAAGCATTACATCGAAATTCGTGAAATTAAAAGTCGTGGAACTGTGAAATTAATTTCAATCAATGAAACATGGTTCTGTTTAATACGTAAGAGTTCCCATCAGATTGAGTAGCATCATTTAGTTGCACATCGTAATTGGTAACATAAATACAAAGGATGAACCCTTCTTCAAAAATATCGTTTTATCACGCATATTTAGTCGAAATGTTGAAGTGCAGTGAAAATGAAGGTAGCGCAACTGTTTTCACCTTTGATATCATGTGTTAATAAATTACTATATAGGTTTAAAAATTTCCTAGCTAAATCAGTCTCATACAGAATTACATATTGCAATGCAAAACAATGCTGTTTCAACCACTGCATTACATAGGATTTATAAGGGATTTATGCACTCAGTAAAGAACAAAAAATAACGTGATAAGCGGCAGAAAAGCGAACTCAGAAGGGAAGAGAGTGATGCTAGATTTTTGAGCCAAAAGAATAAAACGTTCATTAATTATCATTTTCCTTAAGATTTTGAGTCATTTTAGGTACGTTTTAGGTTTCCAAACAATTTTATCTCACTACTGGAATTACAGAGAGTGATTATTAAGGGCATGTAGTAGGTCTCCCCGTATTTCAAGAAAATTCAAAGAGACTCCGGCAAATGACAGTTCACTCTCTCATTGTGTCATGTGCAACTCATTTTTTAGGACAAGGCAATGAGGAATGACATTGCCGTGTCCTAAAAAACATTCACCGCCTTAGGTGGCTTAGAGCAACAATGGATGTCACTGCAGGGCCTTTGGCTGGGAGATCCTGCGGGTTCGAGTCCTGGCGGTGGCAGGATTTTGACACGAGCTAGAGATCAAATTCAGCCGTTGTGTGTGGGAGAATCCTAGCGGCCAACTGCTCTGATCGGAATTTTTCCGTGGTTTCTCCTATCAACATCATGCGATTGCTGGAGTAATTACCTTAACAAACGAGCCACGGACCGCGGGTGAACTTTCCTTCCTCTTCCCACTGCTAACTTCACTCCTTACTTACACACACTTCACGTCCATGCACTGCAGAACCACACACGTCGGGAGACCAGTCGCGAGCACGGAGCTTCACCTGGCTGGGGTGGTGCCCCGCTGGTGGGAGATACCTAACCGGGGAAACACTGACTGACGTGTAGATCGGTGCCTGTTCTCGCTATCCAGCAGGAGATCACTGCCTCCACCAGCGATAAAACATGCACTTCACTTACAAGACTATTGATCTTGGCTCCCAGAAACACCAATCAATCATTAATGAAACCTGCGATGTAAGATGTTAATTAGCGCTGTCGGCCGAACGCGATTGGGATGGAAACGCAGTGGGAGCGCGCCAGCTTTGCACCCCTCCGTGAATGACCCCATCTGCTCACCCTCGCCTCAAGCTGGGATGAGAGGGATAAAATAATGACGTATACCAGAGCATGTTGAGGCCGTGAAATAATTTGCCTTTTGTTTCTAACCCAGCCAGAAAGTGCCGAATCACCATCGAGTCCTGTAAGTACCATCATTCACCGCATGAATACCAGCTGTCAGCATAACCAAAACTCTGGCAGTTTTGATAATTCTGCTGCGAAAGTGTGCGATATTTTTGCGGAAGATGCAAATTTTTCTTGCCTTCATCGAAAATCGAACCCGCATCCACGTGCATTGAAAGTGACAACATAAAGCGACTAATCTCTGAGTTCTGCATTTCAAATTCCAGCCGCTCCAAATGAGACTGTGGTGAACAAAGTAAGATCGAGACACGATACAATTGTGCCTGAGCGAAGAACGACCAACCTATGACTGACGATAGGTTTTCTAGAGTGAGTAATATTTCATGTATGTAGCATTGACTCTCTTATAGGAAGAGAGATCGGACCAGAATTTTTTCATAGGACGAGATATCGGATGATTAAATCACTTTCAAAAATATAATTGAACTTTGTGGAATATGAATATTAAGGAAGAGTTTTTAAGATTTCGGTTGCAAACGTACCTAAAATTAAAATGTAAAAAACATAAACGACTATTGTTTATAATACACACAAAATTGTCAATAAGAAAGGTAAAATAAACGTCATTGTATTACAAATTTCCGTATTGTGCGAAGAAACTCAAAGAAAACTCTGTAGTCTCCAGCCACCTGAGAGGAATCTTATGGTTTTGTTAGATACCCAAGAGCCCGGAATTTTTTTTAATAATCAGATATATTTATTATTTTGAATACATTGGTAAAATGGTGGAAAAGTGTTCAGCTTCCCACCTTTCGAGATGTGAATAGGGTTTTGTTATATATTCAGCAATTCCGGAAAAATTCAAAATGATCTATATTGCTAATTTACAATGCGGTGCAGGATTTGAAAGAATGCTCTACAGCCTCCAACCATGTGAGAGGTGTCAGTGGTTTGTTAGATATCCAAAAAGTAGGAAAAAATACAAAAACAAGATACAGTTTCTATTTTGACTGAAAAATGTAAATATTTTTCTCAAATTAATCGTACACGATGTTATGACTAACTCACTGTGTTTTTGCTGCGACGGTTAACTTGTGCTTCCCCAGAACCCCATTTTCACGCTGCTGCAGGCCACTAGTATTCTATTAAAACAAGAAAATAAATTATCATTCAAGGAATTAAATGTTAAATACCTTCATTCAGAAACGATAAGATAAGTTGTTCGCTTAGTTCTTGGGACATACGCACGACTAATAATGTGTGTAATCAGCTTACTGTTTGTGATTACAAATTACATTTCGAATGGATTTCTGTTTTAGTGTACTGTCCTAAACTTTGGTTTATTAAGCACTTTGAAGAGGCGCGTTCCTCGAAGCTGACAGACAAGCGTGAGAGTGAGTGAGTGAGACAAGAGTGAGAAAATGACGCATCGAAAGGGCGTAAGGGCACAGGAGGTGGGACCTTCTTCGCCTTTGAGCCCTCCCTTGCCCCCTTCCGCTCCACGCTCCCTTGCCGCGCCCCGCCCAGCCACGCCCCGCCCCGCGCCGTCACGCTCGCAGTGTGGCTCGGGGCGGTAGAGAGCGCCTCCAGAACGAAGTTAACAGAATTTCCTTGAAGCCACTCATCCTAAGGTAATCGTTTACATAACATAAAACTTTCATCGACTTCACCTGCGAAACTTTCACTTCGGCCTGCTTTTTTATACGAGGAATCTCTAACGAGATGCGTCTTAAATTATTCTGCCCTTCTAAATTGAAGTTTTAATTGGCCAGTATGGTCCAAGAGTTATATCGGAGAATGTTCGCTGTGTTCGCTTTTTCTTCTACCCGTCTTACAGATTTGAAATATTCTTTTCAGATCTTCTTTGATTAGATTATTTGAATTTTTAGAGCATACATTAATACTCTGAAAAGATTGAACGCTTAAAAAATATATTATTTATTCCTCCAACATAACGGATTATTCTGCTGAATAATAATTCAAAATTTATAAAAATTCTTTTTGAAACTTGATTTTTTTTTATTTACTGATTGGTTCGGGCGCGTCAACGGCTGAGGTCATTAGTCTCGTAAGTGTAGTATGTGTTTTTATCGCGGGATATGGCCGTGACCTTCCTCCTCCTGCATGGCGAGACCCCGTAGGCATGCGGTTTTTTCCCAACCGGGTATCTCCCACCAGCGTGGTATCGCCCCAGCATGGTGAAGCTCTGACTTTCCGACTGATCTCCCGGCATGTGTGGTGGTGTAGATATATAGTAAGTGTGTTTATGCGCAAGTAAGGGGTGAGGATAGAACTAGAAAGAGAATTTGTTATGGTACTGCTTCGGCATTCGCCTGGTGTTGATGGGAGAAACCACTGAAAACTACCGTTCAGAGCAGCCGGCCACTAACATTCTCTTCCAGACAGCGGTTGCATTCGACCTACTTCTGTAGCTCGTGCCGAAAATTCTGCCACCATCCGGGACTCGAACCTCCGGGCCGAGGCGCTGCACTGACATCAATCGATGCTCTGAGCCACCTAAGCCGGCGTAGGCTTCTTTGATATCAACATAGTCTCCTGCTTTTTTGTACTTAGAGAATATATTGGGCGCATGCACGTACATTCGCATTGGTGTCAGGAGATAAAATGTTTGTGTGTTTTAGTTTCAAATTGATCAGAAAAATTGAATGCGCGTAATTATACATAATATAATTGGTAAACGACAGGATATTGTCGGGTTGGAGAAACGATCTCCAAATCCCACTTCATCATCTTTCGCGTACGGCTCTCCTGTCAATCAAGTGACCAAACGCTGGTGGCGCAAAAGGTAAAGAGCAGCCACTCGCGCGCCGCTCAGTCGGCAGCGCCCCCGCCCCCGCCCCCACACGCCCTCGAGCGCAGGCAACACACCCTCGAGCGCCGAGCGAAAACACTTCACAGCGGCCCCGCCCGCGTCGCCCGCGCCGCCTACGCGGTCGCAGGCCACGGCCCTGGCCAATATACCCGGCCCCGCCCCCACCCCCGCCGCCGGCGCTCGCGGTCATCGCCCTCGAAACAGTGGCGCCGCGCCGCGCTCCACCGCCCACGCCTCTTCTCCACCCCCGCCCCCCCCGCTCCACCACTCTCGCCCCTGCCAAGCGCACGGCGTCTGCTGCAGTCGTGGAAAAGCGGACGCTCAGAAAGATAAGATGTACAGAAATCGAATCTTTGAACTCAACAATGATGGAAATTCATTTCATCTTCTAGCAATGGTTGAAGTTATTTCTTCCGTCCCTAATCATGGGGATACTTGTCAGTGGTTTATATTCACCTGATGGGGACGGGGTATCCTTTGCCTCTGCCTGCGCCTGCAGCGCCTCTGAGTGCGCAGTTACCGCTACTGCATCCCCCATTTTGAGGTAAATCTTACCCCGCGCTTTTCCTTCGGTAATAAGCATAACTAACTACATGTCTTAACCCTCCGGTGGGCGCGTCTCATCATTTCCCGCCAATTGGCGCGTGCGGCACTCTTTGATTTTCCTGACAATAGTTATTTTGTTAGGGCACGTTGGGGTACTTGACGTATTATTTATTTGTTTTTATACGTTTTATTTCATAATAAATAACTAAATACCAAACGAAATAACAATATTAATAAGAGATCCATCACTCGCTCCCTCCGTGTATTAACATGTGTTACATTAGGGGAATAAATATGGTGCAAACGTGTCTTCTAACGTTTCTTCGGGAGCAACGCATTTAAATTTAAATTAGTAGTTAGTACTCCAAAATATTTGTCATAAAGCTCAATAACAAAACTGCAGTAAGAATTCTAATGAATAAAATACGCAAACATTATACTTATGTGACAAGGCGCGTGCGGTACAAAGTGCCGCAACCGTTGCAGAGTTCGGATTACTAATGAATAACGGTCTATTGGCAGTCTCTAAAATTTGATTTAAGTGATTTGAGTGTCATTAGGTCGAAAATACAATCAACGAAGAATAACTATGACGTCAAAAGTGCGACAGCAATTATTTAGACGAAATCAATAAAAATGTAAGAATGCGGCCCTGAGTGCCGCTACGCGCCCGCCGGAGGGTTAAACTGTGCATCCGCCCCGGCAAATTTGAAGGCTTACGCGTGAAGTTCCCGGGAAGCTGAAATAACTCCACCAACTATTCGAATCATCAAAACTCGCGGCTTCGACAGAAATGATCTCGATCCCCGCCACCATACGACACAGCGCAATCATCCTCCGCCAGTCTTCGCCTCGCTACGGTCCCCACTGCCCCAAGCCGGCGCCTTCACCGCCCTCACCTACTGCACGCACCTCACCCCGTCCTACCGCCCTCGACACTCGCCCCCGCCCCTACGACCAAGCCATCGCTCCCGACTTCGCCGTCGTCCAATCACTCCCTCCTCCCGATGCGAATCCACAGCCGATGCCAGCGCAAAAGCCATCGCCGGCGCCACCTCCCCATTTCCGCCAGTGTCACTTCCACAGCAACAACAGCTATCACCACAACTACCACCGTCGCCAACGCTGCAGTCGTCACCCAGGTCACCACTACCCTAACACTCCCACCTGCGCCCGTTGCCCTTACCCTCTCTGCCCGCGAAGCACTTTCCTTCCGCCCCGCGCCGCTGCTCGCCTACTGCCCACATCCGCCGCTGCCTGCCACTGCGTGCGCCCGCCCGCCCCCCGCCCCGCCCCGCCCCGCCCCGCACTCGGGGGCGCCGTCGGTTAATTAGCGCGCATGTCGCCGCCGCCGCCGGTGATTACCGCGCCCCGCCCACGCCGGCCCCGCCGCCGTTTCCTCTTCCTCCGCGCGGGCCTCAGCGCTGCCTCTCAGAGCGCGAGCACAAATCCTCAGGCGCCTCGCGCCTCCAAGCGCCCCGCCCCTCCATGAGGAGGCGCAATTGCCTTCTTAATACACGCTAATGCACTCTTTAATTTCTGGAAGGTGTTTTGACATTTTTTCTGATATTATTAAAATTAAACTACAAGAAATCTAATTTTCGACTCGTTGGATTCTGCCTACATACGCTGGATTTTGGTATATTCGTGTTTTAAAATATGTGTGATATTTAAAATTTTATGCAAGCTTTTGTGCAATAAAAAGACCTCTTATAAAATTAACTCATATTGAACCTCATAGAAAGTATACCCTTATAGAACAATATATTTGTGTCATAGTCTTTTAAATGTCACTTGTTGGTTGACTACACTGAGAGAAACATTGTGCTGCAATGTACTAAACACGTTTAGTAGGTGACCATATGGAAAATCAGCTATTCGTGTGGTAATATTCACTAAACATTACTTTGTCGCGTGTATTAAATCGGACAATCCAAAACTCTAAATGACTGTACAAAGTGAATTGATAATGGTACTATATTTGTTTCATAAATTTAATAATTCGGTGATTTCTGTGTCTCATGTCACACTTACTAAACGCTGTTTAAAAACTGCGCGTTCTCAGAAATCTGACCAATTCGAAGTGTTCTAGAGCTGTGTGAACGATGAGAAATGAACGCTCTATATAGTATTACGCTCTATATAGTACGCTGTATTCGGTATTTTATTGATTTGAAATAATTACAAGATGTATTTTAAGTTAACATAGGATAAGGAAGTAACATCATACGACGTCCTTGGATGACTGACCGTCTAGGAACACCAGAAGATAACTACCTGACTAAAGGGACATAACAAAGTATTCCATTTCATGTTTCATTTTGTAACGTAACTACTCGATTAGTAATTTTCACTGTAAAGTATTGCATAAATAATACTAGGTGCACCAGTCAACGCAACGATTCCTTTAGTAATCTCCCCTAAATACAGGTCGTTATGGCTTAAACCTTGTTTATTAATATGACTATATGAGCATAAGTATGTTTCTCTAAACAGCAGTTTCATAAACAGAATTAGACACTTTTTACTTTCCCGTATACGTACGTATACACGGAGTGATATACGTAGCATAGGGAAAGTTATATAATACTGCGCGAAAAAATGGCGAATTTTCGGCGGAAAAAAATTCATTGCCGGGCCGTGATAACGAAAAAGTGGATAAAACCAATTGCTAAGTTAAGAAAAAAAATCCCCTAACACGTGGTGTGGCCAAAACCCCTCTTTTGTGGGTCCTTGATGTCGAAAAACCAATTGAAAGGAAAACGTCCGCCTGTCCGTCCGTCTGTCCGTCCGTCTGTCCGTCCGTCCGTCTGTCCGTCCGTCCGTCCGTCTGTCCGTCCGTCTGTCCGTCTCTCTGTCTGTCTGTCCGTCCGTCCGTCCGTCCGTGTCTGTCCGTCTGTGAACACTGCTAGCGCCTAAACCATTCGTACGATTTCTTCCAAACTGGATATTCTCCAGTCGATCTGGTTCTAGTCGAAGCTTTGAGATTGTGAAAAGGATTCTTCAAAATTTAGGGGTACTTTACATGAAGCGCCCTCCCCCCGACATTTTCAAACTTTTCTCAAAAACGGCTCCAAATTTTTTCTTTAAATTTCTTGTAAGAATAGAGGAATATACACTTATAGAGATGGCATAGGTCTGATATTCACGTGTAACTCTGAATTTTCGAAAATTGTGAAAGTTTGAATTTTTTTCGGCGTCTTTCTCCAACTACAAAATTGAAGATAGAGATTTTTCCTTCAGATAAAATGTGTTCTCCACAGTAAGATCTTTGTTTAAGATCATATACACTGTTTCGAAAATTTTAGTAGTTTTCTCGCAATATTGCGTGCAATATGTGCAATTTTAAAAAGTTACAAAAACATGATTTTCTCAAAAACTACTCTAAAGTTTTTCTTTAAACTTTTGGCGAAGATAACGCTAAATATACTCTATCAGATAACATAAACGTCATACTGGTCTACACGTTGGCTTTTTTAAAAATTACAAAAATGTAATTTTTTTGTCTCTCTCGCTGTCAAAATTTACGTTATAGATGTTTAATTGTTCAGTGCGTTTCTTTACACATAAGCTTCAAAGAATCAATGTCCATAAGTGGTCCATAATAAAGGAACATAATTGGCAAATTTTCTGAAATGTTCTAACATTTTCTCAAACACTATTGAAACTTTTTCGCGGAAATTCTCAACAATGGCAAAGAGTTCAATTCTCTCCCATATTCCAGAAGCTTGATTTTGGCTCCGATATTTGGGGCCCAAAAATCAAAATAATGCTGACAAAAGTAGGTGTTGTTTAATCACACACAAAATGAAAAGTATGCATTGCACTGAAACGAAAAGTAAACCATCGCGTCAATTGAAAAATTTTCTAAATATTTTGTATTGTAATATTTTCTCGAATTATTGTAAAGATTCCCGCAAATGTGATTTTTTCCACCTGTTGTATTCGATCAAAGCGGGTCAGTGATTTTGAATTTGAATTGGTTACCATGACAAGAAAGTTGTTATTAAACAATGTGTGTTTATTTCTCGATTCAGAAAATGAACACAATAGAAGATTTATCACGGAAATTTGGAATGAATATTAAGTATATGTGTCTGTATCAGTCAAAATACATGTTAGTGTTGTGGATTTAGGGTCATCGTAGTGTATTACTTATGTTGTGAATTTATTTCATGTGTATTTTTCAAATAATTTTATTACTGATGTCCTTCGCTTGCTGTTTGTGCCGAAAGATTACTAATAATTTCGTAAATTTGTGGGAATTTTTCGTAAAATTTGACAATGAATGATAAATCTATAATTGCATTTATAATTTTTAATCATTTGTAGTAAAAATATTTTGTTTAGTCACGGTATTGCTTTCCCTGTTTCGAAGTATTTGAAGTAATGTTCATTTGTGGTAATATTTACATCAGTGGCGATTTGTTCACATTATTGTATTTACAAGTACATTTGCTTTAAATAATGTCTTGTAAATTTTTTCGAGAACTCACTTTTCTGTAAAAACTAGCTCAAATTTCGCATTTTCAGAAACACTCAAACACAATTTTCTCAAAAATTGTTCCAAATTTTATCTTCAAACTTTTCGAACGGATAGTGCTCATTGCACTCTTTAATATGACGTAAAGTTAAATTTGGGGTATTATTTTGTTTTTGCAAAAATTACATAAATGTAATTTTTTGAAACATCTCTCACATTGTTAATATGCACATTTCCAGCAAATTGTAAACACTATTGTATTTGTAAATTAATGTTCTTCAAATGACTTCAAATAAAGTGTTCCGAAAACTCAAATATGTTCTGTGAAAAAGAGTTTCATGTTTTGCATTTTTAGTAGCGCTTAAACGCCATTTTCTTGAAAACGGCTAAAATTTTTTCCAAGAAAATTGCCATTAAGGAAGATGTTTAGTGTTCTTTAATATTCTAAAAATTAACAATTCCGTTCTACCATTAGGAAACTGAAACGTCAAGAAAATGTCAAAAAAAAAATTCTTTGGAAGGAAATAGATGGCAGCTGACACGAGTATGTGGTAATGCCGAATAGCTAGCCTATATCCAAGGAAATATAAAAATAATACGGGAAAGTATGTGCCATTCTGCAGCACCACTAGTGCTTCCAAAATAAACTAAACCGTATAATTCAATCGAACACGTGAAAAATTGTGTAAACATGATGAAACTGTGTACGTGATGAAACTGATCTATATAAAAAGATGTTTAGAAGAAAAAAAATAGAATTTTCGCCGATTTGTCTTTAAATTCTGATATAAATTGTTACATTGCAATGTAGTTGCATAATCGTTCGCGTATGTTCTAAGCACAGACAGGCAAACAAGCTGATGACGAGTGCTTTTCTTCCCAGCGCATCTTCCCACTCCTGCTCTCGGAAGGCCCCTAGCGTTGCTCCACTCAAAGAAAAAAATCGGAAATCAAAGATGGCAGAAGGCGGTTCGCAAAGAGAGAAGCTGAAGGAGAAAACTTCGCCTCCGCCACCGCTGGAAGAATCCGTTGACCGTCCCTTGATGTTCTCGGTTATCGAGGTTCTCTGCTGAGCACAGGATTTAAATAGTAGCCATTCTTTGTGGAATTTGTGATTTCGAGTTCATAGAATACCGTACGGGTTGGTAGAATATCGTTCCTTTTTACCTGCTCCTAATTCTACTACTGATCTTTTCGTCACAGCAGTTACCATTCGACAGAGTGTTGAAAAGAATAGGTAGGGAAATGTTATAAATTCAGAGAGCAGGCGTGATGACCTGAGCCTCGCCACGTAAAATAAAGATCATTGAATTGATTTAAAAAGCATTTACAGAATGCTATTAAAAGAAATGCTTCAATCTCAAAGCAGCTGCGACCCTTGAACCGTGCCCCACTGCTTGAGGCCTTTCTCGGCACCGCAGCTTTATGTGGACCACTCGTGTCAAGGGCCTACAGATCTCCCACGTACTCTGTCCTCGAGTACGCATTGTGAAATTCACAAGTCCAAGAGGCACAATCTAAACTACAGTAGTTGTAAACAGTGTGTAAAGTGATTTAGTATAGAATGTAGAGGAGGATGATGAAATTGAGTTGAAATGGAGTAAAATGGCAATTCAAGTGTCAGAAGGAATACACTGGAGACGGAATGAAATGAAGTGAAAGACAGAGGGAGGATGATGTGCAGTGAGTGGGGTGGCGGGGGCGGGGCGGGGCCGGGCCTCTGGGCGCGTCAACGAGCGTCGTGGGCCGCTGTATTATTAAACGCGCGCGCGGGGGCGGTGGAGGGGAGGGAAGGGACGGTCATTAGCGCGCGTCTTCCTATCGATTGCGCGACCGCCGCCTTCGCCCCCCCCACTCCACCCCACTCTCACACTCTTGCCCGCTGCCGCCCCTCCACGCCCTGTCGCTCCCGGCTTCTCCATCCCTCGCCATTAGCCGTCTCCCCTGTCACGCCAATTGCCCCTGTTCCCCCTTGACTCCGTATCCTCTACACTCTCAATCCCTTTGCCACTCTTAGCTGCTTTCTTTAATTGGAATGCTCTACACAGATCAATTCTACTTCCGTTCCATCTTTTTTCGCCTTTGCATTGTGGCTCTGTATCATTAGCCTCATCTGCGTACATGTGCTACGCAGAATTTATCGTGATTCTATGGGGTGATGTCCGTAGTTCCCTCTCCTGTCGCTCTTTCCAAGAGTGTTTCTACCACATCCGGGCAACGTTCAACCGAACTGCTAACGAAGAGCTTCTGATCGTCGCGATCATTACTCATTACCAGCACAGCCACCATCACCAATAGCGCGGATGATTTTCCACGCTAACCTTTTTCTCCGTCCAACCTTATCACCTCCTCTTCCCTTCTCCTTGCCGCCTGACCGCGCTTGACCAATTATGCGCCGCAGTATTCGCGCGGGCGTGCCCTCCCTCGTTTCCGCCGCCGCCGCCTTCTGCCGGTAATGGGCGCAGTGAGCGCGTCGGCCGTCCCTCGGCCTGCTGACCCCTCGCCGCTTTGTGCGCGTGATGGCCGCCGGACTGTTGAAGTGGATGAGTCGTTAAGCGGCCGCACGTGCCCTCGCCTTGCTTGGGAGCGGCTTCTTTCACAAGGGACTCAAGTAGGAGGCTAAGCTGTTCGTGGGCTTCCGCGATCTAGGTTACGATGATCTGAAAGCGGGTGGACGTTGACTGTCTGTAAATGAAAAATGTTGGGTTGGACTGGTGAAAGGCGGGTGGACGCCGGGGCTGGAAGGGACATGGACGCCAGCTGGGGGGGGGGGGATACGTGATAGCTATTTCAGATCTGGGTGCTGGGTGGATAGGGCCTGGGTTTTGGCTGTTTGGGACCCGAGAAGGCCAGGGTAGTGGCATGTTGACGTCTGGGTGGTAGCCGTTTGGATTCTGAGTGTTGGCTGGGCGCGGTTTGGAGTGAGACCGGGTTTGACTGAGTTGCGGGTGGGGTGGGGCTGGGGGGGGGCTGGGTGGAGGTGGGTGAGGGCGGGTGGGGCTGTGTGGAGGCCCACCTCCACACAGGAGAGCGTGACGGCTGGCGCGCGCTCCGCGGCGCCTGGCGCTGGCACGGCCTCTTCGTGATGAACGGCGTCGGGCCTAGCGCCTTTCTCTAGCAACCGCAGACTGCGTCTCCAGGTAAAATGGCTGTGAGAAGCACATGGCACCGCTGCTAAACCACCGGAGATCAACCACTTGCTTCCTATCCCCAATCCAGATATTTTTAATACCAGTTGATTAGTTGGGAAGTATATTGATCAGTGTAATTTGCTCCCTTACATTTTTTGACCAAAGAAGAAAACTATGATAAGATAGATATTTATTCTCAATTACACGTTAGTATTTAATGTAATGTTTTATTAAATAGTTTCACACCAATATTTACAAAACACGACTAGACTAGTTTAGCAAGTATCAAGTTAGTTTACCCTTTTAAGTTTACACAGCTGCAAAACCGTTCGGCTTCACATTCATAGCACGAAAGTTTCACCGATGGTCTAGGTTTGTTCAGTTCTACGGAAGGGCTGGTCTTCTGCGTTCAATTTCTCTCTCACGTCCTCGATTCACATTTGAGGTAGAGGGAGATTTCTTTCGGCCAAAAGCCACAGCCTTGAACTATAAAGCGTCTCCGTAGCGCCTGACGGGAATGAGTGGGGATCTAGAACAGTTGACATCATTTAATGATCACAGGTGTTGTCATTGCGAACAATGTTATTTATTTCAACAAGAGCAGCTTTCAATGGATTAGCCATCATCGTCAGTTTTCTAGTACAAGAAAAATAGCAAACAATTAATTAAACAATTAAAACAAAAGATAAAAACAAGAGATTAGCTTTAGGAATGGCAGATTACTAATAATTTAAAAACAGAATTAACATTTTGTGAAATGAAACAAAGGGAAAGAAATAGGGGGTGTTAAAGCATTTTTATATTCCAGTAATTTGAATCTACGCAAGAAAAGTACAGTTGACATCACCTGACATTCCACGTCCCTCGTGGCGCTTGTGTGGAATGAATTTCCAGCAAACAACTTTTATGGTTCCTGGCTGCCTTCTCCAAAGGCGAGATGCGTGGCCCGCCGGGCGCGGGGCTGCGACTGCTCAGCGGGCGCGCGGCTGGCACTGGGCGAACGGGCGGGCGGCGGCGGCGGCGGCGGCGGTGGCCGCGGGCGAGCGGCGGGCGGCGCCGTGCAGGCGCTCCGCGGAGGCGCCGGCGCCCTCGGCCGCGCGGGCGGCGCCGCGGCGCAGGCGCTCGCCCCACGCCTCCTTGTCCAGGTGCACCGTCACGTAGCTCGTCGACGATTTCCCGTCTGCGCACGCGCAGTCGCCATTAGGAGGCGCTTCCACAGCGCGCCACAAAGAGGAAGGTTACAATACATTGAACAATATCAATCCTGTGAATAAACGAAAGTGATTATGAGCAACGGTATAAGAGCGTCTTAGTGTATAGCGGGAGATCTGAGTTGGAATTCCCGGCTGAGGCAGTCAATTTTATGAACTGTCAAAGCATCAAAATGTTACATTAAAAATAAAAAACATTTTGACGGTAATATTAAAATTTGACGGTAACTGACTGACAAGACACAACAAAAATGACACTCTTTGATCTCACTTTAAAAATTCGTTGCTCTTGACACACTCTTGATTGCAAAACAATGAAACGACGATTGCTTTTGATAGATCAATTGCAATTCGTGCAACACACCTTTGCAAAGACCAAATGCCGGCAGATACGCGTTATTTCTGTTAATTTTAAGGATGAATTGATATTTAGTGTTTAAACAATGAAACAGGTTAATAACATGTGACAACCTTTAGTCAACTACTTTTCATGTAAATACGAAATCGTGAAATTTGGTTCATTGACACGACTTTTTTATCGAAAACTTGGATCGTTTTAAAGATAAAGACTATTGTTTTCTCTACTAATCTATCTATGAAACTCGGGTAACACTTACCCCGATATTTTTATCCTTGTTTAAGTTGTTGATTTCAGAGATCGTGAGACCAGTATCTAATTCTTTGATATCGATCTCTTAAATATGACCGTTCACCACCTGGTCTACGTACTACGAGACAGTATTGAATGCAGGAAAACGGCAAGAAATGGCAGGAAAAACGCGCACTAAAAGCGTTTGCAATTGATGAAAGTTTCAACGCTAAAAGAATTAAACACGTTCCTAATGTTAAGACCTAAAATATTCTTAATTGCAAAAGAACAGTTAATAGACTAAAAATATGATAAATCGAAACGGATTGGAAATAATATAATATAGTGGAAAATCATGCAATTAAAACGCAGGAGTTTAAAGCCTAATCCTTTCACTTCTCTGGGTATTTATTTACCTTATTAATCTATTGACACAGGGAAAGGTATGCATTCTGTCTATAGCGAGGATCTATCTTCTGCCTAGTCTCGCCTGGCGTGGCCTGCTGTGCTTTCCCCAGCTCTGACCTAGCCTAGTCAAACCCACCCCGCTTCTTGCCACCGTCCACGCTCTGTGCTTCCTTGCCTGGCCACGATACTACGCGCCTTACCGCCAGGTTGTGGGGATGTCGAAATTAAAAAACGGGAGGGAGAGAAGATTTTTTCATCATATTTTCAGTGTTTATTTAACGTACACAAAAATGTAACTTCACGTGCATACATACGAGGCTTCCGCTTTCAAATAACACCTTATATGCTGCGATTGACTAAATAGTTTATCCGGAAAAGAGATTGTAATATATTTCATTAATGAGATAGAAATAATATATATGATTAAAGAAACAATCACAACAGAAGCAGCATTTACGATCCTTTTTAGTTAAATTTCGCGGACCCTCTTCTTGAGGATGACACTACCAGTCGTTTGCCTGGTAGTACCATCCTTATAGTCAAAATTCCGTTGACTGGAACCCAGAGGCATATCTAGGTATGTGGGTGCCCATGGCAAGCATAGAATTTGCGTTCCTGAAGGATACTTCAAATTAGGGCTTTTGTTATTTGTTTTAGCAGGGAATAGTCTAAATAGCGCCCTTGTTAGAGGCGCCCACGGCTCGTGTCTTGTCTGCTCGTGTCGTAGATACGCCTCTGCTAGGACCACAGAAGGCGAAACGCCTGTGACATACGGTCATATTTTTTATAAAACGTTTTATGTACATAAAATATTTTTTAAAACGTTTCATAAAACACGTGTGCTGTACGCGATAATTTTTCTGTTCTGTTTGTTCCGATGCCTTTCAGGAATACGATTACTTGTTCTAACGGTAGTGTTCTCTCGTCTTGCATAACGATTATAATACTAAGTTAGAATACACCTGATACTCATCTGGAAGTGCACTTCACTCGAACATAGCCAACAACTTCCCTCATTTCAATGCTCGTTTACTGGCTGATATCTCGGAACCAGCATTATTGCTGTCTCTACAGCGACTCAGACCGGGAAGCCTTAGCGTTTGAGTCCAGACGCTGGCGTATTCTCGCCACGAGCTAAATAGCTAGGTTGAATTCAGTCGCTGTCTAGTGGAGAATTCTATCGGCCGGCAACTGTGATTGGCAGTACTCTGTGATTTCTCTGATCAGTCAAATGCCGGAGTAGTGTCCTATGAAACGGGGCACGTACCACGCGTGATCTTTCCTTCCCCTTCCTTCTCCTAACCTCCTTTTCCTCTCTCTCACCACACACCCCGACACACTTACACTACGCTACCACACATGCCGGGAGGCCAGTGGGAAGCTTAGAACTTCGTGTCCCGGCAGGGGCGGTGCCCCACGGACGGAAGACACTTGATGGCGGAATACCCCGCAATCCGACGTGAAGATCGGCGACGGATCGTACCTCCCGTACGGGGAGAAATCACCACCTCTCGGTATAAAACATTCGCCGCACTAACGAGACTAATAACCGTGTTAGTTGTCAATCCCGAAAAGAATCAATCAATCGATGATCGTTCGGACTATTACTCTTTCGAGAAATCTAACCTATGTTCGGGCGCAAATATGGCGTCATCTGTTGTTTGAGCTTCGCGGTTCATTGTTCTCGTCTGCATGAGCGAAAGCTGATTGGTTGTTGCGGAAAATTATTTCATGAAAATAGGACGTTTTATGCCATAATTTTGTTCATAAAAGTGGAAATTTTACCGTGTAGAGGCAAAATGTCCTAAATTGTAAGTTGTGTGAGACGGTTTGGAAACTGGTCGTATGTGGACCTGGGAGCGGCGGGAGGCGGCGCGCCTGCTCCGCCATGTCGAGGTAGGGCTGTCGCTCCTCGGCGCTGAGCCCGCGCCACAGGGCGGGCGCGCGGCGCGCGATCTCGCGCGGCGACTGGCCCGGCAGGCGCGCGCGGATGCCCTCCATGAAGTTGAAGAAGGCGCTGCGCTTGGGCCGGCCCAGCGCCGCCCCCGCGCCTCCGCCTGCGCCCCCGCCCCGCCCGAAGCGGCCACGCCCCGCGCCACCTCCCTCCTCGCCCTCCGCGCCCTCGCCCTCCACCACCACCTTCCCCTCGCTCTTGGACTTGGCCGCGCCGGACTTGCTCTCGCCTCTGACCCGGCCCTGGCCCTGGCCCTTCGCCTCGCTCGCACTCGCGACGCTGCCCTTGCCCTCGCCCTCCACGTCTCCAGGAGCCACATTCTTGATTGTGTCCTCGGCTTCGCCCTCCGTCTTGGCTTTGGTGCCGGGATCCTCCTCGTGGGCGCTGGCGGCTTCGTCCCTCCTGGCTCTGGCGGAGCGCCTGGCCTCGCCCCTGGCCTCGCCAGCGCCCTCGCCCCCGCCGCCCCTCCGCCTTCGCCGACCTCCCCGCCATGCTCTCCGCTCCTCAGTCCACGAGGCCGCTCTCAGGCTCCTCAACTGCACAACAGAACAGACCAATTACGCGGAAGGGACAGCACTAAAGAGTACTAAAAAACAAGCAAATTCGTATTTAATGAGGGACGTTCACAACTCCTCTGTTGTGTATTCTCACAATGGCAAAACATCGATTATATCGCATCGACGGAAACGTATTAATTTTTCAGTCAGTAAATTTAAAGGGTTATTTTGAACGTATAATTATTATTATTAAATGATGTCAAACAATAGATATCATCTAGAAAGACAAATTTCTTGGAGCTCTTCAATCTGCTCTCTAAATTAAGACTTACTTATTTTAGAGTTTATATTTTCTACCAACGTGGCATCATGTCTGTAACTTCATGCGAAAATGTAACTTGCTAAACCTAAAAGCTCTGCGTCCACGCTTTGTACTGTCATATTTCATTCTGAATATTTACATTCCCTCAAAAAGTGTGTGTCAATTATAGTAATGATTATTAAATAACAAGTTTATTTAATAAGTATTTGCCTAATATCAGCTGATAATATTATTACTCTCTTGAAATACAAATTTCTTTTCTGAACTCTTTTGTATCGTTATAGCATAACAAAGGTATTATGCAAATTTAACAAAATATTTTGTAATTGAAAACAGTTATATTTTCTGCCATATTAGTTGTCAAATAATGTTCAGAATACTCTGGTCTTGAAAAGTAGAGGTAAAAAACGTTGTTTACTAAAAATAAACATTTCTTTTTCGATAAAATGGACGTAATAAATCGATTATTCTTTGTAGGAATACTCCAATAAACAGTACCTGGAGGGCCGAATGCATGTAGTTGTGTACCAGGAAAAATAGACTACTCTGTGTATAACCTGTACATACCTTTTCCTGGGTACTTACAATATTTTACGTTGTACTTGAAATATGGTTTTTCTATTATCGATACAGATTGAGAGTGTTTCCCTACAATCGGCAACACGTTCTTCCAACACAAAGTGTCCTTGTCAAATCTTACCGTGCACTATCCGCCCGCGTTTCCATGCGTCGATCGAGAATTGGATTACGTCTTTCAAAACGTCAAATATGACGAGGACCAGCGCGAGCATGGCAGTGAAGTGATACGATGAGTGACAATGTTCGAAACAACAGAATGCAACTTGATACGCAAACACTTGCAAACACTTTGCCAATTTTGTGAATGAATGTATCCAAAATGGTTTTCTAATGGTTAACTTGCATGAAACGTTACATGTCTTTTGTTTTTGCCGATTTTCACTTATTAATACTTGCTCACTTTACCAACGTTTGCCAACGAATAAGAGACCACAATTGTTTACTTCAAGTCACTGCCTTTTATATCGCCGCAACCTGTGCATGCCTGAGTAGGAAGCAACAGTGGAAGAGAAAACCTTTTGTACTATTGTTTTATTTCCACATGGCCCAACTACGTAAGTAATCAATACATTTTTAAACGGCAGCTTCTATATTTTCGTGTAGTTTTGTCACTATTTTCGCAATAATATACTGATGTCATATGCCGGCATGGATAGCCTTGGTCGCTTAGGTTGAAAGGCCGTAGTTCCCTCGCCTCGAAGTGTCACGGGTTTTAATCCCGACTAGGGCATGAATGTTTGTGCATGTTTGTGTTCTTTTTACATTCCCCCTACAGTAAAAACAATCACAGTGGTCGCTACATGACCCAGTTGTTAAAAAACGGCCTAAAAAATATATATCCAAACGCACACCAATAATACAAATTAACTGTTTTCCTCGCCGATTATAGAGCTTTTTACTTTCTTGCTACAGGGTAGAGAGACAGTTACGTAATACGCTGCGAAAAAACGGCGAACTTTCGGCAGAAAAACTCTTATTACAGGGTTCAGGTAACGAATTAGTGGACAAATCAGTTGCTAAATTTAGACAAAAAATCCTCTAACACGTATAGGTGTACCACCAAGAAACCATAATGAATATCGACTTGGCATGAAGTGCATTAGTCTCAAAGAAAACGGAAGAAGGAAAATAGGTGCGCTAGGTAGGTGAGTTAGAAAGATGGACGGTTTATTCTCATTTCTCATAAATTTGATTTTTTTTCGACTAAAGCTGTTTTCCCAAAAACCTTTCAATTTTTCTTCTTCCCCGTTTACCTCGTTATGAATGTATACCCAACATGATTTTCTCCAACATTTCTTCCAGTCATACTTTCTTTTTGCAAGATATTGCTTCATTCCTAAAAGAAATGTTCCATGTTCACCCGAAATGGCTAATTTTCGAGACAGTTTAGTGCCCTTTGTTAATTTCCACGCAGCAGTTTCCGTCGTGAGCCATCAGCTGTGCGTGCGCCGTGAAGCGCTCGTGGGCGGTGCGTGGGCGAAGGGCGCGCGTAGTCGTGCGGGGGCGGCCCTTACGTCCGCTGCGAGGCTGCGGGGGCGGCGACGCGACGCGCAACCCAATTCCCGCTATCATCACCGCAGAGCGCGCTCGCGTCTTTGTGCGCACCTCCGGGTTTATCTGCAGCTGCGGCCAATGCCGCCGCCCGTCACCGCCCACGCCCCCCGCCGCCCCCACCCCGCTTCGGCTACCGCCACCGCCTCCACCATTGCCAGGCCGCTGTCTGCCTTTGGCCCCGCCGCCATTACCACCCTCCGCCGACCCGCTATCGCCGCCGCCGCCGCCACTGCTCCCACAACAACTAAATCGTTTCACCCACACAGTTTCCACACCTTCCCTCCTCTCATTAATAACATCGTGTGTTGGCGCCACCGCCACCGGCCTCCACGTCCTCTGCCCACCCTGCCGCTCTGGCGCGTTTATCACAGCCTGCACGTCATTTCATCTCACCTCGTCTCTTTCAACAACCTCCACATCTTTGTCCCTGATTTTCAGGGCTTCCCCTGTCCTCGGATTCGAGACGTCTCAGCTCAGTCACTCCTCCGTGCACTGCTTTCTCTTCCTGTGCCTCCCGCGCAATCTACAGCCCGGTGAACGTCGATGGTCTACTTGCAAAACCGCGTAAGTCTGAAATCGACGAAATGGAGTTTTGTTACCGTTCGATTCATCTGGCTGTCTGGCACACACCGACAAACCCTCAGAAGGCAAAACCGCATTGTAGTGCCCTTAATCAGCTATTGAAAGTACTCAATGATTCACTGACTTATGGGGTCACAAATCAGTGTTTTGGCTCTCCCTACAAAATTACTGGAAACATATATACTAGGTTTTGCAAGTAGGCCATCGACTTGCTGCCTTCCCCACTCCCCGCCTTGCTGATCGGCTCACTCACTCACCCATCCCAGCCATCGTCACCCCTGCTTCCGCCACCATGCTCTCAACACAATAATTTCTTTTTTTCGACAATAAAAATTTCTTTTTTAGTGTCAATATAATTTTTATATAACGTAATATATGACATATGTCATGCGTACGCAGAATAAGAAAGAGAATTGAAGTGCAAGACAGTGTTGTGAAGTGGAGTGCAGGTTAGATGGAAAGTCACGGGTTTAATAGTTTAGAATATCACTATAAGGTGGTCATAAACATTTATTTATTGCTATTATTATTTTTACTGTTATTATTATTATTTCTGCAATGCATTTTAAAGAGAAAATCATGATTTATTATGCCTTACTTTTTCTCATGTATTAAACATATTAATATTTTAAATTCGTTTCGCCGCGTGGCTAGTTCTTTCTCTTTATATTAAAAATATATTTTTCTGCCCGATTATGTATTTAATTATCCACTTTTGATTTTTCTACACACCAACTCCCTTGTACATATATTTCTATAAAATACTGACACGTTTCTTTCTTTATTTTATTCACTAAAACATTTTATACGTCCTGTCCGCTGCTAGTTTGTCTCCCAATCTTGTCACTTTTCCTGTTACAAGCACAAATATTTATTTTATGTTTTTTGCCGTTTTGAGATGATCAGAAATGACTCATATCACTATCTACTATCGTATGTCAATGATGTAGTATATATAAATCGATGTAATATATAAAAAAGTATTTGATTCATTTAATTAACACATTTTTTCAAATGTTACGTACACAGTAAGTGTGGATCTTCCTACAACTATTTATCAATTTATAAGCATTTCTCTCACTTAAACGAACTTGAAATCTTCTAGCACAGTTTCGTAATAAAAAACGCACCGCGTGTTTGAAACGAAACATTTTTATTATTCTTTTCTTCATCTGAGAAGACGTAACGATAAAAAATATACAAATAACTTTTAAATTGAAAGTACTTTCTCTAATTAGATAGGATTGCTAATCTTTACTTCTTTCTAGATTAAACTTACGACGCCTGTTAAGTTTAATTTTCACAGAGCAGCCCAATGTAATAAATGCGAAAACTCTGCTAATATCTCTGCCGGATACAGAACTCTCCTACAAATGATGTTCTACATTCATTTATTTTAATTTAAAGATTTTCAATTCAGGCACGGTCATATCTCTTCGCTAACGTCTTCCCTCTTCCTCTCCCCATTACACGTCCCCTCCTTCCTTCCACAATATCTGTTTTCCATTCAGTCAAGATCTTCAATCTTTTCCCCCTTCCTTCCAGAACCCATAACCGTTGCCTTCACTGTCCCGCTTATCACTCTATTTCCCTCTTGTATGCACACTCCGTTCCCGGATCTCTTCTGCAGTGCACCGCACAATATATTTTCTATTTATCTACAGTTCCTTTTGGTGAATTGAAAGTTACAGTTTGCGCTTAGTTAACATTCAGCAGTCAAATGAAACTACTTGTTGAAACAGTTTTATGAGAAACTAGCAGAACAAACAGGGAGTTGCCTGGACATTTATTCACAACAATGTTGTGCCGCTTACAAAGCAGTTCGTCCACTCAACTCCGCTACGCTCGACTCCGCTACGCTCGACTCCGCTACGCTCGACTCCGCTACGCTCGGACTCCGCTACGCTCGACCTCCGTTACGCTCGACTCCGCTACGCTCGACTCCGCTACGCTCGACTCCGCTACGTTCGACTCCGTTACGCTCGACTTCCGCTACGCTCGACTCCGCTACGCTCGACTCCGCTACGCTCGACTCCGCTACGCTCGACTCCGCTACGCTCGACTCCGCTACGCTCGACTCCGCTACGCTCGACTCCGCTACGCTCGACTCCGCTACGCTCGACTCCGCTACGCTCGACTCCGCTACGCTCGACTCCGCTACGTTCGACTCCGCTACGTTCGACTCCGCTACGCTCGACTCCGTTACGCTCGACTCCGTTACGCTCGACTCCGTTACGCTTCGACTCCGTTACGCTCGACTCCGCTACGCTCGACTCCGTTACGCTCGACTCCGCTACGCTCGACTCCGTTACGCTCGACTCCGCTACGCTCGACTCCGTTACGCTCGACTCCGCTACGCTCGACTCCGTTACGCTCGACTCCGCTACGCTCGACTCCGTTACGCTCGACTCCGCTACGCTCGACTCCGTTACGCTCGACTCCGCTACGCTCGACTCCGTTACGCTCGACTCCGCTACGCTCGACTCCGTTACGCTCGACTCCGCTACGCTCGACTCCTTTCATTTACTTTACGGTGGAATTAATTATTATTTATTATTTTTCATTTCGGTGTGACACTGTACTAGAAATCAAGATAGATTTTATTCTTGCAGAGAGAGCGGCGCCTAACCATCGCGCTCAAGTGTATTGTGGCTCTGAGCGAACCTTGGATGCCGAGGGGCATGGGGGTAGAGGGGATCAGAGAGAACTGAACCCTTTAAACACGCAGGTGGGCTTTGTGCTTGTCAGATCGTGGCTCTTCGCTGTTCTCCATCCCACTCCAATTATGGAAACCTTTTCCTTCACGTTGACCAGGGTGGAACGGGAAAGCGAAATCCTCAGAAACAGGGGTCCAATCATTGATTGACGCTTTGCATATGGTTCAGAGTTCATTACAGTTTGGTAGGCATGCACACTGAAAACGTCAATAACGGTTGGATTTATGCAGAATGACCCAATAAAATAAAAATAATATATTTTTATGAAAATATAGGTACTTTGTCTTTATTTTAATCATCTTCTGTTAAGCTCTGTTGGTTAGAGAAAATGGGTATTTTGTGAGGTTCCGCTTTAAAGGACGAGTTGTGAAATGGCATGTACTAAGAAAGAGTTTCTTTAAAAAGAATTGTGAATAGACCCCCTTTTGGTACCGAGAAGATTCACAGCGAACTGAAAACAAACCAATTACAAGCAAAATGCTGCAACTCCCAACGATACCACTTTACCTGGCAACAGACTGGAGGCTCCGATGTCGGCATAAACTTGTGTTTCTTCCCCTAATGTTGCTATGTAATGTACAGACTTTATGCTGGTAATACTGAACATATTACTGAACCTATATATATATCATACCTATATATATATATAGATATATATATATAAAAAATAAGAGTTACACCACTTGGGCTTTAAAGGTCTTATTTCTGATGGATCAAAAGCTATGATAATAAAAATTAGTGGCGCTACAGAATGGCACAGACTTTCCCGTATTACTTTTCTATTTCCTTTGGTCTCGGCTAGCTATTCGCAGCTGCTATATACTCTTGCCAGCTGCCATTTATCGTCGCCCAAGTTTCGTTTTTTAACATTTTCTTAATTTTTTGGTTTCTTAACAGTACAACGGAAATATTATTTAAGAAAATTAAGAAACAGTGAAACCTCGTTCTAAAAGGCAATTTTCTTTGAAAAATTTGTAGCCGTTTTTAAGAGAACGTTTTAAGCGCTACGGTAAATGTGAAATTTGATGCTCTTTTTTCCCAGGAATCTTTTGTGTTTTCAAAAATCTTTATTTAATGTCATTTAAAGCACTTTAACTCACAAATCCAATAGTGTTTACAAATTGTGGGAAACGTGCATGTTAATGATGTGAGAGATCTTTAAAAAATACAATTTGTCTAATTTAAAAAAAATAAATAAATACCCCAAATACCTTACGTCATTTTAAAGAGTGCAATTAGCATTACCCGTCCTAAAAGTTTGAAAAAAATGAAACCATTTATGAGAAAAACGGCGGTCGAGCGTTTCTGAAATGCTGAATTTTGAGCTAGTTTTTACAGAAAACGGTTGAATTTCCAAGAAATTTTACTTGACAATATTTAAAGCACATGCGCTCATAAATACAATAATGTAAACAAATTGCCACTAATATCAATATTAACGACGTGAATTAAACACAAGTCAAACAAATTCTTTTTTGTAATTTTTGATAAAACAAAAGGATAGAGCAACATGACGTTTTTGGCATATCATAGAGTACATTAGGCACTATCCCCACCAAAAGGTCAAAGAAAATATTTGTAGCTGTTTTTGAGAAAAACCTGCTTTTGCATTTTTTTAAAATACACATATTGCACGGCAATATTGCGTGAAAACTACTAAAATATTCAAAAAAATGTGCCTGACCTTACAGAAAGAACTCACTTTGGAGAACAAATTTTATTTGAAGGAAAAATCTCTATCTTCAATTTTGTAGTTGGAGGAAAATGCCGAAAAAATTTAATCTTTTGCAATTTTTGAAAATTTAGATTTGACCGTGAAAATCGGGAACAACACTAGCCCCTAAACCACCTTCCCCGGTAGATCTGGCTCCATTCGAGGTGACGCGATTTTGAAAAACATTCTTCAAAATTTGGGGGTACTTTACATGAAGCCCCGGACATTTTCAAAATTTTCTCAAAAACTGCTCCAAATTTTGTCTTTAAATTTCTTGTAAGAATAGAGTAAATTATGCTTATTAAGGTGGCATAAGTTTGATTTTAACGGTCAACTCCGAATTTTTGAAAATTTCAAAAGTTTGAATTTTTTTAGCATCTTCCTACAACTACCAAATTGAAGATTGATTCACTTTGAGACTTTTTTTCAAAGTGAAATTTGTTCCAAAGTGAGTGCTTTCATTAAGGTCCTGCACATTTTCTTGAAAAATTAGTAGTTTTCTGGCAATATTGCATTTTTAAAAAATTACAAAACCAAGATTTTCTCGAAACCAGCTCCACTTTTTTTTTAATTTTTCGTAGGAATAGTGCCAAGCGTACTCTATGAGATGGCATATTGCTCTATTCTTCGTTGTTGTTTTATCAAAAATTACAAAAATGTATTTTTTTTTGCTTGTCTCTCACATCGGTATTACATTACCACACAATATTTTAGCAGCAATTTGTTCACATGATTATATTTACGAGTACATGCGCTTTGAATAATGTAAAGTAAAGTTTCTCGAGAACTAAACTGTTTTCTGTGAAAACTAGCTCAAAATTCCGCATTTTCAGAAACGCTCAAATGCCATTTTCTCAAAAATGACGCCACATTTTTTCTTCGAACTTTCGAACGGATAGTGCTAATTGCACGTTTTAATATGACGTAAAGTTCATTTTTTGTTATTTTTTTGTTTTTGCAAAAATTACACAAATGTAATTTTTTTAAACGTCTTTTAGGACGATGTCTTTGTTTTCTTTAATATTCTAAAATTAATATTTCGGTTTTACAATTAGGAAACCGAAAAATTAAGAAAATGTCAAAAATATTTAGTTTGGGCGGCGATAGATGGTAGCTGGCGCAACTATGTGCCAATTGAGAATAGCTAACCCAGAGCCAAGGAAATAGAAAACGTGAAAGTCTGTGCCATTCTGTAACACCACTAGTTTTATTAAGTCCACTAAAAAGACGCACAGTGTGTCCGAGACTTTGCAGCTTGTAACTATTTTCATTCCTGCTCTTCTTCACTAATCAGAGGAAAGGATGTGCCCGTGGTGTAGGGCTCTCCTGCATTCACCTGGAACAGAAACCACTCAAGTCAGCTATCTACGAACGCGATTCCCTCTGGTGTCCGAACTCGCTAATACTAAATACATGAAGCAAATTTCTCTCTTCGAATCTTCCTATATTGGAGTCACCGGCTTCTGATTGGTTCGTTGTGGTAACGCCCACTACTACCGATGCATTCTAATTTTTGAGGAATAACTATCAGCATCCCGCTTTGTTAGTTAATTGAGAGGCTTGTTAAAGTCAACTCCGTAATGAAGTCTCCTTACTGTGATGAATCTGCTATTGGTTTGCTTTTGTAACTTGTATTCTTCTATACAGTCACACATGTCATCCCATTGAAGATATACTATTCCTTCAAAGGATGAAAAAGTTCCATCCCCCGATTAGCCGGTCACTTGGCTTCTGGCTTCTTGTGCCACTGACCGTAGCGCTCGTGCGCCTCGCGCGTCGTTCGGATGCAGGGGCGCATCCGAGGCAAAACAAGGTGGCCTTGGAGCGGGCGTGCCCTGCGAGGGCGAAGGCGGGCGAGGGCGGCCAAGTGCCACGTGCCGAGCCGCGGGGCGGGGCGGGGCGTGGAGGCGTGCCGGGGCGGCGCACGCGCCAGGAGAGAGGATGAGAAGCGCAGCAGGGAGTGGTCATCGACCGCCGCCCCGCGCCGCTTCCCCTTCTCTCAAGCCGCCTTCCCCGCTCGCGCTCACCTTCGCTGACGGCCTCCCGCATTGCGTCCCTCCCTCCCCCTCTCCCTCGCCATCTCCCTCCCCCTCCCCATCTCCCTCCCCCTCTCCCTATCCTCTCCCCCCTCTCCTCTCTCACACTCCCCCCCTCCTCTCTCACCCTCTCCCTCACCCTCTTCCTCCCCCTCTCCTCTCTCACACTCTGCCACACCCTCTCCCTCACCCTGACCCTTTCCCTGATACTGTCTCAGGTCTATCCCACATCACTTCTCTTCCTTAAAATCCTCATCCTCTCTCTACCTTCCCCTCTTACTGCTCTCTTCCTGACTCCTCTTTCAATCTCTACCTCATTCATTCCTCTATCCCTCATTCCTTCTTGCCTCATCCCTTCTTCCCTACAACCTAATTGTCCTCCAACAGTGTGCCGAGTTGCGTGCCTGTCTTCATTCGTGCTCTATCAGCTTCCTCTCCTGCGCATCTACCGCCTGTATTCTTTGTACTAGACCGATGAGCGAGCTTCCGTCACGGATGTCTGCTAAACGTGTTCCCGCACATCTGCCCGTCGCCCCATGTGCAGACCCCCTTTGCCGCTGTTCTTTCTCTCGTGTTGCCGCCAACCGGGAGCACGTGCAGCCTTTCCCCCCCCCCGGCCTCCTCGCCCCCCCGCCATCCCCCCCCCCGAGTCCCACGCGCTCGCCCCACTTCCTGTGGCCGGGGCCCGCCCGCGCGTCTTTTGTCTCGCCTCGCCCGCCCGCGCTTTCCATTTGCACCCCTTCTCTGTCCCCTGCCGCTCCCTCGCCCCCGCCCCCACGCCAGTGCCACCCTTCGCCTGCCGCTCGCACATCGTGCCGCGCCCACGACACGCACAACACGAACCACACACTTTGCTTCGGGCGATGGAAAACGTTTTAGGACTTCCCGCGTGGCTTCTCTTTAGAACAACTACCTATCTAATGTTTCTTTGTCATTAACATTCACTTCATTTGTTGGTCGTAGAGAGTAGCATTGAATGAAGCGGAGTAATGCAATAAAACATAATAATACCAGTTGTAATAAATGTTCAAAACGTCTTTATAAATTCTTTTCTAGTAAATGCAAACCAGTTTCAGAACAATTAAGGTCTTCTCATAGTCTATAAATGGAATGTCTGTCAAATAGATGGTACTACAATTCGGGAAAACGAATGACTACACATGATTTTGAGGATCGTTTTCTACTTGAACGTTTATTTCCTCCAGTTTTTTTCTTAAAAGTATCCAACAAATTGATTTTTTTTACTTTTAATGGGAGATTTTACCAGTATACTGCATTGATAAAATGTTCATCTACACTATAATTGTGTAATCATAGATAACTTTGATAACCAGAAATTGATTTGACTTTGTCCCTTTCTTTCTATGATCATCTACTTCTGAAAATTAATATTTGAGGAAACGTCGTTTTTTAATCCGAATATTTCCATGTCTACGGATTACTTTTAAAACCTATATGTGTACGGACCGTATGTATGCGTTTAAAACTACTACAAAAATCTACTTTTTTAGAATAAAATATTTTAAGACCAAATCAAATGTATATTCACTAACATGTATTAATGTTTGTAATTCTATAATACAAATTGTAATATTCTGCCCGTTTAGTGATTATATAAGAATGTATACATGGATACCTCACTCCAAGAAAATTCTAGTAACCCCTACGTTGATTAAGCATAATATGCTTATCCATATACGCATATTCATGTATGCTTATTCATATATTATTACATATTAAGAATTCCATTAAAATGGGTTACGTTTTCGCTTCACTTAACGTAATGAAGAAAAATTACCTTTCACCGGAACAAAGTCTGTGGGAAAATGGTGTTGAAATGTTTCAACATTGAACGGCTCATCCCTTCCCGTCCTTCATTAGCAGCAAACATCGCTTTTTGTAACAACCGTTTGAGTCCGGTGACACGCTGTACCTCGGGGTTATTTCCGTGTTTACAAGGAAGCGTCGAGCGCCGCCCCTCCTGCACCCCCGCCCCCCGCCCCCCGCCCCCCGCGCCGCGCGCAACACAGCTGTCCGCCCGCCGTCGACACCTGACGCGACGTCTGCCCGCCGCCAAGGCCTGGAGGCGTGGAGGGAGCGGCGCGGTGCGGCGGGGGGCGGGACAGCCTGTGAAATATCGCGCGGCGCCTCTTTCGATTGATAAATCGAGACGGCGGAATCGGCCTCCCTTCGGGTGCCCGCCCTGCCGCGCGCGCCACCCACTTAGCTCGCTCCCGCCCTAGCCAACCCCCGCCGCCCCCCACCACCCCCGCCGCCCCGCCACCCCCCGCCCGCCCCCGCCGCCCCCCGCCCGCCCCCCCGCCACCCCAGCCGCCCCCGCCGCCCCCCCGCCGCCCCCGCCGCCCCCGCCCCGCCCCCGCCGCCCCCGCCGCCCCGCCGCCCCCCGCCGCCCAGCCGCCGCCCCCGCCGCCCCAGCCGCCCCAGCCGCCCCAGCCGCCCCAGCCGCCCCAGCCGCCCCCGCCGCCCAGCCGCCCCCGCCGCCTCAGCCGCCCCAGCCGCCCCAGCCGCCCCCGCCGCCCCCGCCGCCCCGCCGCCCCCGCCCGCCCCCGCCGCCCCCGCCGCCCCCGCCCGTCCCCGCCGCCCCGCCGCCCCCCGCCGCCCCGCCGCCCCCGCCGCCCCCGCCCCGCCCCGCCGCCCCCGCCGCCCCCGCCGCCCCCGCCGCCCCCGCCCCCCCCCCCGCCCCGCCCCCGCCGCCCCCGCCCCCGCCCCCCGCCCCCGCCGCCCCCGCCGCCCCCGCCGCCCCCGCCGCCCCCGCCGCCCCCGCCGCCCCCGCCGCCCCCGCCGCCCCCGCCGCCCCCGCCGCCCCCGCCGCCCCCGCCGCCCCCGCCGCCCCCGCCGCCCCGCCCGCCCCCGCCCCCGCCGCCCCCGCCGCCCCCGCGCCCCGCCCCCCGCCCCCGCCCCCGCCGCCCCCGCCGCCCCCGCCGCCATGTATGAAACCACTTCACATAAATAATTGTTCTCCCAAATATCTAATGTGAATAAACTATATTACTGTGAATTTACGTCTTGCTCTTGTAAATTCTTTATTTCTTTGTCAACCAGTAATATGTAATATAACTATGAATTTGATGGAATATTTTGACACATTTACTGTTTTGTTTTATTTTTGATGTTTTACTAAATTTTACCCCACTCAATGCTTAAACGAATCTCTTGTTTACATCATTTAAAATTAATTTGCTTGTATGTGAATTTTATATTTGTTATTTAAATGTATACTAATCATGACAATTGTATTTTTCTTAAGTACCTTGGTTTCCTACCTATCAGTCTGCTAAATAATTAGTCGTTAATTTCATTGATCAAATTTATTTTGCTTAGATCATTGTTGAAGGTAGAATGTTTTAGAGAATATAGAAACAATTTGTCAATGGGTGGAAATTTGCCACTTTTTTCTAAAAGATTTCTAAAAAATTGCAATCAAAAACTATAGTGACAAGTTGGTAAAATTTTAAGAAATGTCAAATTCGCTTGCAATGATTATTCTCGTTCAAAACAATGCAGCATCATCAGTGGTTAATGGCTAACGTCCACTTAACGTAATTATGATAGTTGATTTTTGTGCCTTTGTTTATCAAATGAAGGAGTTTATTTTTAATATACGTTCAGAGCAATCAATTATCACCTGCTCGCTCATTGATGCTGACTAGGCCAAAGGACCGCCCTCTTCAGTGAAGTGTGTTCGCTCGATGGCGGCAGATGTCTAATTGGAGAGTTATCCAAATTAAAATAAGCGCTTAATTGCGTTTCGCTGGCCACATCGCGCGCAGACACAAATTATTTAAAGAGCGTAATTGTCACGGCAATGATAAAATATTTATAAACAATTACATATACCAAATGATGAACAGATGCGTCATTTATCGTTCATCAAAAACAAAGGTATCAATTTTTGCATTTGTTTACAAACTGTTTAAATAATACAGGGTTAAATGTGACCTATTTTATTTTTGATGCTCTAGATAAATGTAATTACTTTGATGGACATAGCAAAAAATATATATTACTGTAATTTAAATTCATGTTTGTTTATTCCTTAAATTATATTACTCTTAACCTTTCATTGCTACGCTTTTCAGATGTTTCACCGATGATATTCTTGGTCTGTCAGACCCAAGTCCTCTCCAGCCCGCTATTTCGGAGACACAATTTTTGTGGTTGCATTTTACAATCATTTTCTAATCCAATCATGTAATTATTACATATTTCAAAGCAACTATGGGTCTACGAGGCTCCAAAGAATGAGGAAAATTAAATATCTTATAAGTTCCTGGAATAAGTTCCCTGGGAAAACAATAACTGAAGGGACGAATTAGTACAAAAAGTAATGAAACTACCGAAAAATCTGAAGAGCATACAGTAATAATAAACCGCGAAAAATGTTTTTTCTATCTGAGTCCAGGAGACCCAGGGTAGCAACGGAAGGTTATAATGCTACGCATTAAGTATTCTGTCTTTATATTTTATTTATGTTGATTTATTACTTCAGTTATTGATATTTTGCGAGCTCCCACATCTTCATTGCCTCGTCAAAAAATGTTCATTTGTCTTCAATGTATTCCCTTCATTTTTTAAACCTTTAAACCTTTTTGCTGCATTACATAGTTCCACGTATGTTTTTATATTGGCCCCTGCGCATGAAGATATTCCACCGTCCTACAATGTACGAGTAATATGAATTAGCATGAGGTCCCGTGTGCGAGAATTAAGTAATTCTCTTATCTCCGTTTCTATAATATTTGTACCTCCTATGTTTTTTCAGGAACTTCAACGGCCCGCGGTTACTCGTGGTTCCTTATCAGTGCAACATTCCCGCTTTCCCCAACAGCCAAGCCGGGCTTGACCGACTTTTGTCTGAATCGATTTTGTAGTTTGAACACTATTAATATTCTACAACGACATACTTTATGTCCAGTGTTCATTGATTGTCACTAGATATTACATTTTCACGTCAAGTTTTCTTTAATTTCGTCTTCCTGTTCGGTAGATGGCAACAACACGCTGTTGGGTTGGGGGCGTCCTATCAAATTCCAATTAGCAGTCCGGGGGAAATAACACGCGAACGGACGACCGCTGTGACGGGCGACATGACGTGCCCTATATGCGTTAATTCCTCACGCTTTGTGAAGCAAACGCGTAAAAAGGAAGGATTCAATTTTAATGACGACGTTGACCGTTATGGAGGGTCGTTTTCCTCGATGCGGCCATAACGCCAGGCCTTTACTGCTCAAGAGGATTGTGCGCAAACAGAAAACGCACACCGCCCGCTGCTACTCATTGCCTCATCGTACATTTTCAACCTGAGAAAAACTAATCGTTGTCTTTTTTATAATTCACGCTCCCAATGAAACACCGTTGGATAGATGCATATTATTTCAGGAAGTCTTTTAAAAGTTGTTCTCGGTTCATCAACATAAATAACAGTTATTGATACAAAACATCTATAGATTAATCAGTTGTAGCTTCGAAATTGCGTATTAATTATAAACCAAGATCTTTGAAATTTTTTAAATAAACTTCCGTTTTTGTGGCAAATACAGTAAAATAAGAGCATTATTGTTCTATATTAGTGTCCTATTCTAACTGAAACATCTACGATTAATTTTCCTTATAAACCTGCAACAAACACCACCACTCCTTTACTGACCCTTACTGTTTTCCTGTCTTGTTGGATGATCTGAGAGATGATTTGGTTACACTGACAGATGACGGTCATGTTTACAGAATAGTAGATCATCATTGTTTTGAAGATGTACGATTTTCATTTTTATATAAACTACAAAGCTTTATCTTAACATATACTGTAACGTAAACTTTAAAAACTTAATTATGAGACTGTTTTGGTCGTAAAATAATATTATTGTTATAATCTCTCCAATTAATTTTCAGTATTGCGCAGGCCCTGAACAACTGTTTAAAATTGTTATAGAGCATCAAATTTGTAAAATCCAACTAAACTAGATGTGTGAGTTTGCGAGCTGCATCTGCCATTGATGGGAAAATCAGGTAGAATTTGTTTCCGTACTGATTTACAATGCGCGCAAAAAATTGAAAGAAAGCTATGCAGTTTATGGCCATGAGAGAGGTGTCTACGAATTTGTTAGATACTGGGAAAATGATTAGCTTCGTTAACAGGTACGTGGAAAAATCCAAAAGCAATTAAATAGTTCCTACTTTGACTTAGAAAAGAGAATATCTGATTGTGTTTCGTGCACTCCCGACTGAATTCTCATAATCAGCGGTCACTGCACACGTCGCAGCTGGCGTCATGCAACAGCAAGGCTCCAAGGAAGAGGCCGGGGGCCTATGAAATATTTGATATTCACGTGTTGCTTTATAGAATAGTAACTTATTTTGAAATAATTTTTATGTAAAGAATTACTGAGAATTATTGTACTGTGCATTTCTGCATTCTAAACTATGTTACTGCAGTATTCGCGAACACTGCATTTCGTGAAACATTTCATTTGTGTCAGTGATATACGAGGGTATTTTATTTGCTGCTTCTATTACTAAAAAGATTGTTACTGAGTTTTGCTTTCACATTTTCTTCTAGGTAATATTTGTGAAAGGGAACCAAGAGGGACAATGTAACATATCGACCGCCGTTTAAACGTTTTTCAAATATTGTTTTTACGGTTTCCTCTTCATTATTGTAGTATGAAAGTAAACGTTTTTTTTGTAATATAATAGCTATTTGGATATTCTATCATAAATTTATGTTTACACGATATGGCCGTTCCTTGAATCCAGGGTAAATGTCACATACATTTTAAATTACATTTTACTCATGCCCTTTTCGCTATTTGGACGTGTGAAATTACACTAGAAGTGTTTTTAAATATCATATTTTGGAATTAAAACTGTAATAAATGATGACAAAAACACATGTAAAGGGAACAGAGGTTGTGTTATAACAGAAATTTGCTCAAGCAACAAGCTTCAAGCAACACGTTGTAAAGAGGTTTGTACACGGTATACAAAAATATTAAATGAACGTTATTTGCAATACAATTATTATCATTCTACATAAGCGTTCCTAATAATACGAGACTGCCGCATGTGCTTACCCTATTGTAGTGTGACTCGCTTCTTAGAAGTCTACTTTTATTTTCGTGATCATATTTCGTTATTTGATCACACGAAATTAGCACGATTAGCCACTGTACTAATGTTAGCACAGATGGCGGCGGGGTATCCGGCCCTCACGAAACAAGGAATTAAACGTTCGAATTCCTTGTGTGCCGTAGACGTTTTCACCTTTAATGGCTTGAAAGTAAATAAAAATAACAACATATATATCATGCGTGTCATCATTCATTAACTGATGAGTGCTAAGCGGCCTAAGGCTTCAAAGCAGGCGAAAAGTTAAAAAATGTAA
This sequence comes from Acheta domesticus, assembly GCA_031308135.1. Classification (NCBI taxonomy): domain Eukaryota; kingdom Metazoa; phylum Arthropoda; class Insecta; order Orthoptera; family Gryllidae; genus Acheta; species Acheta domesticus. The sequence continues at coordinate 158,274,639 of JAHLJT010009436.1, forward strand.
TGACACTGAATACGCAAATTCAACAAGTTGTGTTACAATATGCAAAATTTGTAAAAAAAAACCCTCTCATAATTTTTGTCGCAGGTGTAAGCTATTTGGTTGCGCTGTAGAGAATGTGCGTAGTGCCGTGTCCCCGCTTAGGGCTGGTGCAGTTAAAGGAAAAGCGCGACATTGTCCGGTGCTTCCCTAGCAGGTGTCGGACGGAGGCAGGGGCTGGGGCTGGGTGCGGGCGGCGGCGGTCGTTGCGCGGGGCGGGGCGGGGCGAGCAGGAGCAGTAGCAGCCGGGGCGACGACATCAACGGGGGCGGGCGCGGGGCGGGGGCGGGGGGGCGGGAGCTCGTGTTTACTCGGGCGTGCGGTGCCGGCCTCCTGCCGCGATCGATCCGCCGCCCTCGCCCGCGCCCGCGCCACCGCTGCCGTCGCTGCCGGCCCTGTCTTTGTCTGCACCGCCCCCGCCTCCGCTCCTTCGACTTCCGGTTGCGCCGCCGTCGAGGGCACGCTGCCTCTGCCTCTGCCTGCCGCTCCGCCTCCGGCCCTCGGCCCCCGGCGCCGGCGGAGGCGGAGGGGGGCGCTGTGTATCGGGGAAGGCGGCAGATCGCTGCTTAACGTCGACGGCAGAAGCCGCGGAACAGCTCGGGTGGCTCAAACTTGCCTCTAGTCCGATGGCACACCATATTTGCTACAAAAAAAAGCAACAAACAACGATTTATTGGCCAGAGGTAATGACGTGTAAGGTGGAGAGAGAAAAAGATGTTACACTCTCTACAAGTTAATCGGGAATAACCCAATATTTGAAGTATGTTTTCTCACAATAATAATATCTACAAGGTTTCATGTCAATGATGTATCGGACATGTAACTTAGGTATTTAAAAAAAATAAAAATCTATTTATTTCAGTTTGTAAGGGCTCTTTTGAAATAGTAACCAAAACCGGCTTCAGACATGTATTTTAAAAATCTGAACAGAACTGTATTTAAAAAACCTGACTTACTTGATAATGTTACTCTGGGCCAAATCTGAGTTAACATATCAAAATTAAGTTTCGCAGCCTCTTCCGCTGCGCTATGGTGACGTCAGAATTAAATGTTTTTGTGTAAACCATGATGCCTAAGGACAGATGTACATAAACGTAGATTTACATGTCATTTTCTCAGCTATAAATATCCAGTGCCACAGGAGAAAAATTAGTGTCGTTCACTTTTTCAACTTTCTGAGATGTGTAGTAAGCCGTCAACTCAAAATAGCCTGTTATTAGTATCTATTCAGGCTTCTATTCCGTTCCCTGATATAAATATTTTGCGGGAAAGTATACTATTGTATATAATATCAATTTCTGAGTTATCTAATGTTTTTAAGAAACATTTTAGTTTTTACAGATAGTGGATAAAAAATAGAAAAATGTATCGTCCTGGCAGAACTTTGGAAATAATTGCCTTGACTCCTTATTTTATATGTACAAAAATAGTATTACTACTAAGGCAAATATTAGGTAGTATACATCTCGAAAGCGAAATAAATTATTCTATTCTTTCGTTTAATGAATTATCTCTCTCGGCCATAGTATCTAATGATTATTATTGTTTCCCGATCTACATTTCTAAGCAATCACATTGCTCAATTATTTTATTAACAATAATAGCCTGACAGTTATATCCTCTTTGCTGCTACGAAAAAATTCCTATTCAAGCTTCTGTGAAAGCGATATAGCATGATAGTAAGGGCTTTTGATAGTAACAATAGTAATTAGAAATATACGTAATTACGAAGAAAGATCGTAAAAACTAATTATCATTGCTAAACAAGTTCAATTATAAATGGATTTGATTGACAAATATTTGTTTCAATTTGATAATCTTCTATCAGAAAATTTTCGAAATGAAATCAGCCAGTTAATAGAGTGTTTTTTATGTTGTTGCGCGCCAGTGCATTAAATGACAATAACGCTAATTATGTTCAACTGATTCAGGGAATTCAAATGTTAACAGAAACGCCCTTACTTATATGCATGAATTTTCTGAGCACAAAATCGCATATAGTATTTGAGTAACAGCAAGTGTGCGTGCGTTCGTTCGTTCGTTCGTTCGTTCGTTCGGCTGGCCGTACGTAGTCCGTTCGTCGTGTACCGTCCTGTCTGGGGCGCCTTGTCCGTCTGTCTGCCCGTCCCGTAGTCCGTCCGTCCGTCCGTACGTAGTACGTCCGTTAGTCCGTAACTCAGGAATTACACCACTTCCCATACACCAATTGAGAGTTATAAGGGATCATTCGATGCATCTTGGTCTCCTGTTGGAGAACTGATAATTCGATCCCGCCAGAAAATTCTAATAAATTTCCAAAAACCTGTTTTTTTCATATTCTACAATCTAAGTGGATAGCTCGGGAATTAAACCAACGCCACCCAAATGGATGTATTTAGATAGCGTTGATTAAACCCTTGAACCTAGCGGCAATTTTCGCTCCACGACCCCATGATCGACGAATGGTCTCGGAGTATTAGCGAACGCTCTCGTTATAGCAAAGTTTAGTTAAACGTTCACGCGAATTTTGGCAAATCGTTTTGAAAAGGCTAGGCGAGCAATGGCATCTTTCAGTGTAGCTGCTCAAATCTCTTCACGTCATTTCCAGAACGTAAGTAATGATCTTCCATAATTGAGATACCTCCAATCAATGCATCCAATATTTTTTTTAAAAGCTTTGTAATTCTAAAGGACACAAATTTCATATGTTAAGTATTACATGGTTAGAAGATAATGAGACTTAAATGTCTGAAAAATGTCACTCACGTTAGGTGTACATGCTTAAATTATGAATAAATTTATCAAAAAATTATATTAGGTGACTTTTCGGAACGATCTGTCTCAATGAAGATTAATGAAATGGATGCAGGGATCAAATGTCGGAGTTATTCCAGACGTTAATAGAAAATCTGTTCTGCCCACAGATTGTATGTTTAATTTTTGTATCGTATTCTCCGTAAAGAAATTACACCCTTGATTGAGAACCCTTTAATCAGATTATTCTAGGCAAACAATGCCATTTTATTCGGCTGTATTATTTTGATCATAATATTGTAATGTTGGAATGAAAACGCAGATGTTGAATGACGTCAAATTTAACGGGATGTGAGCAAATTTCAATGGTTTTATTTGCATTTTATTGGGAACAAAGCCCCGATCGCAGATGGCATCATGGGCAGGGCGGGGAGCGCGCGCCAGCTCCAGTGAGCTGGCCGCTGCGGAGCGCGTGGGCGGACGAAGCATTGATTAGTTGGTATTTTCGGGCGTGTCAGTTGCTGAGATCATTACTCCCCCTAAGTGTAGTTTATGTTTTAACGCGGTACGTGGCGGTGATCTTCCCTCGCTGGATAGCACCGACCTACCCGTTGCGTCTGTTTGCGGGAGTTTCTCCCACCCACGACGCACCCACCCATCAGGGACACGCTCTAGGCTTCGACCGGTCTCCCAGCATGTGCGGTAGATTAGTGCGTATTAGTGTAAGTGTGTGTGTGCGGGCTGGGGATAGGATAAGGAAGAGGAAGGAAACATCATACAGCGGTTCGAGGTCCGTTAGGGTACTACTTCGACATTAGCCTGGTATTGATTGGTGGAATCACGGAAAAGCTACCGATCAGAGCAGCCAGCTACTAGAATTATTCTCCAGGACAGAGACTGAAATTGACCTAGATATGTAGCTAGTGTCGAAAATCCCGCCATCCGAAACTAGGTCATCCCTGCGCTGACATCAATTGATTCCCTGAGCTACCAAAGACGGACGGGCGCGAAGGAGGGAGTGGCCCCATTGCATCCCGCGGTCAGGTTTCCTTCACATTCCAACCAACTGCCTTTGAAATTAACTGTCTGTGAAGCCGTAGCCCCATGGTATTTTGGGACAGGGATGGAGGAAACAGTTCATCCAGTTTCCATTCGTAAGTAGCGTAAAAGAATATTCTCGCACCAGCCGAGAGAAAATCTAAAAAACAGGTTCGCGTGGTGAAATCTTCGGAACTATGTTCGTTATCTACTCAAATTACAATTATTTTAATTCTGAATACTTTAAGAATTCTTATATACTTCCATGGTCCCCTGTAGACTTTTATACCCGTAGAAGTGAGTTTCAATAAATTAAGAATGTTCAGTGCAATTAATTTCAAAACAACGAGCTCTCCTTACTTTATCTGAACATTTCCAAAGTATTCTAAATAATGAAAGTTAAAAGAGGCACATATCTTTATATTTTCTGTTCTTCAAATAGAAGATCGAAAAGAGATCCTGCATGCATTACTGAGCGAGCTCTTCTTGTTCTCACGAGGAACACTAAACAGGACGCAATCGGTCTGTACCTTTTTGGGAAGCAAAAAGCAATTGGTGACATGGCCTCTTGTTTTCCTTCTGAACATAAATCTATCATCACCGTGCGCACGTTGTGGTTGAGTCTCATTTTGCTAGTTACGATAAGAATTGAGCCGGGGGTATGAGTTACTAATTTCTTAGCATTACAAAAAATATCAAATTTGCAGTTTGTTTACAGAATACGTTTTCTAGAACTCGCGAGCGAAAATGTCTAGTTTTTAAATGATGCTAACGCCGCTTTATTTGAAACTCTTTGTCATCATTCAACTATAGTTAAAATGTTGGTAAGAGGTTCTGCAATTCAAGAAAACGTACGCATAATATACGTCTACCCCATAGTCATATACAGTTTTTGCTGTCCTTTGACAAAATAAATAAAATAAATAAAATAAAAAGAGCCTTAGAAAGATTCGACAGCGAGCTGCAATCGGCGTACGACCCTGAAGAAAGTAGCTGAGCAATTGAGAAGCATTGGCCGAGGCGGAGATTGGAAATAAGAGATAAGAGAATGTTTGTTCACTATCACCTTTAATTTTCTGTGTTGCATTAGTAAAATGTTTTACCTCTCAGCTAGTGCAGAAATCTGAAAGGGTACATAAGGAGAGAGGATGCAGCAGGGTGCACGGATCACTACAATTTCTTTATTCAATGAAACCACGACGGTTCGAAATTAAGATTGCTTCCTGTGAGAAATCTGTCACTGTGGAAAAATACTAGAATTTGTTTACCGGAAAGGAGTTCGAACGGTAAGAGGTGATATGTATCTTGTTTTAAGTGTATATAGAAAAGAAGGGTTTGAATGATAAAAAATTGAGAGTTTTGGGTTTGCGAATCTCAAAACTTGTAGAGAGAAACCCCGAACTCATGGAGATATACGAGGACAGATCGGAAAGTAATGCCCAATATTTTTTTCTGCTGGTTTTGCAACTGGATGGTGATATTTCCCGACGAGATACTTTGAAGATCGCGCTACAGAGGATATTTTGTTTTCATGTGCAGCTGTAGCGAGTGTAGCCTGAAATACGAAACACTAATGGCACGTATATTACTGTCGTCAACTTGTGAGGAGCAGGGACGTGTAGTGCAAACTTTGATGGGCCAAATGGCATTATCCTATTGAAATTCACAAGACATGTGTGGCCTGTATGGAGACGTCTGGACCGGAGCATTAACTCCAGGTGGCGTGCATTCTTCCAAGACGGCCATACTCCAACCAAACGGACTTCTACTAACGTGGCATACTGAAACGCTGACAGAAATGTGTTGTCAAACTTGGCAACTTAGCAGAAAAGTAGGTCAAAGATGAAAGGTGTTTGGTGATTTTTTGTGTTTTGGTACCACTTAAATTTTTGGGAAAAATTATTGTGCGTTGCTTTCCGATCTGCCCTCGCATGAAATGGTTTTGAGTGCCGGTGGGCGCGTGGGCGAAACGACTCGGGAGCCGTAACCGCAAACGGCGATGGTGCCTGAGAGTGACAGAGCCGCGTGCGGAGGCGCAAGGCGAGGAGGTGGGGGAGCGATGTTTCGCATTTTCTCTTGCCCTTGCATGTAAATATTCCGAAACGGAAATGGATCGAGGTAATTGACCCATGTGCAACGTGTTCACAGCAGGGAGACAGCTGAGGATGACATATGTGTGAATGTACATCTAAGCCGTGGGATGCATTTTTTGACAGCTACAAAAAAGGAACATGTCTAAAAAGCGCTGTATAATGAGTGGTGATTGAAAACGTTGTGTCTGTCATGTCAGCAGCTTAGTGAACGGCCAATTTCACTGACATCATTTGCGCACTTCCAAGTCGACGGCGAGGCTCCGGCTGTAGACTTCCACAATTAGCATGGAGCATTCATGGATCTAGCCAACGCTAGATTTCCAAAGCATTTGACACCAAAATGCAGATGCGGATTATCTTGACTGATTTCCCTCAGAAAAATCGTATTAGAGTGCTACTCCTACTTGAATGCGCGCGTTCCACGAGTGTTGAATTTGCCCATGGGTTTTCGCTGCTTGTCAAAAGAATGCTGCGCGCGGGCGGTGTTGGCGCAGTCGCTCCCAAGGGGCGGTGCCCGCGCCGGCGGAGGGGGCGCGGCGGGCGCGGCGGGCGTCGGCGGGCGCGGGGCGGGGCGGGGCGGGGCGGGGCAGGGCGGGGGCGGGGAAGGGCGACGCCCTTGCGGCTCTGCGCAGGGCCGCTCCGCGCACTCGGCCCACCCGCCTGCCCGCCCGCCCGCCTGCGCCCCCGCCCCGCCCCCGCCCGCCTCCCAGCATGCCTCTCTCCCTGCGTCCGCTTTCCTTGCCTGTCTGCCTGCTTGCCCTAACTGCAACCACCCCGCCTGCGCCCGGCCCCCCCCGCCCACGCCTGCCCACCCCACGCCTGCCCGCCCGCCCAACGCCTGCCCGCCCGCCCACGGCCTGCCCGCCCACGCCTCTGCCCGCCCACGCCCCGCCCGCCCACGGCCCCGCCCGCCCACGCCCAGCCCCCGCCCACGCCGCCCCGCCCACGCCCGCCCCGCCGCCCACGCCCGCCCCGCCCCCGCCCCGCCCGCCCACGCCCGCCCCGGCCCGCCCACGCCCATGCCCGCCCCGCACGCCCGCCCGGCCCGTGCCGCTCGCCCGCCCGTGCCCGCTCGCCCGCCCGTGCCCGCTCGCCCGCCCGTGCCCGCCCGCCCGCCCGTGCCCGCCCGGCCCGTGCCCGCCCGCCCGCCCGTGCCCGCCCGCCCGCCCGTGCCCGCCCGCCCGCCCGCCCGCTGCCCGCCCGCCCGTGCCCGCCCCGCCCCGCGCCCCGCCCGCGCCCGCCCGCCCGCCCGCCCGCGCCCGCCCGCCCGCCCGCCCGCGCCCGCCCGCCCGCGCCCGCCCGCCCGCCCGCGCCCGCCCGCCCGCCCGCCCGCCCGCCCGCCCGCGCCCGCCCGCCCGCCCGCCGCCCGCCCGCCCGCACCCGCCCGCGCCCGCCCGCCCGCGCCCGCCCGCCCGCCCGCACCCGCCCCCACGCCTGCCCGCCCACGCCCGGCCCGCCCACGCCCGCCCCCGCCCACGCCCGCCCGCCCACGCCCGCCCGCCCACGCCCGCCCGCCCACGCCCGCCCGCCCACGCCCGCCCGCCCACGCCCGCCCGCCCACGCCCGCCCCGCCCGCCCCCGCCCATGCCCGCCCCGCCCGCCCCGCCCGCCCCGCCCGCCCGCCCCGCCGTGCCCCGCTCGCCCGCCCGTGCCCGCTCGCCCGCCCGTGCCCGCCCGCCCGCCCGTGCCCGCCCGCCCGTGCCCGCCCGCCCGCCCGTGCCCGCCCGCCCGCCCGTGCCCGCCCGCCCGCCCGCCCGTGCCCGCCGCCCGCGCCCGCCCGCGCCCGCCCGCCCGCCCGCCCGCGCCCGCCCCCGCCCGCCCGCCCGCGCCCGCCCGCCCGCGCCCGCCCGCCCGCCCCGCGCCCGCCCGCCCGCCCGCCCGCCCGCCCGCCCGCGCCCGCCCGCCCGCCCGCGCCCGCCCGCCCGCACCCGCCCGCGCCCCGCCCGCCCGCGCCCGCCCGCCCGCCCGCACCCGCCCGCGCCCGCCCCGCCCGCGCCCGCCCCGCCCGCGCCCGCCCGCCCGCGCCCGCCCGCCCGCGCCCGCCCGCCCGCGCCCGCCCGCGCCCGCCCGCGCCTGCCCGCCCGCTCCCGCCCGCCCGCTCCCGCCCGTCCGCTCCCGCCCCGCCCACCTGCCCGCCCACCTGCCCGCCCACCTGCCCACCACCTGCCCGCCCACCTGCCCACCCACCTGCCCGCCCACCTGCCCACCCACCTGCCCGCCCACCTGCCTGCCTGCGCCCGCCCGCCCGCCTGCATGTCTGTCTCCCTCCTTGTGCCCGCCTGACTGGCTGGACCCACCTACATCCGCCTGCCAGCCAAACTTCCTGCCTACGCCCACCAGCCTGCCTGCCTGCCTGCCTGTCCGCCCTGTCCGCCTTAATGCCTCTACCTGGCTGCCTGCCTCTCTGCTTGCTTCTCTGCATGCCTCCCTGCTTGCCTCCCTGCTTGCGTGCCTGCCGCCTTTACACCTTTCTGCCTGCCTCCCTGGCCGCCTCGCTGCTTGCCTCTCTGCTTGCCTCTCTGCCTGATTGCCTGACTGCGTCCGCATGCTTACCTGCCTGAGCCCGTCCGCCTGCGCAAGGCAGTGCAGCAGTTCGCAGCCGAGCGCAGCGCACTGGGGCGCACAGTCGGCGGGAGGGGCGGGCACTGCTAAATTTCGGGGCTAGACCTCGCGTAGAAGCGCAAACGTTCAACGACAAGGCAGGGGGTCACGACTAACCCTCGTTTAATTGAACCACGACGATTGGAAATGATGGTCGCTTTGCGACAGAAAAATCCTTCTGCCTTCATTTTAGGCTATGTTTACCCTTCGTTTCTTTCTGATATTAAAATTACACCTTTGTTATGAAATTTAAATTGTAGTGTTAGGATCACTCTCCCGACGTTTCATTTTTAAGAAATGCATTATTGTCTCAATACAGAACGCCAATTTGTGTATTAGTCGATTTCATTTTTATTCTGTTTACATAAAAACGTCAATTCAAAATCTCTAGAATTTGAAATTTGTTTTTGCCTTTCAATAAACCTTGTGCGACTGGTTGTTTTTTTGGTTTGTTTTTTTGGAGAGGGTTATCCAATGTACGAGTATTTACGAAATGAAATATATTATATATCTCTATTTCAAATTAATTTGTTTGGGCAATACTTCGTAATTTCCACAATTTCCTTCTGGTAAACTACCATTTCTAATGTAAGGGAAACTCGGAAGGTTTGATCCATTTTTTGTCACATTTTTTGGGGGGGGGGATGTAAAGACAGGTCACATGATAGTATATATTGTGTGAAACATTTACCTTTTTTAGCTAGAGTAGTCTTCAGTGTAATACATTAAACATGCACAGTGAGTCAAAACTTCTAATGTGAGGGAGGTTTGACTCACAGTTGAGTATTTTGACCCATTATGTAATAAATACAGGAAATAATTTAATTAAATAATGATTTAGTAAAATGCACGGGAAAAGCCAATGATTAAATAGAACGAAAATTAAATTTTTTTATAGTTAAAGTTTTATAATTATCTTGGAAAATCTTGTTAATAATAGCAATAATAATGTAATATCAACTGTGATAAAAATTAAGTCAGCTTTTATTTAGACGAATTTTAAATTAATATGAAACTTGAGGTCGTTAATTATTATATTTATTTAAATTTCGTGTTCAATGCATTTGAAGGGTTGTGAGCAACAACATGATAACCAAAACTTGAGAAATTAAAACAATAGTTATAAATAGTGCCTTAGAAATCTCTCGTGCATCGAAAGTTTTTCGTTTTGAGATACGTTTCTCGAGAGTATGAAGGGGTTCTTAAAACAAAGTTTTAAATAAAATTAAATTTTTGCTTTGTTTATTATTGACGGTAGCATCGCTGTTGGTGCAGAAAAAGCCTCATTTGAGTTACCATGTTATTGCTCACAACCCTTCATTCCCGTAAGGTTACATTTTTGTACAAGATGATATATTTTATAAAATTTCTCCAACACGTTTTTCTGTTTGCTTAACATTTTCTGTAAGGAAAGTAATTATACCCTAGTACTCTTGAAAAAGCTAGTTGAAAGAATGCCTGGATGCAAATGGAACGAACTTGATACGAGGTTCAAACTGGTCTTATGTGATGTGAAATTAACTACGATAGTTTTCTTAAACGAATTTTTTATAATGAACTTCTTAACCTCATTAGTTTGTTTCTACATTAGTTTGTTTTCTTTATTCGGAGACATAAAGTATGAACAGTGATTCACCCTACCTGCCATTAATATTTCTCCTGTTGTTGTTTTTTTTTTACTGAGGAAATTCATTTATTGCGAATTGCTCTTCATTCTCTTTAATACCACATTCTTCATTAATCGAAACTTGTACGAATTTTCTTTTAACATAATCAGTCTTGAAACTTCCATGGGGTTGTCAAACGACTATAGTACATTCTTGCCTTAAAACTAGCATGAACGAATGTAATTATATGCTATACATAGGAAAACCATAATTATTTTTCTCTACCACAAACTTATGTTTTAATTCTTGTGAATATTAACACAAAGAATGCGGAAAAGGTTTACTTATTGTATTTCATTTTATATTTGCGAAGTGTCTTGGGAGGGGGCGCATCAGCATAGTTTCCTCCCCCGTGCCGCGTCTCGCGAGCATTTTTGCCGCCGCTTGGATTTGTCCCCAAAGCCTTTTCGGGTGAGCGGCGAGCGGTTCGGTTCCGGTTCGACGCCCTGGATTAAACAATCGAGGGCGGCGGCGCGGCGCGGCGCGGCGCGCGGGGCGCGGAACGGCGGCGGCGGTGGCGGCGGCGGCGGCGGCGGCGGCGGCGGCGCGGGCATCGATCGGCACTGGGGCGCGTCTTGGCGCGGAGCGGGCGGCGGCGCGGGCGGCGCGCCCCGAAACGGGCGCCCGGGCCGCAGGGGCCTCCTCAGCGGACCCGCCCCGCCACGCCCCACTCCATCACTCCCCGCTACGCATCCCGTCCCGTCCCCAACGCCTCCCAGCACGTCTCTCCGCAACCCGCAGCGCTGAGTCCGGCCTACCTCACTATGCCCCGCCACGCCTCGCCCCGTCTCGTCTCGCCTCGCCTCGCCCCGCCTCACTTCTCCTCGCCCCGCCCCGCCTCGCCCCGCCCCGCCTCGCCCCGCCCCGCCTCGTCTCGCCTCGCCTCGCCTCGCCTCCGCCAACATAGCGTGCACACCACTCCAACCCTTGCGTCGCGCACCAGTGCATGCCCTGCTACGTGTCCCGCTACGCAACCCGGAACGTACAGCCTCATCCCACTCCCCTCAGTCCCGGCCCTCCCCCACCCAATCCCGACTCGTCTTGCCCTGTGCCGTACCGTCCCATCCTGTCACGTTCCGTGTTGTCCCCTCCACGTTCCACCCCGTTCCAGTTGGTTTCAGCGCTTCCCCCCGCCGAGCCAACCACGCCGATCAGCTCCACTCTGCAGCTCTCGGCGCCCGCCCTGCTGCATCCAGGGAGTGGCTCTTTCCCCGCCCTTCCTGAGTCTCGTCCCTCCCTGTTCGCCTCCGCTCCCTTCCGTCCCGTTCCGCTTTGCGTCCCTCCTCCCACTCATCATTCTACCCATCTCTGTCCCATGCGTCGCTCCACTTCGCTTCTCGTTGCACACCGCTCCACGTCCCGTCCCGCTCCGCTCCCGCCCCCTCTCCCCGCGTGCGACGCTGCGTCGCGCCACGCCCCTCTCACCCCCTCCCGACCTCGCCCGTCGGCGCTCCGCTCGTCAGACACCGCGCCGCGCCGGCTGTCCTCCTGGCCCCCTGAGCGCGCGCTTCCCGCGTTTTAAAGAAATAACGAGCGGGGAAAATCGTAAAAGCGGGGCTGCCGCGCGGGCTCGCCGACCTGCCGGGCGGCTGGCTAGCTAGCGTGGTTTGCGGCTGTGTTTGATTGCAGATGAGAAGGGGTGTGGCCGGCCTTGTTTCCACAGCACTCCGCTAGATGGCACGGTGATCGCGCCGCGCTGGCGCTGCCATGCGGGATGCTGCGAAACCGCTTCGCGATGTGCGCTATTGATCTCTATGGCCATTACGCGGTGCAAGGGCTCTGAAGCATCGGGAATTATCGCCTTTAAAAGTATTAACTGTGTTCTGTGAAATGTAGGGCACTGGGCTTCGATCTGCATGGTTTTATTTTTTCTCGTTCAATACGTTTTAAATTTATTATTATGCACTTAGTATCATATTTTTCTAAAAACATGTTCACCTACAGCATTCCTAGATTCGATAATGGAAGGGAAAAAAGCAAACAATTCTTCCAGCCGACACTGCAGCACGATCTTCGGGCAACCGGCAGTGCCACGCGATCTAGCCGTCGCCGTGCGAACCTCGCGCGGAGTCGTCTTAGTTGCAGTTTTCTCCACCAGAGCGCAGGACGATCGCGTTATCCCTTCCGTTCGTGCCGTTCATCGCCGATTCCGCGTATTGTGCTAGGGAAGGCGGAGTTCTCCGAGAATGAAGATTTCACGTAATCAGAGCAGAAAGGAAGTGGGTCCCCGCGGACGGACGGCGAGACAGCGCGATCGTCGCGGTGGGCGAATCCGGCCGCCGCTCGCTCTCTAGTTTTATCCTCGGGGGTTGCCATGGCAGCAGCAGGAGGCGGTGGCGCGGGCGCGGCGTGGGGATCAATAGGAGATCAATTCCTGGCCTCCTTCCGATTCCGCGCTGCGCCCGGAAGCGGGCCGCAGACGCGTCTAAACGGCGGGCGGGGCAGGGCGGGGCGGTCGACCAGGTGAGCGGAACGGGAGGGAGGGGAGGCTAAAGCCGCCGAGACGCGATGTGTCGGTCACTGTGTCGCCCTCGTACAGGTCCTGTGCCTCATGCCCCCACCCTCCTCGCCCCTGCGTGGTGCACCATGCCTGCCACTAGTGATGCCCTCCGAACAGATTCGTTCCATTTCACCTGTTACAATATGAACCGACTTATGTTTACCTGTATCCCCAGTTTCATGTGCACCCTTCTTTCAGATTTAAAAACACTTTAACCAGTACTAATTGACGTAAGGCATTCAGATTACAGTCAATCATGGACTCAAACTATTCTGAAGAAAATAATTATTCAATTAAAGACTTTTTCTCGTAATTACAGTCAGAAAAGCTTGTGTTTACCACTAAGAGATAGCCTACTAGTAATACTTTGTCTATCCACATCGTTTACTGGGAAATTTACGTGTGCATTCACAGCAATACTAGCCTGCAAACTAGCTGTGTATAAATCGATTGTTAACGTTTTGAGATGATGTGAAAAGTATATTGACGGAAAGATGAAACCTGATGAAAGGTGATGTTGTGAGACTATTTGTTCACTTATGCATTATTTTCGACTATATTACTGATAACATTTGTCGTATGTTCACTATAAATTTGTGTTCAGTGCAATTTGTCTTTAATATCAGTTGATCATTCAAATACATTGTTTCATTTTATTTGTGTAAGTTTCCCAAAATCGTATTCCGTTCTGAAATAACTAAGTTTGAAGGGAAGCATTTGAATTTGATACTTGATAAACTTCATGTACTTGATAAATGACAAATGTACTGCTTGACTTAATGAAAATTGAAACTCACCGCAATTAATTATTTTGAAAATATATGTTTATTAACATCGTGCTTATGGAATAATTCCAGTACATTGTGTCCCACCTACGGATCAGATATGAATATAACTGTTGAATTTTTCTACTAGGTGGTTGGAACTCGATCGAATTGTTGTATGTAGTCCTATTCGATAGTTGGCAGAGTTGTCGGTCTTTTGTAGGCAACCAAGTTACACAACTGTGTCTCACGGGTTGCATATCAAGGACGGCATATGCTTTTAAAGCTTAGTTTCGCGCGTTTTCATCAGTAGCTTAAAATGATTGCGTTCATTAAGTCACATGATTTCTGGAATGCAATCAATTAATCCATTGTTCTTATTTATCGTTATAAGAATGTTGACTTAAGGTTCTAGGTTAATTTTTGTCTCACTCAAGGTCTTCAGGTGAGCTGTTCTCACGTTTACTTTGACTCGTTAGACTTTAATTTGTTACATAGTAATTGTTTCCAGCCAGTCCTAACTTGCAAGTTTTTTCTGTACATTTTCCCCCGGGTGGGCTTGAAATTTCATTAGTGTTTCAAGAAATGTAATTGACTCTCTTACTAAACAGAAGTACATGTTTATTATTATTATTATTATTGTTATTATTATTATTATTATTATTATTATTATTATTATTATTATAAAATATCCTTTCATTATTTATTAACTGTGTTATGTGTTAATGTTCCTTTAGAACTAATATAATATCTGAACAAATAAAACATACTTGAAATTCTACAACTGCATTTAATAAAATGTGGGAAAAACGAATTGTATTTAACGATCAAACCATAAAAACCAATCTCTTACGGAATAATCAGAAAACGAACTTTCTGTTTTTGTGTTCCTTTTATTTCCAGGTTGTGATTCCGAACGTTTTTTACAACATAAAATACAAAACATCATTGTGCATGTGTTGTTTTGAAAATTAGATAATTATATTGTAGCATGAGTTACAGTCTTCGCAATTGACAGACGATTTCCGAAACTGATTTCCTCTCGATTCATCTTTGGATTTTCTTCAAAGTTCATGAAGGCGTGTTGAGTTCCTCCCTGAAGGACACGGCTTCACGAAGTAATAGGCATTCAAAATTCTAGAATTTCCCTCGAGAAACATGCATGAGGAAAGTCAAAGTACTACGCCTACGAAACTATGCGCTTGAACCTAACTTAGCAAGTAATGATATTCGACTACTAATGCAGATTACAAGGAGTTTCAGTAGTTAGGTACGAGAAAGTTTGCTTGAAGAAAGGCACCGTTATACAGTGTAAATTAATACTCTACGATAAATATTATTTCCATTTAAATTGATGATTCATCACAATGTCGTTTCTCGTCAAGAAAGGGGAAATGAATTCTCTAGTTGTAAAATCCCGTTTAATGTTTACAAGAGTGACTCGACTCAAAACCAAAACCTTCATGTCTCAAAGCAGAGGTTGCGGAGAGTGTTCAGTGGGCACATATTTGACCTACAATAGCTTCCTTTTTGTTTTACGCACTTTCAGTTACACCCAATTACTAGCCTACATTCTAACTTTGTTGCTCTAGTAGCAAAGCTCAACCGTGGATCATTGTTAATCTTTCATCGTCATCATTGTTAATAATTGTTAAATATTCCTTCTATAGGCAATGGGTATATTTCAAAATACAGATCGAACCCAATGAACATGTATGCACATGTGAACAAATGTAGACACGTGACATGTGGCGTTGTTTCATGTGAAGCGGACTAATGCAATGTGACACGTAGGGATGAAACGCAATGTTATGAAAAGGTGTGATTAGAAGTGACAGATTGAGATATAACGCGATGTAATGTAACGTAATGTATAGGGCGAGTTGATCGTGAGAAATGAAGTTATCGAGGTAGTCTGAAACAATATTATTCGCAAGAAGACAAAAAGATGAATTCCTCAAAGAGACAAAAGACGAAATTTTCCGAAGATTGAGGAGGTAGCTTAGGTGTGTGAGATGAGGCAGGACCGTAAGATCGAGGTGTCGTAGAAGAGGTTTCGAGCGAAGAGCCTCAGGTCCGGAGAGCTCCCTGTGAACACTCCGGAGGGCCCTGCGCCCCGCCCCGTTTCCCTTGACAGGAGGTCAGGGCGGGGTGCGGGGCAAAGGGCGCGGCGCGGGGTGGAGCGGGAGCGGGGCAAGAGCGCGGAGCGGAGTGGGGCGGGGAGCGGGGCAAGGGCGCGGCGCGGGGTGGAGCGGGGAGCGGGGCAAGGCGCGGCGCGGGGTGGGGCGGGGAGCGGAGTGGGGCGGGGAGCGGGGCAAAGGGCGGGACGGGGCGCGGGGTGGGGGGGACGGAGGGCGAGGCGGGGCGCGGGCCGGGGAGCGGGCCGGGGTGCGGGCCGGGGTGCGGGGCGTGTCGCAGGGCGGGGCGCAGGGAGGGACAGCGAGGGGAGCGCGCAGAGCCAAAGCGCGGAACTACGTTTCCGGGCCAGGGCTACGAGCGGCAGGCGGAAATACGAGAAAACCTGAAAGGCCACACCGGCTGTGATATCTCAACGGCAACATTGTTGCCTGGGCAGCATCGTCGACGGCAAGGTTCTAGAGATCGAGTGCTGATGGTTATAGAAAAGAGTTACATAGTGATTGGGTTGAATTCTCTCAAACTCCAAGCACTTGTAGCAACCGACTGCTGTGATGGGTAGTCTTACGTGCTGCGCCCATCGACACTAGGTGAATGTCGGAGCAATGCACTAACAAACAGGCCACGAACTTCGGGCGATCCTTTCTTCCATATCGTTGTTCACTTCTTTTCCCTTACAACACACACATGCATGCCTTATTACTCGTATTCTTAACGGGAGGCCAGTCGGGATCCTGGAGCTTGTTCTAGTGGGAGAATATCCAGGGGAATTCACCTACGACGTAAAGATCACCGCCACATTCCAGCGAGGCTGAAACTGGAATTGTTATTATTCATTTGATTCTCAGTTCTCGTTTCGGCCTCAAATGGTTTTGATAAATGGGTTATAATTATAAGATTCGATTGATGATTTATGAATGGGAGAATGGGAGGCGAGCAAAACGGGACAACCCGAGAAAGGCTGCCAGGAACTCGCTTTGCCCTCAACAAGTTCCAAATGTATTGATCGCGGTTTGAACCCTGTAATTTGTACACAGAGGTGAGCGATCTGACACTACACAAGTCACCAAATAGCATGGATTATAATTCCTCGAACGTAACAGTACGATGCTAACGCTCTTTAAACCGTTTAAAAAAGAAAAAGTTCCCATAGACACATTCAAAATAAAGTACCAAAATGTTTAGTTCAATGTTGATAATAGAGGGAGGTTTTTAATGAAATGTCATTGTTTTATTTTCACTATAGAACGATGCCTGTTAGTATAGACATTAATTTGATGGGATGACGAAAGTAAATGATCCACGTTTATATGGCATTTTTGTAGACTTCGACTAATGAGTCATTTTTTAGCCTTTTCCCTTATTTTAAAGTATTTGTCCCCTGATTTAATCGATTTTTATATCGTTTTAATGGTACTTGCTACAAATAATAATGAGATTCAAAAGTGTTCTCCACAGAACTACTCAGTAGTCTATTAGATTTCTTCACTCAGAATCTGTAATGTCAACCGTTGTAAGTAATTTAAGGTTCCTGTGTCGCCTATCAGTGTCATGTCGGGTCAGCCGGTTTCGGGATATCTAAACACAGATTCTCTGCTAAAAAAAGTCCTAACCAAAAGTTTGCAAGCTGACTTCACTTTAACGAAACAAAGAAACGTCGATCACTCAGTAACATAGTATCCAACAGTTTTTTTATATGAACTGGTTTTGATCACATTTTTACATCATTTTTATTGTTTGCTTTTAGGCCATTTTAAAAACATTTTAAGAGCATTTTATTGATCATTTTTGACGATGTTTTAGATCACCAACATTCGCCCCCTAGTGATTTGTAAGCCCTTCTTGTTAATAGATTAGGTTCTGCACGAAGAGGCCGTTGGAGTGAAGCGAGAAGCCAGTGGCCGCCTGAGAGGGTGGGGCTCGAGGGGCTTGGGGCGCGGCGCGGCGCCTGAGCGATGGGGCTGGCGAGGCGCGGGGTTTAATTCCGGGGCGGCAGCGGCCTATTTGTAGACGGCCAGCCGGGTCAAGGCCCTCGTCTCCGCCGCCATCTGCACCGCTCCTGCCATCCACGCCGCGCCTTCCTTCGACCTCGCTGCTTCCTGGCCACCGCGCGTCCTCCGCAACCCTTCCACTGCCGTCGCCCCCGACGGCGTTTCTGATCACCTCGGCGATGCTGTCACCCCCGGCGCTCATCCGCACCCGCCCTCGCCGCGTCTGTTGAGCCTTCCGTCTCCAACGCTCCGCTTTGCCCTGGCCACCCCCGCCCCGCCGCCTCCGCTGACGTACGTCGCTAATCCCGCCCCCGGCCCCAGATTTGCATTCGCCGCCGCGCGAGCGGAGCAAAGGGCCGCTGGGGCCGGCGAACGGAGAGCACTCGCAGGAGCCTTTGCGCGCCTCTTCCGTGTCGCCCGCCCACGTCCCCTTCTCTGCCCTCTCCACCAACAACCCTCCGTCACCAAACACTCCATCACTACACCGTCCAACAGGGAGAGATGGCTCAGTAAAACGTGATGTCACGCTGACCCTCTGACGGGGAGGTCCTTGTAGTATGCGGACGGCAGTTCAAAGTTGCCGCGCTAACAGCGCGGCAAAGAGCGCCGGCAGCATGTTCCCGCCTCCGGCAGCGCGCAGCACAGAGCGTCGGCATCAGGCGCGCTGAGCTTCGTCAAGCGCGCCAAGGGTGTGCTCAGAAACCAGCCACGCCTGTTACCTGGGCTCCGCGCACTGGTGAACCCGCCAATCAGGGGAAGCCGCGGGAAGCCTTGCGCGGGAGCTGGCCCAAATAAAAGGACGCCGGCGGAGGATCACCGGCAGTAGAGCGCTCGGCGTGGTTTCAGCCAGATGGCAGATTGTTTTTTGTATATGAAGTTTTGTGGTAACTGTACATAGCGGCCGAGTTGGCCCAGATTTTTGTAAATAAATATTCTTATAGAAAGTGAGTGTTTTTGAGTTATAACAGTGGCGACGAGTAAAAGGAGAATGAACGCGGAACAATTTTCACAACTGATGGCGTGTCTACAGCAGCAACAGCAGCAGCAGATGGCGATGATGGTGCAGACATTGCAGCAAGCGGCAATTTCGTCACGACCGAGCAGCCCAGCCCCGCCGTTCGCAACTTACGATGCAGCAGAGGAAACCTGCGAAGAATATGTGGCCAGATTGGAGCAACATTTGTTATGCTATGATATTAAAGAGGAATCTCGTAAAAGAGCATTTTTTCTGGCCACAATCGGCGCACCGTTAAATAGGTTGTTACGTAAGTTAAGCAAGGAAGAAGAGATTTCGCAGGTATCATACGATATACTTAAACAGCGGCTGCTAGCTCATTTTTCGAGGGAGACGCATTTAGTGGCGGCACGCTACAAGTTTTATTCATCCAGAATGAAGCCAGGCCAAACGCATGCCGATTGGGCGACGGAGTTGAAGGGTTTGGCGAAGCGTTGTGCGTTTGAATGCAACACAGAGAAATCGTATGCGGAGTCATTGATACGGGACATGTTGGTAATGCATACGCCGGAAAAAGAAGTTCGGTGGGCATTATTGCAACAAAACAACCCGTCTTTGGAAGACGCCTTAAAATTAGCAACATCGTATGAGGTAACGAAGCATACGGCGCATCAGATGACGTTAGGCGATAGAGCAGCAAGAGATGTAGAGGAAATGAGTGTACAGGAGGAAAATTGGGTAGCCAAGCCACGAAGCAGGAAGCAGCAGGAGAAGAAAAGTCCTTCCACCAGCAGAGGCAAGCTATTGAAGTCTTGTAGACAGTGTTTTATTAGTCACGACAGGAAGGTTTGCAGATTCCTCAGAGCGGAGTGCTACAAGTGCGGTAAGAAAGGGCATATTAGAGAAGTGTGCAACAGTGGTTCTGCTGAAAACAGACGACAAGAAATGGACATCGATGAGGTGAGCGGGCACGTCAGAGAAGGACGCAGCAGTGGTTATGCCGAAAGCCAGCGGCAAGAAAGAGGCATCGATGAAGGGGATGGTGATTGTATTTATTCAGTTATGCAGTGTGATGACAAGAGTAAATTGTTTGTAAACTTGGAAATAGGTGGTAAATCTGTATTATTCCAGGTGGATACAGGTGCAGCAGCAACTCTAATAAGCATGACTACTTATGAGCAGCTGGGTTCTCCGCCTTGCGCCTCGCTGAACACAGTTTTTTATGGATATGCTAGACAGAGGATCAAGACGAAAGGTAAGATAAGCCTGCTAGCGAAATACAAAGCGATGGAAAGACAAGTAACACTGGTGGTTGTGGACAGTCGTGATGCGGTTAACATTCTAGGAATGGATGTTTTCACAATTTTTGGATTTACGGTTCAGGACGCGTTTGTCATTCAGACTAGCGCCCTGCCAAAGGAGGTAAAGAATGTGATAGATTTGAATTCAGAAGTTTTTTCGGAGCAATTGGGAAAATGCAAATTTTTTGAGGCGCATTTGCAGTTGAAGAAGATGCCACCCCTAAATTTTTTAAAGCACGACCTGTTCCCCTGGCAGTGAAAGATAAAGTAAAAAAGGAAATCGACAGGTTAGTAGATTTGGACGTCTTGACCCCCGTCAGTACTAGTGCATGGGCAACTCCAGTAGTCATAGTAAAAAAGAGAGACGGTAAAATTAGAATGTGCGGAGATTTCAAGAGCACCGTTAATGCGCAACTCATGGTAGAGCAGTTCCCCATCCCCAGAGCAGAAGAGCTTTTTCAGAAGCTAGCGGGCGGGCAGAGATTTTCGAAAATAGATTTGCGGGACGCGTATCTGCAGATCCCGTTAGATGAAGAGTCTGCGAACTTATTGGTAATTAACACACCGTTCGGGCTTTACCGATACAACCGGTTGCCTTTCGGGGTCGCTTCAGCTGCGGCTATTTTCCAGCGCTGCCTGCATACGCTGACAGCCCAGGTGAAAGGCAGCGCCGAGAGCGGATTTAAGCTCATGGCCCCAACCCTGCGAGCCGTGGGACCGCATACACGTAGATTTTGCGGGTCCTTTCTTAGGGCATATGTGGTTGTTAGTAGTGGACGCATTGTCAAATTATCCGTACGTGATGCGCATGCAACACACAACTGCACCACATACAATAGATGCTTTGAAGAAAGTTTTCGTAACAGAAGGCCTCCCACGAGTATTGATCTCCGATAACGGCCCGCAGTTCATATCAGCGGAATTTCAAAAATTTTGTAAAAGTAGCGGGATACAGCACATTTTGGCTCCACCGTTCCATCCTCAGTCAAATGGAGAGGTGGAAAGATTAGTGCAGACGTTTAAGTCAGCCATGCTTAAAGCAACTAGAGCGGGTGCATCAGTAGAGCAGGCGTTACTTAGCATGTTGACCACCTATAGGACGTTACCGAATATGTCAGGTAGAAGCCCCGCTCAAGTATTGCATGGTCGGCAGCCCCGTACCTTATTGTCCTTGTTATTTCCGGAAGAAGTGCCAGTGTCAACCAAAGGCGCTAAATTCAAGAGAGGAGATAAGGTACTGGTAAGAGTGTACGGAAGTAATTGTAAGTGGCAACCAGCAATAGTAACTGCAGTAAGAGGAGGCAGAGTTTACGTCCTCAGGACAGAAGATAGAGCAATCTCTCGGCATCAATCACAGATTAGGAGACGGTACTACGATTCTGTAGTAGATAAGCAACAGGCGGGGGGGCCAGCGCAGAGCAGGGCAACAGAAAGTGTAATGCGTTTTCCCTTTTCAAGCCAGCAGGAGGAGCGGCCCACACTGGATTCCGGCGCAACCATCGAGGAGCCATCTCTACAGTCGCAGCAGCGGCCGGCATTGCGGAGGAGCAACCGACTGCGTCGTTTCACCCCCTACATCACAACTTCGGTGGGGAGGGTGTAGTATGCGGACGGCAGTTCAAAGTTGCCGCGCTAACAGCGCGGCAAAGAGCGCCGGCAGCATGTTCCCGCCTCCGGCAGCGCGCAGCACAGAGCGTCGGCATCAGGCGCGCTGAGCTTCGTCAAGCGCGCCAAGGGTGTGCTCAGAAACCAGCCACGCCTGTTACCTGGGCTCCGCGCACTGGTGAACCCGCCAATCAGGGGAAGCCGCGGGAAGCCTTGCGCGGGAGCTGGCCCAAATAAAAGGACGCCGGCGGAGGATCACCGGCAGTAGAGCGCTCGGCGTGGTTTCAGCCAGATGGCAGATTGTTTTTTGTATATGAAGTTTTGTGGTAACTGTACATAGCGGCCGAGTTGGCCCAGATTTTTGTAAATAAATATTCTTATAGAAAGTGAGTGTTTTTGAGTTATAACAGTCCTAGGTTCGAGTCCCGACGGCGGCAGGATTTTCGACACCAGTTTGTCAGCTACATCGAGTTCAGTCGCTGTCTGGAGGAGAATTCTAGCGGCCGGATGCTCTGATCGGTAGTTTTCTGTCTTTTCTCCGATCAACATCAGGCGAATGCCGGAGCAGTACCCTAACAAACGGGCCACGGACCGCGCGCGATCTTTCCTTCCTCTTCTTTGTCCTATCCTCTCCTCTTACAAAAAACACACTTACACTAAAATGCACTACACTGTCACGAATGCCGGGAGACCGGTCGGGATCTTACAGCTTGTCCCGGCTGGGGCGGTGCCCCGCTGGTGGGAGATACCTGGTTGAGGGGAAAGCCCCGCTAGTCGACGGTAGGTCGGCGCCATATCTCACCATCCAGCGAGGAAAAGATCTTTGCCACCTGAGAAAAACGGGCACTACACTTATAGGACTAATGACCTAAGTAGTTGACACGCCTTATCTACTATATACTAATACTAAATATTAATCAATCACACTACTAATCAATACTAATCAATCAATCAATACTAATACTAATCAATCACACCTTCCATCACCAAAACCTTCATCACTAAACTCTTCACCGGTGACAGTAGCTATATAGCTAAGTGGAATTTCTGGAGGAGAATTCTAGCGATCGGGTGCTCTAACCTAATTCTCCCAACAAAACCTGGTGAATGCCTGATCAACATGTAGGTTAACCTCTTCTCACATGAGGAGTAACATACGCTTACACATACTACATTGCATTTTGGCAGGCCATTCGGGATGTAAGAGCTTGACCCGATTGGGAAAGCTTCGTCGACAGAGGAATTCCCCCAGCGGACACGTAGGTCGGCGCAGGATCTCACGTTCCTGCGGGAGATGAAAATTGCCGTCTCCCTGAAAACAGCATTCACAAACTTACGGGTCTAACGAACTTAACAGTTGACGCGCCTCGAAAACACAAAATAATCATAGCATTCAGTCATTACCATTCTCTCCATCTCCACCTTCTCCCTCACTGTCCCAATCACCGCTCCCACTTTCACTCCTCCACCGTGACCGCATCGCATTGCCCGTCACCGCTCCTACCGACATGGTCTCACCATCACCACCACCGCAGGAAATATAAGGTGAGCTTAATGTCGTGTAAGACGCCCGGTCGTTAGTTGTCTCGATTTACAGTGGCCGGGCGGCATTTATGTATTTATTATGAGTATTTTTACGAGCTCCTTTCCCGTGAAATGTCTCTGCTTTTTACTCTTATTTTCTGATTTGCATGTAGAGAAGTTGTCGATAAATTTACTAGACTTGACATTTCTCTTGTTTGCGGTATTTTGTTTCGTACCGGTTGTCCCTTCTACTCTTCGTGGATTTAAAGTATTTGGAGGGAGGCAGGTACATCGTTCCATTTTTACTTTCTCGCTACGCAGTAGACAGAAAGTTATGTAAAAAACTTTTTATCTAATGCTGATCGGATTTCAGCTGAAAAACTCTTTATTACAGGGCCCTTGTGAGGAAAAAGTGGATACATCAGTTGCTAAATGTAGAAAACAAATCCTCTGGCATGTGGCGTATACAAATTCCAAGTTTTGTGGGTCCTTGATATACGAAAAATCGAATGACGTCAAAATGTGTCTGTCTGTCTGTCCGTCTGTCCGTCCGTCCGTCCGTCCGTCTGTCCGTCCGTCTGTCCGTCCGTCTGTCCGTCCGTCTGTCCGTCCGTCTGTCCGTCCGTCTGTCCGTCCGTCTGTCCGTCCGTCTGTCCGTCCGTCTGTCCGTCCGTCTGTCCGTCCGTCTGTCCGTCCGTCTGTCCGTCCGTCTGTCCGTCCGTCTGTCCGTCCGTCTGTCCGTCCGTCTGTCCGTCCGTCTGTCCGTCCGTCTGTCCGTCCGTCTGTCCGTCCGTCTGTCCGTCCGTCTGTCCGTCCGTCTGTCCGTCCGTCTGTCCGTCCGTCTGTCCGTCCGTCCGTCTGTCCGTCCGTCTGTCCGATTTTCTCCAAAATGTATATTCCCCAATCGATCTGGCCGATGTCACGGCTTCTGGAATTTAAAATTGATATATTAATTTTGAGGAGTACTTTACATGAAATGTTTAGGCATTTTCAATATTTTCAAAAAAAAAGTTCCATTGTTTTTTTATTAAATTGTGTTGTTGAATAGTGGTTGAAGGACGTTTAAGAAAATTAAGTAGACTTCATGTTCGTTGAAAACCCTGATTTTTCGAAAATTGCGAAAGTTCAAATATTTTTCAGAGCCATCATACAACTAAAATATTAAAGGGATATTTTCCCTTACTGAAATGAGTTTCTTAAAAACAGATTTTGAAATCAGGTCATGTACAATTTTTTGAATATTTGAGTACTTTTTGCGTAAATTTTGCGTGAAAATACGGGCGAGAAAGTACGTGCTGTTTTAGCATAACTAGTATTAATTGTTATTTGCATTGCTCCGTTTCCTAAACACCCATCTACGTTTATCCATTTTTTTGTTTTTTTAGAGGCATGTTATTGTGTTTATGTTCGAAAAGCAAGAATGGTGTACGCTCTTACTGGGGTTTGCTCACAGCCTTTGTCAGCATCCGTAAACAAATTCCCAGGCCAAAAGAACTGAGTTATAAGATCGACTTGCGATTTCTACAGGCTTAAGAGTTTTCCACAGATTGTGGAAATGGTATTGCTTTTGATTGGAATACAGAATTTAAGGAATCCCCGTTATATTTCACAATGATGAATTAATTCACAATTAACATAAGTCTTGGATTAATTGGTAATTAGCATAAGAATTGATCGGACACAGATCCATTGTCTCTTACCTAAAAATTTAAATCAACCATTAGTTAGTCTCCATCATAACAATTAAAACACGTGATAACAAAATAAGAAATATTTAGAACGTATTTGATGAATAACATGCATGAATTGGGATTGATTGAAAAGGCGGGGAATCTACTGAACTCTGCTCTGAAAATGCTTCGCTCTCCACAAATTTCACTTGAATCCATCACAATTCCAACGTTGATACTCGGTGCCAATCATGTGTATGACAATTGCTATTAACATTACAAATACTTTGGAGCATTCATCTTCCTACTAACGCAGCGGAATTTAAATCTTCTTTGGACGATATCACAGACAATAAAGCAAACTGAATGTTCTACATTTACCGCTCGCCTTTCACTCCATTCGGTCCAGAAATTTCGGAATGTGCATGTCCATCATTACACAATCATCCCCCCCCCCCGCGTGCTTTTTGCAGAGTGCACGTGCGCCTTTATTGGCAGCCGAATCCATTCTGCGCACAGTCTCTCCCCTCACAGACTTTCTCCGTCGTGCTCCTGTTCCGCACCACTGAGGGTTCGTAAGCATTAGGGATGCGACATCGATGACGAGGTTTTCAAAACATCCATGTTTCTATAACAAATATCGATGTTTTGAACATCAGTGTATTCAAGTCGATTATTTTTTAACATTGATGTTTTCTGCTATTTGTTTTTACGTTTTCGATGTTTCGTTCCTGGTTGAAAAAATCCCATAATCATAATTTTATAAAAGTTAAGAAGTGAAATTACAACTGATAACACAACACAACACACGCACGCGGTTTGCACTTAATCGAGCATTAATCGATTAATTAATTGCCTTAATCGAGCAGACTGTTTTCTCGCCCGAGATGACCCTGATACTCTGATAACCTTCGTCTTTCCTCGTATTTCGCGTACAAGGATGCGTTTTGAACTGTTTTACCTTAAATTTTAGTTATAAATTAATATACTAGGTCTCTGTCAAATTAATTTTTTTTTGCTCACAAATTTATTCTTAGAAGTTATTTAAGTGGATTTGAAATAAAGATTATTAAAAACATCGATGTATTATAAATATCGATGTTTTAATTTTGGACATTTGTTTGCCAATATCGTTTTTTGTCGATGTCGCATTACTAGTGAGCAGGCGTTATCGTGAGCGGCAGCGCCCACGTGATCCCCGCCGCCGAAGGGAGTGGGAGAGGTGGCGGCTGACAGAAAACGTCGGCATTGAATGCTTCCAAAAGATACTGTAGGGATTGATTCACAAAAGAGGCTGGAATAGAGAAGCATAGTGTTTGTAGGATTAAATTCCATAGTTCAAAATCAAGTAATAATTTGCGCAATTATTGTCTTGGTAGGATTTTTGTCAAGGTTGTAGAATCTTCATTTTGTAATGTATGCAGTAAATTTATTTGAAAATGGCAGAATAAGTAATGAATGACTTTAACTGACAACATAAGTTTAGAAAAAAGCTCTTCTCCATGTGCGAAATACAAGGAAAGGCGAAGGAAATACCAGGGTATCAGAACTACCTCGGGCGAGAGATGGTGTGCTCGGTGAAAGTAGAGCAAATAGCGTTCGTGTGGTTCGAACACATAAATAGGCAGTGGTATTATCAGTTTTTTCATATTTTAACTGGTACAAATGCTTTGGCTTCAATACATCGATGTTTCATACATCTCCGTTTTTGTACATCGATGTTTTGAAAACATCGGCCTCGATGTCGCAGTCAGTGCAGTTGACCGTCGCGCTGTGCTCGGGTGCGCGAGGCGTCGCGGACTCCGAGAGCGGCGGCAGCAGCGCTGTCGGCGGTGTTTTGCTGATAGCCGGAGGAGGGGGAGAGGGTGGGCGGAGGGGGGGGGGCAAAAAACGGGGCCCGAGCGATCCCCCGCGAGGGCTGCGTGCGGCGCGATTGCGGCACAGCGCAAGGGCTTAAATTGGAAGTGGAAAAATAAGGAAGAGGGTGGGGTATAGCATGCGAGACTTCTCGCACGGGTACGCTAGTATATACATAATTGCCTTACAATGCTTCGTCGGTACGGGCATGTAAGTTGATAGGGGCTTATTGAGTAAGTGTGATTGTAAGTGAAAGTAAGTGTGATTGTAAGTGCAACTGTCGTGAAAGTTTCCTTGAAGTGAAATTATTCCTTGACAGTAAGAAGTGAGAGCAATACGCAAAAAGTAAATGAAAGGATAAAAGCTTCTCCTTTAATGAATTTAGTGTCAGCAATTTTGTCAACTTGTAACCTTAATGACCTAATAGTCATTTCCTAATTGCGTTGTCTGATGTCGTTTTTATCTCATTTCACTTTTTCTTTCTTCCTACTGAAATCCGTAAAAACTCTTAATGGGGCAATTTTTCTCGTGTATGGATTCAATTAATATAGATTATCTGCTATTTGGAAAAAGTAAGGAATGTGCTGATCGTTTATTTAAATTTTTTTATTTAAAAAAAATTCACCTTAGAAGGTAATCTTCTGTCCGAGAAGGACATAAGAAGATTATTGTAACGTTGAAAGAGAAGTCACGAGTTGCCGACTTAAACTCGTATAGAGAAACGATATTCATTTTAATTCTCTTTCATTCTGCAAATATATTTTGTAAATCAGAGCAAGGTACACTGTAAAATTATAGTAATAGAAATTTACATAACTGTTCATGAAGAAATTGAGGTAAACATGTTCGTAATTCTGTATGAACTACTGAGGTGGTGAACTAGTCCAAAAGTTAACATTCAATACTACTATAGAAATAAGTAAACGAGTTAGAAGACAGTAAAACAAAAGTTATTTAATTGATTTGTTTCTATTCACATTCCCATAGGCTCCTGTAATCCGGGATGATGCCATTTCTGCAATAAGAATTTAATAAATTACCGTTGATTTGGAAGTATCAAAGAATGGTTAAATGGAAATAACGAGTCAGAGGCTTATGAATCCCTCCGACGAAATAAATTGTTTACATAATCATTCTCAAATTTGGTTGCCGCACCGTAATGTGTGCAAAAGACACATCGCGTGACACTTTGAAAGCGTTAATGTGCACAGAATTATGAAAAGGGGAGTGTGGCTCCGTCAACGCTTAGTGCAGCCACGTCCAACCGCGCCCGCGCGAGCTTCTTGCCCGCCTGGGGAGCCCGGCGCTCCTATGGGCACGGGCAACTTCCCCTCACTCCGCACTCATTTCCCCCCACATCCAAAAGGAATACGGGGGGAGGAATTCACAGGAAGGATTCATACGTAAGAATGTTTGCCTCATTCGTTGCAACAAACAATCGAGATTTGTATTATGTTTATATTCTTAATATTTTATGTTTTGTTTTATTAAAATCATTCAATTATTTCTTGTATGTAGTTATCATGTGTAATAGATTAATTTCGTTAAAATAATTGTCTCTATGAGTTAACAATTCTCGCTGTGGGCGGGATGCTCCTTTAACAGACGAGAATCGTTCTCTGTTAAACCTCCTTACCTGAATGTAGGAAGTTAATGCAGTTATTGCATTATTATGTAAGCAAGAATGCGAAGTGAAGATCTCCAGAAGTATGCCACGAGCTAGGTCTCTACAGACGCACCGCCATTCTGTAAATTTGAGAAATTTGTAAACCATTTTACTTTTAAAACTCGCGCCAGTCGCCGTGGACGCAGGGCCGCGATTTTTTAGCTAGCTAATTACCTTGCTCGCAACCTTGACATGTATGGCTTAGCGCATGACAAACTTTAGTCAAGGGCACGGGTTTGGTATTAGGAAGGTTTTTCCCTTTCGTAATGCCGAACTAGGGGTTCTGGTCCTGTGTAAGGGAAGTTACGTCGTGAGGTGTGTCAATATTTTTTCCTGGTGATTTGCTAATCGGACAATTGCAATTGCAGTGTGCAACTTGTATCCGGACACACTTGAGTTTTGAAAGGCAGTTTTGAATCGCTTCTATTGCCGCGTCCCTGCGCCTGTGGCGCCTGTAGCGTCGAGACGACCAATTCCCCGGCCAGTTTCACGCGCTCCCCGCTAGAGTGCAGCGTGGTGACAACTGCTTCGAGCGCCGTCGCGGATCGAACGGTGGCGGTCACTGTTGGAAGCTTGAGAGCCGGGCGGGGCCTAGCATTGGGCGGGGGAGGAGGGGCCAGGCGATGGAGTGAATCCAAAACCCAAAACTATCGATCGTTTGGGCTTACCACAGTCGTGGTCTTGAAAGCTTCGAGTAGTAGTTCGTTTTCAAAACGAATTTTGATCTTAAATTCAAAAAGACTTATTATGTAATATTGTTTATTATATCTGAAGCGTAGGTGCAAGAATTGAAAATTCTTTTTTTCCTTGTCGAGTAATATTACTCCTTTTAACCATTTTCTGGACAGCATGAAATGACTAAAATAGTTCAGTCAAGATTGCTTTGGATAAATAAGTTGACAAACGGAGTGCCATTTTTTTAACACAATCTTGGGCTTGCGTTTGTATCAGCATGTGTCAATATTCAATTTTCATTTAAATAGTCTACAATGATTTCATGACTTAATTTACTACTACTGTGCCTCCATAGCAAGATGTCTCGTTCAATTGTTAGTTTCTCGGTTACAATGGCAGTGGCAGATGCTTCTGCAGTTGGCAACTGGGATTGGGTTAAGCCTTGTACATAAGAAGTTTGCTTTTAATTTTTTGCTTTGTACATAAGAATTTTGTTTTGAAGTGTTGAAGTTTTTCTAAGGCTGTCTGGCGAGTGAGCGAGCCGATGTGGTGGTCTCGAGTCGAATAGTTTCCGTGTTTTAAACCATTTTTTTCGACTCACTGTGATTAGGACGTTGTGTCATGTGTATATTTAAACTACTTAATCTCTAAGATGGCAAAACTAATGGGACCAATGTTTCAGAGAAAAACGAGAATAATGTTTTATAAGAGAATAAAGGTACAACGATGAAGTGACAAAGGACATTTGAAAAGTGTGTTTATGCTGTGTCAACAAGCCACCCGTATTACTGTAGTAGTTTATTGCGCGCCATTGCTCGTGGTGTTATTTATTTGCCACTCCCTGGTCGTCCCGCCTGCTTCCCGCCCTCTTCCCCGCACCTAGCCCCTCCTCTCCTCGCCCTTCTGCGCCCCCCGACCCGTTCGGCACGCTCCATTCCAGCCCCGCCCCGCTTCATGTCGAATCGCCCCGAAAACTCCAGATAACAATGCTCTCTAGAAGCATTGCGGATTGCATTAAACAACAATCCAATCCAAGGAACTTTGAATTTGGCATTCAATTTGAAATTGGCGCAGAGTTTAGACTTGATGCTTTCCACCGCTGGTGCCCGGGTTCCACCCCAGGTGGTTGCACGTGGAATTTGTGTTGGCAAAGCGCATTCGCAGAGGTCTTCTTGGGGTAGTCGTAGTGGGTTTAAGGTTAAATTCGTTGTGTAATTGCTTATTGGAAATAAACCAGGGGGCTTGAGTGATGGTTCTTAGGAATTTGTTTTGAATTATCTGTATTTTGTTGACATTATATTTAGTCGCATTAGTCCAAATAGAACAAGCGTACAGAAGAAGAGGTCTTATGATGGTTTTATTCAACATGATGCTATTACTTAGTGAGAGTTTACTGTGATTTAAGAGTGGTTTTAACAGTATTAATTTTACTTTGGCTTGTTGAACTTTGGTGTCTATGTGTATTTTCCAATTCAGTGTGGTGTCCATATGGAGGCCAAGGTATTTAACGGCATTGTTATAGGAAGTCCAAGGGATTATGTAGGGAGCGGAGTGGGGAAGGAATGTGGTCTGAAAGTGAAGATTTTAGCTGTAGATTTCAAGGGGTAGATTTTGGTTTTCCATTTCGTTGCCCAGGTTTCTATTTCATTTAAATGGAATTGAATTTCGTTGGCAATGTAATTAATTGAGGAGTGGGACATGTAGATTACCGTATTGTCTGCAAACTGGGCTATGTCAGTGAATCTTGATGTAGGCATATCTGCTCTATACAAGTTGTAAAGTAACGAAGAGAGAGGTGATCCTTGAGGTAGTCCCGCTGTAATCGGTCGGGAGTTAGAATTTTGATTTTCTATTGCAACTGAGAAGCAGTAGGCGTAGTGGCAATGGTAGGCGTTTTGAGGCGGGGCTAGGGGTGAGGTTGATTTGCTGGTTCTAATATTTCATGTACGTAGGTTAAAACACGTGTTAGCGGTCCCATTTTCGACCAAGTTTCTGTATTTTTGAATATTGCAAAAAAATTAACATGGCAAAAGTACAATATTAATGATAGAGATCTGTAACTAATCTGTTTTAAAAATTTAAATCTTTAAAATAAGTCAGGAACAATGTTTTGAAAAAACAAGTAGTTTTCTCGTAATTACTGCTTCATAGTTATTTCAATTTACAATTTTTCTATGAAATGGCTCTCAATTTTTCTTTAAAATGTTTCCACGGATAGAGCAAAGGACGCTTAAACATGGCGAAGATCTCAATCTCGTTGAACTGTTTTAATTTTCGAAAATTGCAACAATTAGAAATAATACCAGAAACTAAATGCTCATGGCATGCACATGTTTTATTGAAACAAGCAGAGAATTGAAGCAGAGATTTTTTAAAACAATTATGGTACAATAATATCAGAAAAAGTAACGTGATTTTGAGTGTGTAAAAGGCAGAATACACTACGAAAAATATTTCGAATTCCCCTCTGCCAGTCGCTATGGAAATACAGGCCCAATCATTAGACCGATGTGATGACAATACGAAAATGCCCACACCTAGTCTCTCATTCTCCCATCTACATCTTGCAATCGTTATTAAATAATATAAGATAATTCCCGCGACTGCTGCAAATAGAAGAGTATTGGATACAATGGTGTTTGTAAAAAAAATGTTGGAACCATTTGTCTGTATTTCTCATTTTTAACTCTTCTTGGAACTCGTAGAAAAAACATAGGTGTAAGTGCGTGTACCTGTAAGGAATCGGTTTCTTTTCTTAATAGAATTACTGGTGGTGTAGATTCCTTCTAATAATAAATAAAAGAAAGCTGTTGTCTGGTATCAAATATTGTATACTGAGGCTTAAGATCCTTTCGATAGCGTAGCTATCATCAGAGCTATCTTGCGGATAAATTGTAGTGCAACGTACGGTTCCTTTTGGTGACGTGGCCGCATCAATGGAGGAGCCGAGCGCCTCTGCCTGGCGCCGCGCCCGCGCACTCCGTCGCGTGTCGCCACGCGCACAATAAGTCACGGGCACTGCACGCACCTCTCGCCCATTCATTGGGCCCATTCATTGTGCACACACAAACATAAGCACGGCACTGACATAAAAGTTAGGGTTCATTCACAATGCCTTCGCATAAGCATAACACGTGGGGTGTTAACTTAATAGCTTGAGAGCTTCTGTGCTTATGCTCAAGTGAGACATAAGAAATTAATCAATCACAGTACTTTAACTCAAAATCGAGTTTCGAAATAGGATCGAAGTCGATAGACAAACTAACGCCATCTACACTAGATGGCGTTGGACGAACAAAAGACCGAAGAGTACTACAGAAGTCTACTGTATAGATTCGCAGTTATCACAGAGAACTCGTATACCATCATCTTTGTCTTTGCCACTAGTTTAATCGAACCCATGGGTCATGGACATAGTTGATAAGTCGAAATCGGTTCTCACATCCAGCCAATAGTAAACTAGAATTTGTTACAGCCAATAGAAACTTTGACTTTGCTTACGTTTACGTAGGACATTGTGAAGGGTTCACTTTATCACTTATGTTAATGGTTACGTGTCGCGAGTGCTTGCATTGTGAATGGGCCTGAAGGTCCCCCGCTCGCTCACGCCACGCCACGCCACTCACCAGGGGAGGCTCTCTGCAGTCGGCGTCTCTGCATTCTCACTTCATATTGGTTAGTAGTACTTCGTAATTCGTTTTATATTTATTTGATTCTGTAATTAGTCGGCCCAACCTGTACATTATGTCTATTGCAAAAGATGTCCATTTATGGTAAAATACTCGTATGTAGGCCATTCTACAGGAACAGATACATAAAGAGAAATTCGTACTCTCATGTTTCCTCAACGCAACATTAAAGTTCGTGCTGGTGCGAAGTCTTCCAATTCTATCATTAGCGTTTACGAAATCTTACAAACACTCGCTGATAACAAAGCAGTAGAACGCTCTGTAAACTACATAATAATAAAATATCCAGTGCAGACTGAGTGGAGTTCTGTTTCAATACATTTCATTCCAATTCTCCTGAATTGTCGGATTTTCTATTTAATTGGATGACAGAAGTATTGTAACGGGACAGCCTTTATGAGTATGATGTTTTTGCCACCTCCCTCTACAAAGGTACATTTTCAATTTGTGATTGTCCTGATATGAAATTGTTTGTGTGTGCTTGCTCTACCATCTCGCCATCATTTGACTTTAGGTTTGATTTTCGTGCATCCTTTACACCCAACATCGAAAGCGTCCGAACGAGGCAGTAGCGCGTGGCCCCTTGTTTAGTTTCCCTGAAATTCGTAATTAAACTCATTGACTGCGTTAAACACGACAGCAACAGCGGCGCAACGCGCTTCCTTTGTTTCATCGGAAGAGGGGCCAGCGCGCACGTGCGAACGAGAATATATGGGTGAGAGTGTGAACAGGGTGCGGCCATCGTGCCCTGATGCGAGTTTGCGTCGTTTTTTTACAACAAACTAACAGGCAGAAAAAAGATACCAACTACTTACACCCGTGCAAACATTAGGCATGTTCTAAATGATTGTTTTAAAACAAAAATTATCTACTTTCGTTACATTAATGATCGCCAGGTGATCCCGTTCAATAAGTGAATTCAGGAGTCTTTGGATTAAGGACAATCAGATGAGTTACTCCTAACATTCACTGTATTCAATCAAGCTTTTAATACAGTTTTATTCTAGCAACGCGCAGTCACCAGCTGAAGCCTTTCTTAAGGATGTATTGCAGCCATACCCATTTTAAATCTGAACGCAGCGCATTCTGCCAAACGGTTTTAAGTGATCTGTAACGTGGAAACAGACGGCCGGTTTGTTGCCGTCTCCTTCTTTGATATTGCCATCCCCCGTCTGGAGAACAGAGGACAGCGACCTTGGTCAGTCTACTTTGCGTTGACCATAAAGTGTCGCTGGAACGAGATAAAACCTGTTTTCTAAGGTAATACATAGCAAGTCCAGTCAAGACAGTGCTATGATAAGCAGCCATAAAGCAAGGTTCACCTCTGGTTAAAGGCTGGGAAATGGCTTACAGTTCACAGAAAACAGTAAAAAAATCTCTAGAAAAGTTCAATTGTAATGTAAAATCATTTGAGAAAGTAACAACTGAGTAAAGTAATGTAGTGTCTAACTAGTATTGATGCATAATGGCGCAGACTTTCCCGTATTAGTTTTATATTTCCCTTGGTCTCGGCTAGCTATTCGGACTTGCCACATTCTCTTGCCATCTACCGCTGCCCAAATACATTTGTTGATATTTTATTAATTTTTCGGTTTCCTAATAATAGAACAGAAATATTATTTTAAGAGTATTAAAGAACTGTGAAAGCCCGTCTGAAATGGAAATTTTCTTTGAAAAATGTGGAGCCGTTTTGAGAGAATAGCGTTTGGGCGCTATTGAAGATGCAAAATTTGAAGCTTATTTTCACTGAAAAGTTTTGTTTTCAAAAAACATCATTAGAAATCATTTAAGTCCTGTACATTTTTAATTCATTAAAGTCCTGTACATTTTTTGAACATTTTAGTATTTTCGCGCAAAATTGCGTGGAATATGGGCAATTTTAAAAAATTACAAAAAACAAATTTTGTCAAAAATAGCTCCAATTTTTTCTTTACTTTTTTGTAGGGATAGTGCTAAATGTACTCTATGAGATGACATATTCGCCTATTCTTTTGTTTTTTCAAAAATTGCAAAAATATATTTTTTTACTTGTCTCTCTCGTCGTTAATATTTACATTGGCGTCGATTACTTCACATTATTATATTTACGAGTAGATGTGCTTTAATGTAAAGTAAACTTTCTCGAGAACTCCTCCGTTTTCTGTGAAAACTAGGTCAAAATTTCGCATTTTCATTAAGGTTCAAATGCTATTTCTTCATAAATGACCCCAAATTTTTTGCTTTAAACTTTTAGAACGGATAGTGCTCATTGCACTCTTTAATATGCCGTAAAGTTCATTTTGGGGTATAGTTTTGTTTTTTGCAAAAATTATACAAATGTATTTTTTGTGAAAAGCCTTTCAAACCTTCAATATGCACATTACCAGAAATTTGTTAACAATGTTGTATTTGTGTGTTTCAGTGCTTCAAAAGACTTCCAATGAAGTGTTTCTAAAACTCAAAAATTTTCTTTGAAAACGA
This sequence comes from Acheta domesticus, assembly GCA_031308135.1. NCBI lineage: Eukaryota > Metazoa > Arthropoda > Insecta > Orthoptera > Gryllidae > Acheta > Acheta domesticus. The sequence continues at coordinate 158,309,600 of JAHLJT010009436.1, forward strand.
GCTTCAAATTTCGCATTTCTAGTAACGCTGAAATACCATTTTCTTAAAAATGGCTCTAAATTTTTCAAAGAAAATTGACATTTAGGTCGAGGTTTTACTGTTCCTTAATGTTCTAAACTTAATATTTCCGTTCTACCATTTGGAAACCGAAAAATTAAGAAAATGTCAAAAACATTACTTTGGGTGGCGATAGATGGCAGGTGACACGAGTTTGTGGCAATTCCGAATAGCTAGCTCAGACCCAACGAAATAGAAAACTAATACGGGAAAGTCTGTGCCATTCTGTAGCACCACTTTTTTTCATGTGTTTTGTTATGGCACAAATTTCAACTGAAAATGCTTTGGCAAACTTCAGATTCGTATTCAGCAACTTCAAGACCATAAAGCAGTAAAAACAAAACTATACCACAATATTTTAGAACAGCTTTCACAGAACATCTTTTTGAGCATGAAATGATTGGACTAGTAGGTGTTATCACATATTCGGCGACCAAAATGACACGTTTTTAAGCACGTTTAGTCTTTTCAGTTTAAAATTTCATCCGTCTACTTCATCGTCTGTCACAGGAAATACATATTCTACTTTCCAGTTTATTATGTGAGTAAAATATACTAGTACTTCACACAATATAAATGTTTATCATAACAAAATAATTCATTTTTATTATGTTAATAACAAGTTGAATGTAAAGTAAAATGCGAATTCATAGTTGCATAATGATAGTACTGAGTGAAACGTTACTTGACATTCAACAAGACCAAGTTACAGGTTTTTGATAAATAATATCGATTGGCCGACGCATTAGCTTGTTCTTATTATTGTATTATTCTGATGTTCTTATTGCCTCTCCGTCTCCCCACCTTTTTGCTTCCTGCCTTCCCCCTTCCAACCTTCCCACTTTGCTCTCTTCCTGTTTCACGCCTTCCCACTTGCCGCCTTCCTCTCTTCCCGCCTTTGCGCTTCCCGCTTCCCATCTTCCTTCCTTCTCCGTACCCGCTTCCCCTTGTCCCCCTGTTCTCCTCCTCTCCAGAGCCCTCCGCCTGCCTCCAGCTTGGCTGCGGCGGTGAATGTTGGATGCGGCAGGGCTCGCCCGACAGCCCTCCGGCGGCGGCGGGGCGACAGGCGCGCATCCCCGCTGCATTATGCAGCGCCCGCCACGGCGCAGCCACGGCGCGGGCACGCGCCCTTCACACTTATCATTTGTTCAATCTCGCGAACAATTACAAGGAAACTCGCCAGCAGGGTGCAGCCTCAAATTGTCTTTCCCCCGCGCGGCCAACATTCTTCGGCTGCCCCACCTTCAAAGTTTCTCACGGCTCTAGCACGTTTATACAAAAACATAAGAAATGAAACACAGATGTTCAGGGAACAAACGACTCTCGTTGAGCCTTCTGGCCGCAAGCGCCGAACCGCCGCGTACTTACTGTAAGCCGGGGAAGGGGCGGCAGGCTCGGCCTCCCCCGGCGGGCGCGCGGCCCTCAAGCCATTAGCCTTTTACCTGCTTTTCTCAGACTTCGGCGGCCAGACATATTTACAAACATTCCAGATATCGCTACGTGCCTCCCGCCCCAATACAGGCGTTAGAATTCGCCGACAACGAACGCATCTGCTAGGCAGCCGCGTCCGCGCCCGCGACCGCGACCGCGCCCGCCTCACCGCCCCTTACTCTCAACCAGCATCGCGGTTCCCGTGAGAAAATACCAAACCTTGCTAATGAGATGCAGCCATCGCGGGCACAGCCAGTGCCATCACATGTCACGTGACACACTTCAAAACATAACAACGAATAGCGAGCATTTCTTGTGGCACACTACGTCTCACTGTACTTCATAGGCTAGCTGCAATTGTCACGTGACTCTTCCCCCTCTGCACTCAGAAACATACGTTCAAATAAATACGGCAACTTCGCTCCCACGCGTCACTAGCAGTCAAACTCTACCACTACTACCGCAACTGTCATGTCAAACTATCAGTCAATTTCGCTGCTACTACGCAGGCACTTCAATGTCATTTCTACTATGTGAAACTGCTATGTCAAACTTCTAAGTCATTTCTACTCTGCTGCTACTACGCAGGCACTTCTAAGTCGAACTACTATACTGCTGCTACAATTACTGCTCTGTTCACTACTATGTGAAACTACGCAGTCACACTTCTACGTCAAAACTCTACTACTGCGCAGTCACTCTCCAGTCAATCTCACTGCTACTATTACGCAGTCACTCTTCAGTCAATCTCACTGTTACTTCTACGCAGTCACTCTACGTCAAACTACTATTACTGCTGCTACAACTACTACTCTACTCGTCGGACAGCCTGCGAACGAGTCAGCTGTCCTTGCTCTGCCTATCAAGGCTCCGGCAATCAATCGGCGCGGCCAGCAGGCCGCGATCAACAGTACGGGCCGCTCCAGCACGCGAGTACGCGCCCATGGTGACATTCAGCCTACCAGCCGTAACATCCGCAGCCCATTTCTACGGACGGCACGCACACACTCAGCCGTCTGACCTGGGTTGGTGCTTGCTCTACTCTCATCAAACTGTAAGTGTAAACTTCAAGCAAGAAGAAACTTAAATCACAAACATTCAATGGTCCTCCGGCTTGCTGCCTAACTACTTACTTGTAAATCTAATCAATATTTCAAGAATTAAATGTAATTTATTCACAAGTGCATTGCCTTTCATTTGCCCCTACGAAACAATTCCCTGAAACCTGATCTGACCCTGTATGTAGTCGCTTCGCAGTACGGACCTCACCGCGCTGCATCCACTACATATAATGGTCGGCTCCGGGCCGAATATTGTCAGCACCAGTTCTATGCTATACAGTCACTCTCTCAATTAATACGTCAGACAGGATTCAGGAATTGTTTCAGCAGGGAATGAAAGTTTTGAAACTATTTTAATCAATTGCTTTGCCAGTTCACCTGTGTCGTGAAAAGTGTTACAATTCGAATCAGTCAATCATTCAGAACAATCAACGCCAATCTACTGATTCTTTACTTATTCAGTGTTCAGTGCTCATTTATTATTGCACAATTTACTGTTCACTTACTATTTCATTATTCAATGCTCATTTATTATTGTACAATTCAGTGATTTATTTACTATTACATTACTCAGCGCTAATTTTTATAGTGATATTCAGTGCTTATTTGCAAGTGCATTATTTATTGCTTCTATTTATCATTGCGCTAGTCTCAATTTTTATTAGCTATTGTATTATTCAGTATTTTATTCTCAATTTCTGTTGTGTTATTCAGTGTTTTTCTAATATTATCGCTTAATTCAGTGTCTATTTTGCCAAGTGTCTTATCAATTGTTATTGTATTGTTCAGTGTGCATGTTTGTACAGGTCAACATCAGCCCACATCAGCGGCTGAGTGTGTGTTCCCCCCTTATTGCGATTTGCTAGTGCTTTCACATTTTGCACATTTTTTCAAAATTGGTTACGCCCCAACGCGGGCACTTACTAATTTCTAACTAAAATTCAAAATGGCACCGAACAATACTTTACGCAAACATCTCGCGGCTCGAGATGCCATTCTCAAACGATTCAGAGCCCGGGAAGATATCATTCGAAATTTAGAAATTCAAAACAAACAATCGTATCAGAAATTACTTTCTCATCAAACGCATTTGCAAGAAATGTGGAGCGACTACAGACAAATTGTAAACGAGCTAGTCGAAGACGAAGACGCCAACTCGTCTTTATACATTGACTTTGAAAATGACTATTTTGACCTAATAAGCGAAGTAACAGTTAAAATTGACAACAACTCTCAATTTTCACCTAATCACGCTAGACCGACCTCTCCATGTCCATCCGCGACATCAGGTCACAGCTGTACTTCACAGTCAGCTCCTGCTTTACGCCTCCCTGAAGTGCCTCTGCCCACTTTCAGCGGTAACCACACCGAGTGGCTGTCATATCGTGACATTTTTCAGGCCCTCGTCATCGACAATTTGCAGCTAGCAGATATCAGTCGATTCTACTATCTCAGTCAGTCATTGATCGGTGAAGCTAAAGGCGTAATAGCCAACATACCACTCACAGGTGACAACTTCTCTACCGCCTGGAGTACCCTCTGTTCTCGCTATTCGAATCCACGTTTGATAGCTTTCTCGCATTTATCCGGGCTAGACAATCCCCCGCGTTTAGTACCTGACTCCGCTAAGTCATTAAGCGCATTTATCGATCACTGCCAATCGAATATAAACGCTTTATCAAATCTCGACTTGGGCGTAGATTTACGAGAACTGCTCTTTGTCCACAAGGTTGTCAACCATCTTGACAGAGCCACTATGTGTCACTGGGAAAACTCAATACCTGCTGACCGCATTCCCACTTTGCGCGACTTATGGGACTTTCTGCAACGGCGGTGTAAAATCCTTCAAATCACTGAAGCCGCCATCCCGAGCGCTCCCGTGCAGCTCAATCCGCGCGCGCAAGCTTCCGCGCCGGCTCCTGCACGCACGCCGCCACCTTCCGGCAACTGCCTCAAGTGTCGCGAAAGGCACATGCTGCATCAATGCGCTAGTTTTCGCGCCCTCAGCGCCGACGCGAAACGAAACTTTGTTAAAACCCACAAACTCTGCAACAACTGTTTACGGAAATTTGTAGCCGGCCACAAATGTAGCGACCGCAAATGTTTTCATTGCGGAAACAAACATCACAGTCTCCTGCATGAATCATTTTCTGCTCCTCAGCGATCTAACATTTCCGGCATAATCAATCACGCGGCAGCTGCCCAGACCCACGTGTCTAGTATCGTACAATCAGATTCGCAACAAAATTCTAATCTTAACGCGCATTCTCTCGAATGGCAAAATCAAAGGCAACAAGGGAACGACAACACCTCGTCGCCCCAAAGCACTGCACACGTGCAGCGAGAAGTATACACAAATGCTTGCTCGACTCCAGCCACACACGGCTGCATTCTGCCTACCGCCATAGTGAACGCTGTCACGGGGCGAGGCTACTTTCGCCCGGCCACCTGTCTTCTCGACTCGGGCTCAAACTGCAACCTAATAGCTGAAAACTTTCTGAAAGTGCTCGAAATCAATCCCACAAACACTTCCATCACCATTCAAAGTGTTTGTCGCGCCTTATCTTCCGCCTCGAAGATCGTAAAACTACAATTACATTCGCGTTGCAAGAATTGGAGCGCTACGCAAGAATTTATTGTTGTAGACGCCATTTCCCATCCGCTTCCGGCAGTCGAAGCGAACATTACTAACTGGCACTTACCCGCCGAATGCGAGCTTGCGGACCCAAATTTTCATTTAGAAAAACCGCTGGATTTGCTGCTAGGCGCCTCTATCGTCGCCGAAATTAACGAAGGCAGTATTCGCCGCATTGAGAACGGACCTTCACTAACACAAACGAAACTAGGTTGGGTCGCCAGCGGCTCATATTCCCCTTATCAATCAAGCAATCGCGACATTAGAGTCTTATCGAATTTTGCAATTGCAAAGGAAGTGCGCTCCGAGAGACATGACGAGCCTCCTTTGTCACCCAAATTTCAATCACAGAGGAGCAATTTCCTAACTAGTAGCAAGCCTATCAAACGTGAACATACGACTTCACATACGAAAACTCCGCCGAAATCGGCTAGCAACGCGAAAGCACAATCCTTTCGCAAATCCTCAAACTCGCAAGCTACGCATCCAACTTCCGCGGAGAAGTTAAAACATTTTAATATCTCGCAAAACTCATGTCTAGCAAAATGGTGCAAACGCACATTCAAAGTGCCTCATCTAACACCAACTTTCATTCAACCTTTACCTCAGCATCATCTTGTTAATTCGATTAATCAATCTACAAGGCCGCAATCAAATCTATCAAATTTTTCTCTCTACTCAGGATATCAAAATTCGCATTTTAGAAGTCCTACAAATATTCTCTACTAATGGTGAGACCTCACTCACATTGCATATTCTCCGCTATTTCTAAAAGCAGCAACTTCTCAGTTTTCATCGCCACATCACTTATTAATTTACAAGCATTAAACTACAAAGCGGCAATTAATATCTACTTCCCCTGCTCATTACTTCACATTAGCTTCTATATTGTCGCTCAATTGAACAACTAGTAATTAGTTTATTCAACGCAACGTTATTTTCTTTCCGCGATTTTCCACTTGCCAGTGAAATCGCGCGCGGGCACCTTTGTTCAATCTCGCGAACAATTACAAGGAAACTCGCCAGCAGGGTGCAGCCTCAAATTGTCTTTCCCCCGCGCGGCCAACATTCTTCGGCTGCCCCACCTTCAAAGTTTCTCACGGCTCTAGCACGTTTATACAAAAACATAAGAAATGAAACACAGATGTTCAGGGAACAAACGACTCTCGTTGAGCCTTCTGGCCGCAAGCGCCGAACCGCCGCGTACTTACTGTAAGCCGGGGAAGGGGCGGCAGGCTCGGCCTCCCCCGGCGGGCGCGCGGCCCTCAAGCCATTAGCCTTTTACCTGCTTTTCTCAGACTTCGGCGGCCAGACATATTTACAAACATTCCAGATATCGCTACGTGCCTCCCGCCCCAATACAGGCGTTAGAATTCGCCGACAACGAACGCATCTGCTAGGCAGCCGCGTCCGCGCCCGCGACCGCGACCGCGCCCGCCTCACCGCCCCTTACTCTCAACCAGCATCGCGGTTCCCGTGAGAAAATACCAAACCTTGCTAATGAGATGCAGCCATCGCGGGCACAGCCAGTGCCATCACATGTCACGTGACACACTTCAAAACATAACAACGAATAGCGAGCATTTCTTGTGGCACACTACGTCTCACTGTACTTCATAGGCTAGCTGCAATTGTCACGTGACTCTTCCCCCTCTGCACTCAGAAACATACGTTCAAATAAATACGGCAACTTCGCTCCCACGCGTCACTAGCAGTCAAACTCTACCACTACTACCGCAACTGTCATGTCAAACTATCAGTCAATTTCGCTGCTACTACGCAGGCACTTCAATGTCATTTCTACTATGTGAAACTGCTATGTCAAACTTCTAAGTCATTTCTACTCTGCTGCTACTACGCAGGCACTTCTAAGTCGAACTACTATACTGCTGCTACAATTACTGCTCTGTTCACTACTATGTGAAACTACGCAGTCACACTTCTACGTCAAAACTCTACTACTGCGCAGTCACTCTCCAGTCAATCTCACTGCTACTATTACGCAGTCACTCTTCAGTCAATCTCACTGTTACTTCTACGCAGTCACTCTACGTCAAACTACTATTACTGCTGCTACAACTACTACTCTACTCGTCGGACAGCCTGCGAACGAGTCAGCTGTCCTTGCTCTGCCTATCAAGGCTCCGGCAATCAATCGGCGCGGCCAGCAGGCCGCGATCAACAGTACGGGCCGCTCCAGCACGCGAGTACGCGCCCATGGTGACATTCAGCCTACCAGCCGTAACATCCGCAGCCCATTTCTACGGACGGCACGCACACACTCAGCCGTCTGACCTGGGTTGGTGCTTGCTCTACTCTCATCAAACTGTAAGTGTAAACTTCAAGCAAGAAGAAACTTAAATCACAAACATTCAATGGTCCTCCGGCTTGCTGCCTAACTACTTACTTGTAAATCTAATCAATATTTCAAGAATTAAATGTAATTTATTCACAAGTGCATTGCCTTTCATTTGCCCCTACGAAACAATTCCCTGAAACCTGATCTGACCCTGTATGTAGTCGCTTCGCAGTACGGACCTCACCGCGCTGCATCCACTACATCATTCATCCCATTCTGTTGCTCCGTCGAACAATATTCGAATAATTCTAACACTACCACTTGGAATTACAATTATAGGAAATAATGCAGTTGTTACAATAATGCAATATCAAAAATATTGAACTAATTAATAATTAAGGAAACGAATCTGCATTTATTGTTCAGAAGGAAGCTAGAGACAGTTCTTCCTCTTACCTTAAATATTTACTATTCCTTATCTTTTTATGTGGGGGGGCAAGTGTTTTGCAGCTGAAGTAGTCATTCGTATTCGGTACGCATTGACAGCACAATTTCAGTGGTTTCCTGTTGTTGTTTCGAGGGAGTAAATACAAATTTCCGAATTCGTTTCCAGAAACATGGAAGCATAATTATTTTATTCACGAGTCATTCGCAAAAGAGCCCAATTTCTTCTAAATCCTTAATTCATCAACTGAAAACAATTCATTGAGGGCCAGAATCACCACACACTTGAAAGTATCATTCTTTATTTATTTAGTCAAATAACGGACGTGCGGCCTCCTTAATAGTTACAATTAAAAATTTTAAAAATGTATCACAATCATGCCGTCGCAAAAACTTTATCTGGAACATTTTTTGATGTTATGCATTCATTACTCAATTTTCAATAAACAAGCAAGTGAATTACATTTCAAATATAAATAGAATAAAATAGGAGAAATTATAATAAACTTCTTAGGCAAGTGATGATTTCGCTGTATGGTGTACTGAACAAGTCAACCGACATATCACAAAAGGCTGGGAATTCTGCTTGGAAGACCGTCTGTTAACTAGGCAACTTTGTAATTTTTGATCTCGAAGGTTGTATTCTTTTGTCATTTTCCAATGAAGAGGCATTTTATCTTTTACCCTAATCCGTTCTTTTGTACATCCGTAATTTCAGACAAAATATTAGTGTAATTGCAAAGTGAACCCTTCCTCTTAAGAATCATTCATTCACCACTATCTGTGAAATTCATGCACGTCCAAATAGCGCAGCAGCGACTACAACTTAACTTTAAAACAATCCTCATTTCACAAAGTAGACAATGAAAATTAAAGGAGGTGCAAAACGTGGGAAGCAAGAGCAAAAGTGTTGAGAGGAAATTGATCTGGATTTAATGTGAATTGTAGGTAACCGTCCATCGTGAGAGAATCGTTCAGAACAAGGAGTTTATGGCGACGATACGTAATGCCAAGAAAATGAATTAGGACGTAGCGCACAAAGAAAAAAGAACATCGTGGGAGACTGGGATGAGAGACAGATGAACGGTGAGTGGCAGAAGGTGTTGAAGAACGAGCGACGTTTAGAAAACGTTGAAGGTGAATGACGAGTGAGTGGCGAGGAGTGAGGAGAGCCAGAGGTTACGGAATCAAAATATGCGCGGATGTCAGGTGACGGGGACTTCCTTGAATAAAACTTTGTTGCTAAATGCGTAAAGTGAGAAACAATGTTGTTACGGAATTGACTGCCGTGGCAGTGTCATCGCTTGCGGCAGACCGGAAGCGGAAGTCAGACGCTGGCGGTCGTTGCAGGGTGGAGGGAGAGTGCGTAGAGTGGAGGACTGCGGAGAAGAGCTACGGGAGGGCAGCCGGAGACGGCGGACGCGCTGCCTTATTAATAGTCTTATTAATATGGCAGCGGCGGGGCGAGGGCGGGGGCGGTGCCGGATCGGGCGTGCGCCGCTTGGCAGCCGCCTCTTGGCTGCGCCCGCCACCGCTCGCCCCGCGCCGCCCCGCGCCGCCCCGCTCCACCCAACCCCGCTACGCCACGCCCCGCGCCACCCCAAACCGCACCGCCACGCTCCCCGCTATGACCCGCACCTCCCGCCACGCCCCGCACCTCCCGCCACGCCCGGCCGCCGCGCCGCGCCGCACGTAAATAGCAGGCCGAGTGCGGCCGAGGGGCAGCGACGAAGACGGAGTGGCGGGGCGGGGAAGGTGACGATGGTGCTGGGGTGGAGGCCGCCATGCCCGTGTGGCGGAAGTAGAGCTGGCGGGGGCAGGCAGAGAGGTGGTGGCGGGCGGGCTGGCGGCAGCGGAGGCGGTGACGTGCACCGGGCGGAAAAGTTAACGATGGCTGTAGCAGTGGCAGCGGCGGCAGCGATGGCAGTAGCGTTCGCCGTGAGGGTGCTGGAGGCGGTGGAGAGGGGAGAGGGAAGAGTTGGTGCAGGAGGAGGCGGTTGCGATAGCTTTGGCGGTGACATTGGAAGTGAAACTGCAACTTAATCGAATATGGATTGGTTATAAGCATTTGATGATAACGATTAACGATAGTTATGATGACAATCGCGATTTAGTACGTAAAACATGTTTACTTTTCACGTACGTGCTTTTTAAGCTATTTTAAATTCATGCATAAAATGTATTATCAGCGGGAGACAGGGACTGAGAACAAAATTTGTCATATTATCGGCTTTTAAAACAGATAAATTTCTATGTAATGATGGTGCAAGAAGATTTCTTCTACACGAAATTTTCTTAATCAAATGAGGTTTCTCTTGATTTATGGTTTGTCAAAATACTTCCTGTATCGAAGATCATGGTAGCAACGCACGGGCAACCCTTGCCAGCCGACCACAAGCAGCAGAAAGGAGGAACGAGAGTGGCTGGTGATTTCAAGATTCACGCACGTACTTAAATTACTTTAATTGCCATATATTTATCCATTTTCAAAAATGTGTCTTGTATTAGAATGAGATCATAAAATAATGATCTGAAAATATTATATTACCCGTTTCTTGAGTATTTGATTTAAAATGCCAAGGATGAGTTCAATTGTCTACTAAACCGGATATCACTTTCCGTCTTGCATCCTCTAGTAACTCCTGTAACGATCGTTTCATTATAAGCATAGCACTTCAAATTCGAGTTGATAATGAGATAATTAGAACAACTTAAATAAATTCTGGATTTTAGGTGGATACAGTTTATGTGCTATTGCATATCTGTGTCATATATTGTATTATTGAAACATCTTGTAGGGATATATAGTGCAATCATATTAGGTCGTACCAGTAACTTTACTGTGTTTAATTATTAAATTATATTCCAAAAGGCGAATCGCATGAAACTCTCACTGAAACTCACTATTAAACCGTTAATTCAAATTATTACCTTGCGAACGAGAACCATATTTTTAACTCGTGCGCATTAGAAAGTGGTGCGATATGAAACATATTTCCGCTGTGGTGACGTCATTTGCTTTTACCGTTTCTATCCACTACACGAGCTGACATAAAACCTAGCATGATGTAAGAGCCAGATGCGGCAAAGCACATTTAGGTCCTCAGTTTTACTGCTACCGACAAGACCGTGCATTCATTACCAGGCTAGCTATAGGGCATCGTAAATCACTGCAATGAGGCAATGGAGCTGACTATCGGGTGATTTAAATGGATCCACATCATTGCGGAACTCTCATAGCTAAAAAGTGACAAAAACGCAAGGGATTCTGCGTATCTCTTCGCGTCAGTTAGAAGGTAAAAATATATTTGAATAATGAGTATTTCTTCGCTTTCTCGAGTCATAGATCTTTCTAGAGTAGCTACATCACTAATGTACAATGCGCACATGAATTAAAAGAAAATCAGAATGTCTCCTGTCATGTGAGAGGTGTCTATAGTGTTTATGGATACACAGGAACTCGGTAAAAACAAAGAAACAATAAAAATGTTGTTTTTGGTTGAAAAATGGAAATCTTCGATTGGTTATTTCACCTATTGTACCTGTTGAAGAAAGTCTCCCGCCATCAAATGTATAATACTAATTTCCAATGGGTGCAGAAACTGAATGAAAACAATGCAGTGTCCGCTGCAAGAGGGGTGTCAATGCTTTTGTTAGATACGCTGGAAGTCAATTTAGAAGGTGACTTAAAAATACAAATATTTTGTAGAGTTATGGCGCCTAATTATAACGCACATACGGCTAAATTTTCATACTTAGTGAGTCACTGCTGACAACACACGTGACATCAGGCGACTGTAAGGCTTCTAGGAATAGACCGCTCGCCATTTAGTATTTGCTATTCACGTTTTGCGTTAAGGAACGGTATTGTTTTTTTGATAGGCTTGCTAGCTTCGTGTCACGTACTGTATACACACGAACACATACATAACTGTACACATACTACATTTATGTAATATATGTTATGTTTATTTATTATAGTGTATACTCTATTATATATATACATATATATATAATAGAGTATACACTATTATATATATATAATACACTATATTGTTATTGTATTATTCTTGAAGACTGTTTTTCTTAAAATATTTAATTCTTTTCATTATCATAAAAAGTACTGTATTTCTTTTTCTAAGTAGTGTGTGTACTATTTTTTTGAAAATTATTTTGTATGGGGTTTCGTTCAACAGAATTTTTGCTGTATCAGATCATTACTTGTTATTTCTCCACCCATTGAAATAATGTATTCGTGTAGTCTGATCATCGAAAAGAAGTCAATGTTCTAAGGGAGTTTAGGTTCAGTAGAAGTTTTGATGATGTTATTTAGCTTCAATTAACATAATTCTACAAAACATTCTACAGTGGAGAAATTTTTGTTATAGAGAACATTAGAACGACATCGTTATTGTGGTGAGCCGCATTTGCAACATCACACCTTGCTTGGGAGTCGCCCCCAGCAGGGTATGATGTTATAATGGTGGCCTCACCCAGTGTATAGTAGTAAAGTATATTACTAACGTTTTGAATATTTTCCGAGAAATATTTGTGACAACTTCGAAGAAAAATATTTCTAAGAATTAATTAGATTTTGATTATATAATAAGAATATTAATCTCACAAAACATGTACTAACCTCAATTATTGCTGTAGATAGCGAGAATTGTATTCATAAATGTTTGCACGAATGTGGTCCACAGCCCATCCAGATGTCACACAGTCCCAATACTGTTTCGGGAGCCTCATTGGTTTCATCTCAACAACTTACGAACGCTGACAATGTACCCCAGTAGTCACTTTCTTCATGAAGGTTTACATTCTTAATAATGCCATGCAGTTTTCATCGGAAGCGAGGAAGTCCGTTGATATTATTCGCCTCGCCGACGGAAATTGTGCCAATGCTTTTAGCTTGGAGTGTGATGCTTGGAGAGGAAGGAAGTTGATAATTCGTCCTGTTGCACTTCACCCTTGTGACTTTCCTACTCATAGTCACGTGCGTATTCAAAAAGGTGCCATTTATTTTCTGTTCGAAAGGTTTGCCTAGAGTTTCATGTTTGCCAATAGTAAGGTTTTAAAGAAACGGGAGTATTTATTTAGAGATATATGGGCCATGCAGGTCGTTTCCAAAGATTTTGGCATGCAACGCGTCATCCCCTCGTGATTTCTTTCTGCTCCCTTCGTTTACACAGCTTATTATATGCCATATACCATCTCATGCTACTTTGCTGGAAATGGAAGAGAATGTCCACAGCCCCTACTGGATGGGGTATTTAAAAAATTGATCAGCATCAGAAATCATGAGTTTCTCAGTTTTTAAACGTTTTGGAGATGCGGAGGGGTCGAAAATAAACGTTTTCCCAAGGAAGAGACAGTGGTAAATTTCATTTTGTGGAGTTACACGTGTATTTGTACTGACTGTAACGCTATTTCTTACTTACGGGTGTTCTTACGCAGTGAAGGAATTCATGTACCTAACGCATACCCTGAATGCATAATTGCCTAAAATTCAGAAGCAGGTATTTCAAGAGCAAGTCCGCTAAATGTAATCTTATAAACCCGGAACAAACAATTTATTTTGGATGAAATAATGCGAAAAACAATACATTACAAATTAATAAGTCTTCAATTTTTAATGAAAGAAAACAAATTTCTTTTGGAAATCAATGAAGTCTGTATTTGAAAGAATACATGAGGGACGCAAGTAAAAAGTCCAAAAATATTGTTCTCTATCAACAAGAATTTTACAATATGCTAAAAATTATGCAATGTTCT
>JAHLJT010009436.1:158329301-158537250 GCA_031308135.1 Acheta domesticus
TGCTCACAGCCTGAGTCAGCATCCGTAAACAAATTCCCAGGCAAAAAGAACTGAGTTATAAGATCGACTTGCGATTTCGACAGGCTTAAGAGTTTTCCACAGATTGTGGAAATGGTATTGCTTTTGATTGGAATACAGAATTTAAGGAATCCCCGTTATATTTCACAATGATGAATTAATTCACAATTAACATAAGACTTGGATTAATTGGTAATTAGCATAAGAATTGATCGGAGACAGATCCATTGTCTCTTACCTAAAAATTTAAATCAACCATTAGTTAGTCTCCATCATAACAGTTAAAACACGTGATAACAAAATAAGAAATATTTAGAACGTATTTGATGAATAACATGCATGAATTGGGCTTGATTGAAAGAGGGGGAATCTACTGAACTCTGCTCTGAAAATGCTTCGCTCTCCACAAATTTCACTTGAATCCATCACAATTCCAACGTTGATACTCGGTGCCAATCATGTGTATGACAACAATTGCTATTAACATTACAACTACTTTGGAGCATTCATCTTCCTACTAATGCAGCGGAATTTAAATCTTCTTTGGACGATATCACAGACAATAAAGCAAACTGAATGTTCTACATTTACCGCTCGCCTTTCACTCCATTCGGTCCAGAAATTTCGGAATGTGCATGTCCATCATTACACAATCATCCCCCCCCACGTGCTTTTTGCAGAGTGCACGGGCGCCTTTATTGACAGCCGAATCCATTCTGCGCACAGTCTCTCCCCTCACAGACTTTCTCCGTCGTGCTCCTGTTCCGCACCACTGAGGGTTCGTAAGCATTAGGGATGTGACATCGATGACGAGGTTTTCAAAACATCGATGTTTCTATAACAAATATCGATGTTTTGAACATCAGTGTATTCAAGTCGATTATTTTTTAACATTGATGTTTTCTGCTATTTGTTTTTACGTTTTCGATGTTTCGTTCCTGGTTGAAAAAATCCCATAATCATAATTTTATAAAAGTTAAGAAGTGAAATTACAACTGATAACACAACACAACACACGCACGCGGTTTGCACTTAATCGAGCATTAATCGATTAATTAATTGCCTTAATCGAGCAGACTGTTTCTCGCCCGAGATGACCCTGATACCCTGATAACCTTCGTCTTTCCTCGTATTTCGCGTACAAGGATGCGTTTTGAACTGTTTTACCTTAAATTTTAGTTATAAATTAATATACTAGGTCTCTGTCAAATTAATTTTTTTTTGCTCACAAATTTATTCTTAGAAGTTATTTAAGTGGATTTGAAATAAAGATTATTAAAAACATCGATGTATTATTAATATCGATGTGTTAATTTTGGACATTTATGTTTGCCAATATCGTTTTTGTCGATGTCGCATTACTAGTGAGCAGGCGTTATCGTGAGCGGCAGCGCCCACGTGATCCCCGCCGCCGAAGGGAGTGGGAGAGGTGGCGACTGACAGAAAACGTCGGCATTGAATGCTTCCAAAAGATACTGTAGGGATTGATTCACAAAAGAGGCTGGAATAGAGAAGCATAGTGTTTGTAGGATTAAATTCCATAGTTCAAAATCAAGTAAAAATTTGCGCAATTATTGTCTTGGTAGGATTTTTGTCAAGGTTGTAGAATCTTCATTTTGTAATGTATGCAGTAAATTTATTTGAAAATGGCAGAATAAGTAATGAATGACTTTAACTGACAACGTAAGTTTAGAAAAAAGCTCTTCTCCATGTGCGAAATACAAGGAAAGGAGAAGGAAATACCAGGGTATCAGAACTACCTCGGGCGAGAGATGGTCTGCTCGGTGAAAGTAGAGCAAATAGCGTTCGTGTGGTTCGAACACATAAATAGGCAGTGGTACCATCAGTTTTTTCATATTTTAACTGGTACAAATGCTTTGGCTTCAATACATCGATGTTTCATACATCTCCGTTTTTGTACATCGATGTTTTGAAAACATCGGCCTCGATGTCGCAGTCAGTGCAGTTGACCGTCGCGCTGTGCTCGGGTGCGCGAGGCGTCGCGGACTCCGAGAGCGGCGGCAGCAGCGCTGTCGGCGGTGTTTTGCTGATAGCCGGAGGAGGGGGAGAGGGTGGGCGGAGGGGGGGGCAAAAACGGGGCCCGAGCGATCCCCCGCGAGGGCTGCGTGCGGCGCGATTGCGGCACAGCGCAAGGGCTCAGCCCCCCACCCCCACCCCCCACCCGCCCCCACTCCCAAGCTCCCCACGCCCACTCAAAGCTGCGCAAGACGAGACCGATTCCATGGTTGCGGGCAGTTCATTCCGAGATGGTTATTGAGCGCGCAAAAACCGTTTATTCCATTTGCAAGGAATTGGGCGAAATTCGTCTCCTATGTTATTTCAGTAGTATTACTTTGCGACTCTCACACGCAATATTTATAAATAAGGTCTCTAAAGAAAGAGCATTTCACGGAGACGTGACGAATTGCACATTGACTTTAAAAATACAGAGGATTTGTTTAAAAATGCATCTAAATACTGATGTAAATCAGGATTTTTTTCACCTACGAGGGCATCGATAAATAACTCCTAAACGAAGCGTTCTAGGGCCTTAAAAACAAATTTTGAGGCCGAAGGCCTCAAAGAAATGTTTCTCACACCGTAATTTACAGGATGAGGTCATTGATCAAAGGATTGACCATTCTATTACATTTTTGCCGGTCCGACCCTTCTCGATATTATGCCACCTGCTCAATCTGTGGAATCTGCAACTGTATCTGAAATAACTAACCACTTGATAAGCTATGCGATTGTATTACACGGGTGTACGGGTTAATAAAGTTAAATAAGAATAGTTTGTATTGACATGGGTGTATTATATTGTTATCAATTACAAGGTGACGTAGAACAAGTGACGAAAGTTAAATGGGTCTTGAAGAAAAATACAAATTACGGGCTTAAATTGGAAGTGGAAAAATAAGGAAGAGGGTGGGGTATAGCATGCGAGACTTCTCGCACGGGTACGCTAGTATATACATAATTGCCTTACAATGCTTCGTCGGTACGGGCATGTAAGTTGATACGGGCTTATTGAGTAAGTGTGATTGTAAGTGAAAGTAAGTGTGATTGTAAGTGCAACTGTAGTGAAAGTTTTCTTGAAGTGAAATTATTCCTTGACAGTAAGGAGTGAGAGCAATACGCAAATAGTAAATAAAAGGATAAAAGCTTCTCCTTTAATGAATTTAGTGTCTGCAATTTTGTCAACTTGTAACCTTAATGACCTAAGAGTCATTTCCTAATTGCGTTGTCTGATGTCGTTTTTATCTCATTTCACTTTTTCTTTCTTCCTACTGAAATCCGTAAAAACTCTTAATGGGGCAATGTTTCTCGTGTATGGATTCAATTAATATAGATTATCTGCTATTTGGAAAAAGTAAGGAATGTGCTGATCGTTTATTTAAATTTTTTTATTTAAAAAAAATTCACCTTAGAAGGTAATCTTCTGTCCTAGAAGGACATAAGAAGATTATTGTAACGTTGAAAGAGAAGTCACGAGTTGCCGACTTAAACTCGTATAGAGAAACGATATTCATTTTAATTCTCTTTCATTCTGCAAATATATTTTGTAAATCAGAGCAGGGTACACTGTAAAATTATAGTAATAGAAATTTACATAACTGTTCATGAAGAAATTGAGGTAAACATGTTCGTAATTCTGTATGAACTACTGAGGTGGTGAACTAGTCCAAAAGTTAACATTCAATACTACTATAGAAATAAGTAAACGAGTTAGAAGACAGTAAAACAAAAGTTATTTAATTGATTTGTTTCAATTCACATTCCCATAGGCTCCTGTAATCTGGGATGATGCCATTTCTGCAATAAGAATTTAATAAATTACCGTTGATTTGGAAGTATCAAAGAATGGTTAAATGGAAATGACGAGTCAGAGGCTTATGAATCCCTCCGACGAAATAAATTGTTTACATAATCATTCTCAAATTTGGTTGCCGCACCGTAATGTGTGCAAAAGACACATCGCGTGACACTTTGAAAGCGTTAATGTGCACAGAATTATGAAAAGGGGAGTGTGGCTCCGTCAACGCTTAGTGCAGCCACGTCCAACCGCGCCCGCGCGAGCTTCTTGCCCGCCTGGGGAGCCCGGCGCTCCTATGGGCACGGGCAACTTCCCCTCACTCCGCACTCATTCCCCCCACATCCAAAAAGGAATACGGGGGGAGGAATTCACAGGAAGGATTCATACGTAAGAATGTTTGCCTCATTCGTTGCAACAAACAATCGAGATTTGTATTATGTTTATATTCTTAATATTTTATGTTTTGTTTTATTAAAATCATTCAATTATTTCTTGTATGTAGTTATCATGTGTAATAGATTAATTTCGTTAAAATAATTGTCTCTATGAGTTAACAATTCTCGCTGTGGGCGGGATGCTCCTTTAACAGACGAGAATCGTTCTCTGTTAAACCTCCTTACCTGAATGTAGGAAGTTAATGCAGTTATTGCATTATTATGTAAGCAAGAATGCGAAGTGAAGATCTCCAGAAGTATGCCACGAGCTAGGTCTCTACAGACGCACCGCCATTCTGTAAATTTGAGAAATTTGTAAACCATTTTACTTTTAAAACTCGCGCCAGTCGCCGTGGACGCAGGGCCGCGATTTTTAGCTAGCTAATTACCTTGCTCGCAACCTTGACATGTATGGCTTAGCGCATGACAAACTTTAGTCAAGGGCACGGGTTTGGTATTAGGAAGGTTTTTCCCTTTCGTAATGCCGAACTAGGGGTTCTGGTCCTGTGTAAGGGAAGTTACGTCGTGAGGTGTGTCAATATTTTTTCCTGGTGATTTGCTAATCGGACAATTGCAATTGCAGTGTGCAACTTGTATCCGGACACACTTGAGTTTTGAAAAGGCAGTTTTGAATCGCTTCGTATTGCCGCGTCCCTGCGCCTGTGGCGCCTGTAGCGTCGAGACGACCAATTCCCCGGCCAGTTTCACGCGCTCCCCGCTAGAGTGCAGCGTGGTGACAACTGCTTCGAGCGCCGTCGCGGATCGAACGGTGGCGGTCACTGTTGGAAGCTTGAGAGCCGGGCGGGGCCTAGCATTGGGCGGGGGAGGAGGGGCCAGGCGATGGAGTGAATCCAAAACCCAAAACTATCGATCGTTTGGGCTTACCACAGTCGTGGTCTTGAAAGCTTCGAGTAGTAGTTCGTTTTCAAAACGAATTTTGATCTTAAATTCAAAAAGACTTATTATGTAATATTGTTTATTATATCTGAAGCGTAGGTGCAAGAATTGAAAATTCTTTTTTCCTTGTCGAGTAATATTACTCCTTTTAACCATTTTCTGGACAGCATGAAATGACTAAAATAGTTCAGTCAAGATTGCTTTGGATAAATAAGTTGACAAACGGAGTGCCATTTTTTTAACACAATCTTGGGCTTGCGTTGTATCAGCATGTGTCAATATTCAATTTTCATTTAAATAGTCTACAATGATTTCATGACTTAATTTACTACTACTGTGCCTCCATAGCAAGATGTCTCGTTCAATTGTTAGTTTCTCGGTTACAATGGCAGTGGCAGATGCTTCTCCAGTTGGCAACTGGGATTGGGTTAAGCTTTGTACATAAGAAGTTTGCTTTTAATTTTTTGCTTTGTACATAAGAATTTTGTTTTGAAGTGTTGAAGTTTTTCTAAGGCTGTCTGGCGAGTGAGCGAGCCGATGTGATGGTCTCGAGTCGAATAGTTTCCGAGTTTTAAACCATTTTTTTCGACTCACTGTGATTAGGACGTTGTGTCATGTGTATATTTAAACTACTTGATCTCTAAGATGGCAAAACTAATTGGACCAATGTTTCAGAGAAAAACGAGAATAATGTTTTATAAGAGAATAAAGGTACAACGATGAAGTGACAAAGGACATTTGAAAAGTGTGTTTATGCTGTGTCAACAAGCCACCCGTATTACTGTAGTAGTTTATTGCGCGCCATTGCTCGTGGTGTTATTATTTGCCACTCCCTGGTCGTCCCGCCTGCTTCCCGCCCTCTTCCCCGCCCCTAGCCCCTCCTCTCCTCGCCCTTCTGCGCCCCCCGACCCGTTCGGCACGCTCCATTCCAGCCCCGCCCCGCTTCATGTCGAATCGCCCCGAAAACTCCAGATAACAATGCTCTCTAGAAGCATTGCGGATTGCATTAAACAACAATCCAATCCAAGGAACTTTGAATTTGGCATTCAATTTGAAATTGGCGCAGAGGTTAGACTTGATGCTTTCCACCGCTGGTGCCCGGGTTCCACCCCAGGCGGTTGCACGTGGAATTTGTGTTGGCAAAGCGGATTCGCAGAGGTTTTCTTGGGGTAGTCGTAGTGGGTTTAAGGTTAAATTCGTTGTGTAATTACTTATTGGAAATAAACCAGGGGGCTTGAGTGATGGTTCTTAGGAATTTGTTTTGAATGATCTGTATTTTGTTGACATTATATTTAGCCGCATTAGTCCAAATAGAACAAGCGTACAGAAGAAGAGGTCTTATGATGGTTTTATACAACATGATGCTATTACTTAGTGAGAGTTTACTGTGATTTAAGAGTGGTTTTAACAGTATTAATTTTACTTTGGCTTGTTGAACTTTGGTGTCTATGTGTATTTTCCAATTCAGTGTGGTGTCCATATAGAGGCCAAGGTATTTAACGGCATTGTTATGGGAAGTCCAAGGGATTATGTAGGGAGCGGAGTGGGGAAGGAATATGGTCTGAAAGTGAAGATTTAGCTGTAGATTTCAAGGGGTTGATTTTGGTTTTCCATTTCGTTGCTCAGGTTTCTATTTCATTTAAATGGAATTGAATTTCGTTGGCAATGTAATTAATTGAGGAGTGGACATGTAGATTACCGTATCGTCTGCAAACTGGGCTATGTCAGTGAATCTTGATGTAGGCATATCTGCTCTATACAAGTTGTAAAGTAACGGAGAGAGAGGTGATCCCTGAGGTAGTCCCGCTGTAATCGGTCGGGAGTTAGAATTTTGATTTTCTATTGCAACTGAGAAGCAGTAGGCGTAGTGGCAATGGTAGGCGTTTTTGAGGCGGGGCTAGGGCTGAGGTTGATTTGCTGGTTCTAATATTTCGTGTACGTAGGTTAAAACACGTGTTAGCGGTCCCATTTTCGACCAAGTTTTCTGTATTTTTGAATATTGCAAAAAAATTAACATGGCAAAAGTACAATATTAATAATAGAGATCTGTAACTAATCTGTTTTAAAAAATTTAGATCTTTAAAATAGGTCAGGAACAATGTTTTGAAAAAACAAGTAGTTTTCTCGTAATTACTGCTACATAGTTACTTCAATTTACAATTTTTCTATGAAATGGCTCTCAATTTTTCTTTAAAATGTTTCCACGGATAGAGCAAAGGACGCTTAAAAATGGCGAAGATCTGAATCTCGTTGAACTGTTTTAATTTTCGAAAATTGCAACAATTAGAAATAATACCAGAAACTAAATGCTCACGGCATGCACATGTTTTATTGAAACAAGCAGAGAATTGAAGCAGAGATTTTTTTAAAACAATTATGGTCCAATAATATCAGAAAAAGTAACGTGATTTTGAGTGTGTAAAAGGCAGAATACACTACGAAAAATATTTCGAATTCCCCTCTGCCAGTCGCTATGGAAATACAGGCCCAATCATTAGACCGATCTTGTGATGACAATACGAAAATGCCCACACCTTGTTTCTCATTCTCCATCTACATCTTGCAATCGTTATTAAATAATATAAGATAATTCCCGCGACTGCTGCAAATAGAAAGAGAATTGGATACAATGGTGTTTGTAAAAAAAATGTTGGAACCATTTGTCCGTATTTCTCATTTTTAACTCTTCTTGGAACTCGTAGAAAAAACATAGGTGTAAGTGCGTGTACCTGTAAGGAATCGGTTTCTTTTCTTAATAGAATTACTGGTGGTGTAGATACCTTCTAATAATAAATAAAAGAAAGCTGTTGTCTGGTATCAAATATTGTATACTGAGGCTTAAGATCCTTTCGATAGCGTAGCTATCATCAGAGCTATCTTGCGGATAAATTGTAGTGCAACGTACGGTTCCTTTTGGTGACGTGGCCGCATCAATGGAGGAGCCGAGCGCCTCTGCCTGGCGCCGCGCCCGCGCACTCCGTCGCGTGTCGCCACGCGCACAATAAGTCACGGGCACTGCACGCACCTCTCGCCCATTCATTGGGCCCATTCATTGTGCACACACAAACATAAGCACGGCGCTGACATAAAAGTTAGGGCTCATTCACAATGCCTTCGCATAAGCATAACACGTGGGGTGTTAACTTAATAGCTTGAGAGCTTCTGTGCTTATGCTCAAGTGAGACATAAGAAATTAATCAATCACAGTACTTTAACTCAAAATCGAGTTTCGAAATAGGATCGAAGTCGATAGACAAACTAACGCCATCTACACTAGATGGCGTTGGACGAACAAAAGACCGAAGAGTACTACAGAAGTCTACTGTATAGATTCGCACTTATCACAGAGAACTCGTATACCATCATCTTTGTCTTTGCCACTAGTTTAATCGAACCCATGGGTCATGGACATGGTTGATAAGTCGAATCGGTTCTCACATCCAGCCAATAGTAAACTAGAATTTGTTACAGCCAATAGAAACTTTGACTTTGCTTACGTTTACGTAGGACATTGTGAATGGTTCACTTTATCACTTATGTTAATGGCTACGTGTCGCGAGTGCTTGCATTGTGAATGGGCCTGAAGGTCCCCCGCTCGCTCACGCCACGCCACGCTACTCTCCAGGGGGAGGCTCTCTGCAGTCGGCGTCTCTGCATTCTCACTTCATATTGGTTAGTAGTACTTCGTAATTCGTTTTATATTTATTGATTCTGTAATTAGTTGGCCCAACCTGTGCATTATGTCTATTGCAAAAGATGTCCATTTATGGTAAAATACTCGTATGTAGGCCATTCTACAGGAACAGATACATAAAGAGAAATTCGTACTCTCATGTTTCCTCAACGCAACATTAAAGTTCCTGCTGATGCGAAGTCTTCCAATTCTATCATTAGCGTTTACGAAATCTTACAAACACTCGCTGATAACAAAGCAGTAGAACGCTCTGTAAACTACATAATAATAAATATCCAGTGCAGACTGAGTGGAGTTCTGTTTCAATACATTTCATTCCAATTCTCCTGAATTGTCGGATTTTCTATTTAATTGGATGACAGAAGTATTGTAACGGGACAGCATTTATGAGTATGATGTTTTTGCCACCTCCCTCTACAAAGGTACATTTTCAATTGTGATTGTCCTGATATGAAATTGTTTGTGTGTGCTTGCTCTACCATCTCGCCATCATTTGACTTTAGGTTTGATTTTCGTGCATCCTTTACACCCAACATCGAAAGCGTCCGAACGAGGCAGTAGCGCGTGGCCCCTTGTTTAGTTTCCCTGAAATTCGTAATTAAACTCATTGACTGCGTTAAACACGACAGCAACAGCGGCGCAACGCGCTTCCTTTGTTTCATCGGAAGAGGGGCCAGCGCGCACGTGCGAACGAGAATATATGGGTGAGAGTGTGAACAGGGTGCGGCCATCGTGCCCTGATGCGAGTTTGCGTCGTTCTTTTACAACAAACTAACAGGCAGAAAAAAAGATACCAACTACTTACACCCGTGCAAACATTAGGCATGTTCTAAATGATTGTTTTAAAACAAAAATTATCTACTTTCGTTACATTAATGATTGCCAGGTGAGCCCGTTCAATAAGTGAATTCAGGAGTCTTTGGATTCAGGACAATCAGATGAGTTACTCCTAACATTCATTGTATTCAATCAAGCTTTAATACAGTTTTATTCTAGCAACGCGGAGTCACCAGCTGAAGCCTTTCTTAAGGATGTATTGCAGCCATACCCATTTAAATCTGAACGCAGCGCATTCTGCCAAACGGTTTTTAAGTGATCTGTAACGTGGAAACAGACGGCCGGTTTGTTGCAGTCTCCTTCTTTGCCACTGCTATCCCCCGTCTGGAGAACAGAGGACAGCGACCTTGATCAGTCTACTTTGCGTTGACCATAAAGTGTGGCTGGAACGAGATAAAACCTGTTTTCTAAGGTAATACATAGCAAGTCCAGTCAAGACAGTGCTATGATAAGCAGCCATAAAGCAAGGTTCACCTCTGGTTAAAGGCTGGGAAATGGCTTACAGTTCACAGAAAACAGTACAAAAATCTCTAGAAAAGTTCAATTGTAATGTAAAATCACTTGAGAAAGTAACAACTGAGTAAAGTAATGTAGTGTCTAACTATTATTGATGCAGAATGGCGCAGACTTTCTCGTATTAGTTTTATATTTCTCTTGGTCTCGGCTAGCTATTCGGACTTGCCACATTCTCTTGCCATCTACCGCTGCCAAATACATTTGTTGACATTTTATTAATTTTTCGGTTTCCTAATAATAGAACAGAAATATTATTTTAAGAGTATTAAAGAACTGTGAAAGCCCGTCTGAAATGGAAATTTTCTTTGAAAAATGTGGAGCCGTTTTGAGAGAATAGCGTTTGGGCGCTATTGAAGATGCAAAATTTGAAGCTTATTTTCACTGAAAAGTTTGTGTTTTCAAAAAACATCATTAGAAATCATTTGAGTCCTGCACATTTTTAATTCATTAAAGTCCTGTACATTTTTGAACATTTTAGTATTTTCGTGCAAAAATTGCGTGGAATATGGGTAATTTTGAAAAATTACAAAAACCAAATTTTGTCAAAAATAGCTTCAATTTTTTCTTTACTTTTTTGTAGGGATAGTGCTAAATGTACTCTATGAGATGACATATACGCCTATTCTTTTGTTTTTCAAAAATTACAAAAATATATTTTTTACTTGTCTCTCCTCGTCGTTAATATTTACATTGGCGTCGATTACTTCACATTATTATATTTACGAGTAGATGTGCTTTAATGTAAGTAAACTTTCTCGAGAACTCCTCCGTTTTCTGTGAAAACTAGGTCAAAATTTCGCATTTTCATTAAGGTTCAAATGCTATTTCTTCATAAATGACCCCAAATTTGTTGCTTTAAACTTTTAGAACGGATAGTGCTCATTGCTCTCTTAATATGCCGTAAAGTTCATTTTGGGGTATAGTTTCGTTTTTTGCAAAAATTATACAAATGTATTTCTTGTGAAAGGCCTTTCAAACCTTCAATATGCACATTACCAGCAATTTGTTAACAATGTTGTATTTGTGTGTTTCAGTGCTTTAAAAGACTTCCAATGAAGTGTTTCTAAAACTCAAAAATTTTCTTTGAAAACGCAATTTCGCATTTCTAGTAACGCTGAAATACCATTTTCTTAAAAACGGCTCCAAATTTTTCAAAGAAAATTGACATTTAGGTCGAGGTTTTACTGTTCCTTAATGTTCTAAACTTAATATTTCCGTTCTAACCATTTGGAAACCGAAAAATTAAGAAAATGTCAAAAACATTACTTTGGGTGGCGATAGATGGCAGGTGACACGAGTTTGTGGCAATTCCGAATAGCTAGCTCAGACCCAACGAAATAGAAAACTAATACGGGAAAGTCTGTGTCATTCTGTAGCACCACTTTTTTTCATGTGTTTTGTTATGGCACAAATTTCAACTGAAAATGCTTTGGCAAACTTCAGATTCGTATTCAGCAACTTCAAGACCATAAAGCAGTAAAAACAAAACTATACCACAATATTTTAGAACAGCTTTCACAGAACATCTTTTTGAGCATGAAATGATTGGACTAGTAGGTGTTATCACATATTCGGCGACCAAAATGACACGTTTTTAAGCACGTTTAATCTTTTCAGTTTAAAATTTCATCCGTCTACTTCATCGTCTGTCACAGGAAATACATATTCTACTTTCCAGTTTATTATGTGAGTAAAATATACTAGTACTTCACACAATATAAATGTTTATTATAACCAAAATAATTCATTTTTATTATGTTAATAACAAGTTGAATGTAAAGTATAATGCGAATTCATAGTTGCATAATGATAGTACTGAGTGAAACGTTACTTGACATTCAACAAGACCAAGTTACAGGTCTTTGATAAATAATATCGATGGGCCGACGCATTAGCTTGTTCTTATTATTGTATTATTCTGATGTTCTTATTGCCTTTCCGTCTCCCCACCTTTCTGCTTCCTGCCTTCCCCCTTCCAACCTTCCCACTTTGCTCTCTTCCTGTTTCACGCCTTCCCGCTCGCCGCCTTCCTCTCTTCCCGCCTTTGCGCTTCCGCTTCCCGTCTTCCTTCCTTCTCCGTACCCGCTTCCTCTTGTCCCCCTGTTCTCCTCCTCTCCAGAGCCCTCCGCCTGCCTCCAGCTTGGCTGCGGCGGTGAATGTTGGATGCGGCAGGGCTCGCCCGACAGCCCTCCGGCGGCGGCGGGGCGACAGGCGCGCATCCCCGCTGCATTATGCAGCGCCCGCCACGGCGCAGCCACGGCGCGGGCACGCGCCGTTCAGAACTATCATTCATCCCATTCTGTTGCTCCGTCGAACAATATTCGAATAATTCTAACACTACCACTTGGAATTACAATTATAGGAAATAATGCAGTTGTTACAATAATGCAATATCAAAAATATTGAACTAATTAATAATTAAGGAAACGAATCTGCATTTATTGTTCAGAAGGAAGCTAGAGACAGTCCTTCCTCTTACCTTAAATATTTACTATTCCTTATCTTTTTATGGGGGGGGCAGGTTTTTTGCAGCTGAATTAGTCATTCGTATTCGGTACGCATTGACAGCACAATTTCAGTGGTTTCCTGGTGTTGTTTCGGGAGAGTAAATACAAATTTCCGAATTCATTTCCAGAAACATGGAAGCATAATTATTTTATTCACGAGTCATTCGCAAAAGAGCCCAATTTCTTTTAAATCCTTAATTCATCAACTGAAAAAATTCATTGAGGGCCAGAATCACCACACACTTGAAAGTATCATTCTTTATTTATTTAGTCAAATAACGGACGTGCGGCCTCCTTAATAGTTACAATTAAAAATTTTTAAAATGTATCAGCAATCATGCCGTCGCAAAAACTTTATCTGGAACATTTTTTGATGTTATGCATTCATTACTCAATTTTCAATAAACAAGCAAGTGAATTACATTTCAAATATCATAAATAGAATAAAATAGGAGAAATTATAATAAACTTCTTAGGCAAGTGATGATTTCGCTGTATGGTGTACTGAACAAGTCAACCGACATATCACAAAGGCTGGGAATTCTGCTTGGAAGATCGTTTGTTAACAAGGCAACTTTGTAATTTTTGATCTCGAAGGTTGTATTCTTTTGTCATTTTCCAATGAAGAGGCATTTTATCTTTCACCCTGATCCGTTCTTTTGTACATCCGTAATTTCAGACAAAATACTAGTGTAATTGCCAAGTGAACCCTTCCTCTTAAGAATCATTCATTCACCACTATCTGTGAAATTCATGCACGTCCAAATATCGCAGCAGCGACTACAACTTAACTTTAAAACAATCCTCATTTCACAAAGTAGACAATGAAAATTAAAGGAGGTGCAAAAGTGGGAAGCAACAGCAAAAGTGTTGAGAGGAAATTGATCTGGATTTAATGTGAATTGTAGGTAACCGTCCATCGCGAGAGAATCGTTCAGAACAAGGAGTTTATGGCGACGATACGTAATGCCAAGAAAATGAATTAGGACGTAGCGCACAGAGAAAAAAGAACATCGTGGGAGACTGGGATGAGAGACAGATGAACGGTGAGTGGCAGAAGGTGTTGAAGAACGAGCGACGTTTAGAAAACGTTGAAGGTGAATGACGAGTGAATGGCGAGGAGTGAGGAGAGCCAGAGGTTACGGAATCAAATATGCGCGGACGTCAGGTGACGGGGACTTCCTTGAATAAAACTTTGTCGCTAAATGCGTAGAGAGAAACAATGTTGTTACGGAATTGACTGCCGTGGCAGTGTCATCGCTTGGGGCAGACCGGAAGCGGAAGTCAGACGCTGGCGGTCGTTGCAGGGTGGAGGGAGAGTGCGTAGAGCGAAGGACTGCGGAGAAGAGCTACGGGAGGGCAGCCGGAGACGGCGGACGCGCTGCCTTATTAATAGTCTTATTAATATGGCAGCGGCGGGGCGAGGGCGGGGGCGGTGCCGGATCGGGCGTGCGCCGCTTGGCAGCCGCCTCTTGGCTGCGCCCGCCACCGCTCGCCCCGCGCCGCCCCGCTCCACCCAACCCCGCTACGCCACGCCCCGCGCCACCCCGAACCGCACCGCCACGCTCCCCGCTACGACCCGCACCTCCCGCCACGCCCCGCACTTCCCGCCACGCCCGGCGCCGCGCCGCGCCGCACGTAAATAGCAGGCCGAGTGCGGCCGAGGGGCAGCGACGAAGACGGAGTGGCGGGGCGGGGAAGGTGACGATGGTGCTGGGGTGGAGGCCGCCATGCCCGTGTGGCGGAAGTAGAGCTGGCAGGGGCAGGCAGAGAGGTGGTGGCGGGCGGGCTGGCGGCAGCGGAGGCGGTGACGTGCACCGGGCGGAAAAGGAGGGCGGAAAAGTTAACGATGGTGTTCGAGGAGGTGGTCGCGATGAGCCATGAGTACAGGTTGGCAGTGGCAGCGAAAGCGGTGGTGAGCCGATGGCTGTAGCAGTGGCAGCGGCGGCAGCGATGGCAGTAGCGTTCGCCGTGAGGGTACTGGAGGCGGTGGAGAGGGGAGAGGGAAGAGTTGATGCAGGAGGAGGCGGTTGCGATAGCTTTGGCGGTGACATTGGAAGAGAAACTGCAACTTAATCGAATATGGATTGGTTATAAGCATTTGATGATAACGATTAACGATAGTTATGATGACAATCGCGATTTAGTACGTAAAACATGTTTACTTTTCACGTACGTGCTTTTTAAGCTATTTTAAATTCATGCATAAAATGTATTATCAGCGGGAGACAGGGACTGAGAACAAAATTTGTCATATTATCGGCTTTTTAAAACAAATAAATTTCTATGTAATGATGGTGCAAGAAGATTTCTTCTACACGAAATTTTCTTAATCAAATGAGTTTTCTCTTGATTTATGGTTTGTCAAAATACTTCCTGTATCGAAGATCATGGTAGCAACGGCACGGGCAACCCTTGCCAGCCGACCACAAGCAGCAGAAAGGAGGAACGAGAGTGGCTGGTGATTTCAAGATTCACGCACGTTACTTAAATTACTTTAATTGCCATATATTTATCCATTTTCAAAAATGTGTCTTGTATTAGAATGAGATCATAAAATAATGATCTGAAAATATTTATATTAACCCGTTTCTTGAGTATTTGATTTAAAATGCCAAGGATGAGTTCAATTGTCTACTAAACCGGATATCACTTTCCGTCTTGCATCCTCTAGTAACTCCTGTAACGATCGTTTCATTATAAGCATAGCACTTCAAATTCGAGTTGATAATGAGATAATTAGAACAACTTAAATAAATTCTGGATTTTAGGTGGATACAGTTTATGCGCTATTACATATCTGTGTCATATATTGTATTATTGAAACATCTTGTAGGGATATATAGTGCAATCATATTAGGTCGTACCAGTAACTTTACTGTGTTTAATTATTAAATTATATTCCAAAAGGCGAATCGCATGAAACTCTCACTGAAAACTCACTATTAAACCGTTAATTCAAAATTATTACCTTGCGAACGAGAACCATATTTTTAACTCGTGCGCATTAGAAAGTGGTGCGATATGAAACATATTTCCGCTGTGGTGACGTCATTTGCTTTTACCGTTTCTATCCACTACACGAGCTGACATAAAACCTAGCATGATGTAAGAGCCAGATGCGGCAAAGCACATTTAGGTCCTCAGTTTTACTGCTACCGACAAGACCGTGCATTCATTACCACGCTAGCTATAGGGCATCGTAAATCACTGCAATGAGGCAATGGAGCTGACTATCCGGGTGATTTAAATGGATCCACATCATTGCGGAACTCTCGTAGCTAAAAAGTGACAAAAACGCAAGGGATTCTGCGTATCTCTTCGCGTCAGTTAGAAGGTAAAAATATATTTGAATAATGAGTATTTCTTCGCTTTCTCGGGTCATAGATCTTTCTAGAGTAGCTACATCACTAATGTACAATGCACACATGAATTAAAAGAAAATCAGAGAGTCTCCTGTCATGTGAGAGGTGTCTATAGTGTTTATGGATACACAGGAACTCGGAAAAAATAAAGAAACAATAAAAAATGTTGTTTTTGGTTGAAAAATGGAAATCTTCGATTATGTTATTTCACCTATTGTACCTGTTGAAGAAAGTCTCCCGCCATCAAATGTATAATACTAATTTCCAATGGGTGCAGAAACTGAATGAAAACAATGCAGTGTCCGCTGCAAGAGGGGTGTCAATGCTTTTGTTAGATACGCTGGAAGTCAATTTAGAAGGTGACTTAAAAATATAAATATTTTGTTGAGTTATGGCGCCTAATTATAACGCACATACGGCTAAATTTTCATACTTAGTGAGTCACTGCTGACAACACACGTGACATCAGGCGACTGTAAGGCTTCTAGGAATAGACCGCTCGCCATTTAGTATTTGCTATTCACGTTTTGCGTTAAGGAACGGTATTGTTTTTTTGATAGGCTTGCTAGCTTCGTGTCACGTACTGTATACACACGAACACATACATAACTGTACACATACTACATTTATGTAATATATGTTATGTTTATTTATTATAGTGTATACTCTATTATATATATAATAGAGTATACACTATTATATATATATAATACACTATATTGTTATTGTATTATTCTTGAAGACTGTTTTTCTTAAAATATTTAATTCTTTTCATTATCATAAAAGTACTGTATTTCTTTTTCTAAGTAGTGTGTGCACTATTTTTTTGAAAATTATTTTGTGTGGGGTTTCGTTCAACAGAATTTTTGCTGTATCAGATCATTACTTGTTATTTCTCCACCCACTGAAATAATGTATTCGTGTAGTCTGATCATCGAAAAGAAGTCAATGTTCTAAGGGATGTTTAGTGTTCAGTAGAAGTTTTGATGATGTTATTTAGCTTCAATTAACATAATTCTACAAAACATTCTACAGTGGAGAAATTTTTGTATAGAGAACATTAGAACGACATCGTATTGTGGTGAGCCGCCATTGCAACATCACACCTTGCCTTGGGAGTCGCCCCCAGCAGGGTATGATGTTATAATGGTGGCTCACCACAGTGTATAGTAGTAAAGTATATTACTAACGTTTTGAATATTTTCCGAGAAATATTTGTGACAACTTCGAAGAAAAATATTTCTAAGAATTAATTAGATTTTGATTATATAATAAGAATATTAATCTCACAAAACATGTACTAACCTCAATTATTTCTGTAGATAGCGAGAATTGTATTCATAAAATGTTTGCACGAATGTGGTCTCACAGCCCATCCAGATGTCACAAGTCCCAATACTGTTCGGGAGCCTCATTGTTTCATCTCCAACAACTTACGAACGCTGACAATGTACCCCAGTAGTCACTTTCTTCATGAAGGTTTACATTCTTAATAATGCCATGCAGTTTTCATCGAAGCGAGGAAGTCCGTTGATATTATGCCCTCGCCGGCGGAAATTGTGCCAATGCTTTTAGCTTGGAGTGTGATGCTTGGAGAGGAAGGAAGTTGCATAATTCGTCCTGTTGCACTTCACCCATTGTGACTTTCCCTACTCATAGTCACGTGCGTATTCAAAAAGGTGCCATTTATTTTCTGTTCGAAAGGTTTGCCTAGAGTTTCATGTTTGCCAATAGTAAGGTTTTAAAGAAACGGGAGTATTTATTTAGAGATATATGGGCCATGCAGGGTCGTTTCCAAAGATTTGGCATGCAACGCGTCATCCCCTCGTGATTTCTTTCTGCTCCCTTCGTTTACACAGCTTATTATATGCCATATACCATCTCAGGCTACTTGCTGGAAATGGAAGAGAATGTCGCACAGCCCCTACTGGATGGGGTATTTAAAAAAATTGATCAGCATTCAGAAATCATGAGTTTCTCAGTTTTAAACGTTTTGGAGATGCGGAGGGGTCGAAAATAATACGTTTTCCCAAGGAAGAGACAGTGGTAAATTTCATTTTGTGGAGTTACACGTGTATTTGTACCTGACTGTAACGCTATTTCTTACTTACCGGGTGTTCTTACGCAGTGAAGGAAATTTCATGTACCTAACGCATACCCCTGAATGCATAATTGCCTAAAATTCAGAAGCAGGTATTTCAAGAGCAAGTCCGCTAAATGTAATCTTATAAAACCCGGAACAAACAATTTAGGATGAAATAATGCGAAACAATACATTACAAATTAATAAGTCTTCAATTTTTTAATGAAAGAAAACAAATTTCTTTTGGAAAATCAATGAAAGTCTGTATTTGAAAGAATACATGAGGGACGCAAGTAAAAAAGTCCAAAAATATTGTTCTCTATCAACAAGAATTTTACAATATTGCTAAAAATTATGCAATGTTCTTCAAAATTTTCAAATGAACGTTTCAAAACAACAGGCAAGAATACATCAGATACATAACAGTAATACAAATTTATTTGTAGATATTTTATATCAGTCAAGGGTAATATTTGCATTTGGACGATTACATTTTTACTTTCACGTATAAGTACGTATATACGGAGTAATACACTTAGTATAAGGAAAATAATGTATTTTCAAATTCAATTTGCAACGATAAGTCGGGTTGATTTGAAATAATGTCGCGTTGTTAACCCTACAGTAACAGTAATTGTGTGACAGTTGTGCCAGTATTTCAGTCGGTGGCTACGTTTCCTTTCCGTGGCCGTTCGCGAAGAGCGCTGGCAGAGGAGGAGCCGCAGCAGGAGCTGGAAATTCGCGAGCGTCCCAGCGACGCTGCGTGGGCAGATGGGGCGGGGAGGGGGAGGGGGAGGGGCTGCATATTTCACGTATAAATATCCGGACTGGGCAGGCGCCTCTGCTCAGCTGCAACCCGCGTTCGCCCGCCCCCCCCCGCCGCCGCCACCACATTCGACCGCCCGTTCGCCCACCCACCCACCCGCCCGCCCGCCCGCCCGCCCGCCCGCCCGCCCGCCCGCCCGCCCGCCCGCCCGCCCGCCCGCGCGCCCGCCCGCGCGCCCGCCCGCGCGCCCGCCCGCCCGCCCGCCCGCCCGCCCGCCCGCCCGCCCGCCCGCCCGCCCGCCCGCCCGCCCGCCCGCCCACCCGCGCGCCCGCCCGCCCGCCCACCCGCGCGCCCGCCCGCCCGCCCGCCCGCGCGCCCGCCCGCGCGCCCGCCCGCCCGCCCGCCCGCCCGCCCGCGCGCCCGCCCGCCCGCCCGCCCGCCCGCCCGCCCGCCCGCCCGCCCGCCCGCCTGCCCGACCGACCGCGCGCCCGCCCACCCGCGCGCCCGCCCACCCGCGCGCCCGCCCGCCCGCCCGCCCGCCCGCCCGCCCGCGCGCCCGCCCGCGCGCCCGCCCGCGCGCCCGCCCGCCCGCGCGCCCGCCCGCCCGCGCGCCCGCCCGCCCGTCCGTTCGCCCGCCCGCCCGTCCGTTCGCCCGCCCGCCCGTCCGTTCGCCCGCCCGCCCGTCCTTGCATCCGTCCGTTCGCCCTTGCGTCCGTCCAGCCGCCCATCCTTCTGTCCACCCGTCCGTCCGTCCGCCCGCTATCTCGCCGCTATCTCGCCCGTTATCTCGCCCGCTCTCTCGCCACGCTATACGCTATTACGCGCTGTGGAATGGGACAAATGGCGACGACAAAATCTGCAATTTGAAAATCGCAACTGTTCCTTTGTAGCCTGGTCCTGGGTTGGGTTCCTAATTAGATGCAGAACGTCCAGTGCCTGGATGGCATTTCTACTGATTGAGTGCACTGGTCTGTTGATATTTTCGATCAAGTCAAGATGTACCTATTTAAGAGCCGTGAATTTTTTTCTTTATTCATTTGTTTATCTAAAACTAAATTTAAAGTTAGTTTGAAGTTGATGTAAAATATAATGCATTGATGAATAATTAGAGACAAACATGCATTACCATTTTATAGCATTACCATTAACTAAGAACATATTTCTTATCAAAATCGTATGTATTTATAATGCGTCTACATTCTGAAAATGGCCGATCATTCCAGGACTTCTACACAAAATGAAGAAAGAAAACGTAGAGTGAAACATTAAATAGCAGAATTGATCTTTCCATTTGAGCTTGATGTCATTTGAACGGTTAAAAAAATTATTTTGACGGTGTTTTACGTTTTTCAATAACTACCTTGTGCCGCGCCGCGACACGCCAATGACGTCATGCGAGCGCTTGAAGGGGGGAGGGGAGGGGAGGGGAGGGGAGCACGCTCGTGATCCAATTAACGGAACGAGAGCGTGCGCGCGCCATTCATCGGCGCTTCGTTCACGCGTCTGTCCTTTTGTTGGTTTTGTGAATGGAATTTGTCATAGCGCGCCATTTTTACATAACATTTTTGCAGCCTTTCAAATACTTTGTTTCTTGTGATGAATTATTGTACCAAAATTGTTGGGGCGAGAAACATCGTATTTCTTATTATTTGTAAACATGAATGTCGTGAGACTTCAATGTACTACGTAATATAACAATATTACAATGTTTTTCTGAGTTTCCACGGTACCTGGTGTTTATTGATTCTAGTACCAAAAGAGTGGCAGATCTTATTGTACTGTTACAGAAGTATTATGATGTATTATACAACATGACAATAAACTGTTAATTGTTGGAAATTACGCTCAAGTATTGATTTAATTATAACAGTATTGTGTTATATTTGTTGATCTGATGAGGAGTGGTCTCACTTGAGAGAACTTTTCCCTCAGAGTAGATGCAATAAATCGAAATAAAGCAAGCGCTCTCGAGAGTTGTAATTTTGAAGTGTGGAATATTTGGCAGAAATTTAATTTATTACTCGGCTAAGGTGCTTCCAAAGTCGTTTCTTGGGGTCAAGAAGGAGCGTGAAAATACATGCATTTCTCATCGTACGTCAGACAGCTTTTGGCTCTTTGACGTTTAATAAACAAATAAATACTCGGACAGACGCAACAGAGGGTGGTCAACACTCAACCGAACTCGACCGACTGGTCCTATTTCATGTGAAAGTTATTTCTATAACTAAGACAGCATCTAACCTCATTTAGCAACACGCATTACTAGTATTGCTTATGTATTTGAAACCACACTATCCAAGAACCTTATATTGGTACTGTTGTGTAGAGGTAACAAGGCGATCGATCTCGCCTGTGTCACGAGCGGAGGTGCCGTCGGTTTTGATTCAATCAAAGTTACATTTCACGTCGGGTGGGAGGTAAACACAGTGATCACGGCGAGATTACAAGTCAAACCGGAGTTCTTCTAATAGGTAGCGTGCGTTGCACTATAACATCATTTTGTATCTTAATACGCACAAATAGTTTGCAGCATTTTCTAGACGATTCACATAAGCTGCAACTGTTTTCAGGATAAAGCCGTATATATTCTTTATTTTCCCTTTAATAATAATAATAATAATAATAATAATAATAATAATAATAATAGTAATCAGAATAATAGTAATAATAATAATAATAATGAAAATAATATAAAATTATACACAAAACAAAAGCTCCACAAAACAAAAGCTTAATCATCTTCTCGACACCACTGCAAAATTTAGCAGTGACATTGGAATGCATTTCGGTGTTGAAAAATGTAAGCTAAATGCAATACGGAAAGGAAAGTATCAACATCAGATGGATTAAATCCTTGCAGAAGGAAACGATAAACAAGAACAAATTCATGGCATGAACCCTAAGGAATATTATAAATATCTTGGATATTTACAAAGATCTAATGTTGACCCAAAAATTACTAAATCCAACATAACTCAGGAATTTAATACCCGCCTGAGTAAAATTCTGAAAATTAAACTCAGTGATGGCAGGAAAATTAAAGCTACAAATACCTATGTAATTCCAGTACTGGCCTACAGCCATATGAAATGCAGAGTACTGTGTACCAAATTTAGATGTCACCACCCTAAAAGGGCAGTTGAGAGATTCCATCTACCTAGGTCTCTGGGAGGAAGAGGTATCATAGATATTGTGAATCTCCACTACCAACAATAGGAGAGACTGCGCCAGTACTTTCAAGAAAAGGCTAACAGAAGTAAGATACATCAGATTGTAACATATATTGACCGGAAAATCACACCATTGAATTTGATTGATGAAAAAATGAATCTACGAAATGAAGAACGAATACAGACCAATGAAATGAAAGTCAACAACTGGAAAGAGAAGCTACTTCATGGACGCTACCCGTGTCAGATAGAGGGAGAACTGATGGAGTAGTAGCAACTAAAAACTACCATAAATTTATCCTGAAAGACACCAATGTTCGTGATGACAAATGTTGGCTATGTGGAGAACAAAGAGAAAATACACTATATAATCAGTGGATGCAGCTATCTAGCATCCTCAGAATATACAAAATGACATGATGACATTTGTAAAGTGGTTTATCAGCAACTATGCCATAATAACCTTTTGATTGGTAACAGAACACCATATTACAAATACACTCCTGAACCAGTCATTTACACAAATGATCACAAAATGTACTGGAACAGGTCCATCATAACAGATAGGTCTGTGTCATCTAATAACCCGGACATTGTATGGCATGACAAGAAAAACAAGAAGGTGTATCTGATTGATGTCGCTGTCCCGCTAGCTCACAATATCTCGAAGAAAAGGAGTGAAAAAATTGTAAAATATCAAACATTGGCAAATGAGATAAAGGAAATTTGGAGCGACGTGGAAATGGTCACGATTGTACCAATTATTCTAGGTGCCACTGGTGAAATTCCTAAGTTCCTTCATGAATCCCTGGCTGAACTACAACTGAAGAAGGGGATATACATACAGCTGCAGAAGTTGTCTTACTAGACACATGCAACATCGTGAGGAAGTTTCTAAACATTGATGGTTGATCTAGTGCTGGTTACGACAGAATTTTTAACGATTAACATTATGTTCCAAATTACTATTGACAGAACCTCAAAAATATTTTGAACTTTTTCTAAAACTTATGTTTCACTAATACTCATATTATATTAATCACATTGATCATTACTGAATCTATCTCAATGATGTCTTTAATTGAATCTGTCCCCTCCGTGCCCTTGCGCCGCCTGCGAAGGCAGTTATGCAACGGTCGGTCGCTGTACTGCAACTCTCGACGGCAACCTCTCAGGGCTGCGTCTAACCATGGAAGCTGCACGCGTAGGATGTTTGCCTTTCTCGTCATATGTAGAGCACCTTATTCGTAATGTATTTTAGAACCGTGTTGTGATTTGCTCAGAGAGATTGTAATATAGAGATTATCAAGTGTTTTTTTTTTGTTATTTAAGGTCGCATCAACGTCTAGGTTATTAGCGACCATTATTGAATTTAGCGGTATGGTAACTGTGAAAGTGAAATGAAATGGTGATGATAGGGGATGAAAGGACCAATACCATTACAGCCATGCGCGAGGCGTGACTCGAACCCGCGCCCCTTCGGTCCGAGATCACTGCGGCACTACTGATTTAGCGATCTCGGCCATCGGATCGGCCAAGTGATTATTGTCATTTCAGGAAGCCATAGTTAGCTATTTTTCCAAAGTTGCTGTGTATATTAGTGATGAAAATTCATTCTGATTTGCCTCTCTTACTAAGTTTCGATGTGTTGTTATATAATTCAAAGTAAAAGCATCAATGTGTCAAACGTGATGTGTGTTTAATTTTATGTAACAATCTTTATTACTTTTAATGTCAGTAATTATTAAAGCTGTATAGGAGGCTTTGTTTTTTTTAACACTATGTGTTTGAAATGATGTAAAGTTGTTTCTTGTTTCACTAATTTGTGTGGCTTATATGAATGCTTCATATTTTACACACGTTACGTACTTTTTGTGCGAGTATACCATGCAATTATATTTCTAAAAAAATCATTCACAGAACATTGCTCGAGAATGAAGCTCGAAAGATGCTCGAAAATGTCTCTCACAAATTGCGCTTAAACTCTATTTCCTTCTTGGTAATTGTATTTTTAAAGAGAAAATAATTGCCTTCAATATTTGATTTTTATCATTGTGAAATTCTTCCACATACATTGATAAATGCACTGGTTAGTTAATTAATGAGGTCTTGTTACTAAAATGTTTGCTTTTGGTTTGAAGCTTGTTATCGTTTTATTATGTTTACATTGCACTCCGTATGCATTGCAAATGGACGGCTTTGAGGCTCTGACCTTGCCTCTGCATATTCTAGACTACGTTAAATCCGCACACTACAATGAGGGAGACGAAAGCAAAGGGGGAGGCGCAAGCTCTTGTAGTGGCTCATGTAAAATGCATTCGAGAAGGGTAAAAGTACAACATTTTCCCTGTATCTTGAAGTATTAAACTGCATTTACTTATGAAACAAGTTTATTAAATCCTTAAACGGAGATATCTCCGTTAACACATAGCATTCAGTTTCAACAATCATTTGTCCAAACAAAATAACACGTATGTTTCATTGAATGAAACTGCCTTATTATACGTAACACTTTATAATGAACTGATATTGATAATCTGCTTGTTACATTTTCATTATTGCCACTGATTGTGAATAAGAAAGTACTTCATTGTTTATAAGAATAACTTTTTCGCAATCAAATCAATACTATTACTATTATTGTACTACGTTCTTCCATGGACATCTCTTTTGTGACACTATAAAAAAATTAATCCAAACATCTTTGTATTGAAAACACCAACGTTTGTAGCTTAAAAAGCAATTTGAGCTTTCAACTAGATCAAATTTTGATATTTTTTCTTTAAATGAAAATTAAAGAGCCCCATATGTGTTGTTACTAGCTTCTTATTAACCGGTTTTATAGTAGTCACTAAATTTTAATTAAATCGTAAAATTAATGGAATGAACGCTTTTCTGCCGTCATTTGTTCATTACACCATTTTCAAGACCAAATGCAATACAATACATTACAATACAGGGATATCCTTGCACATTGACGAAGCAAAGATAGTCACGTATAGTGTGTTCTTAACAACCGCTTTAAACAACTTTTCGCATTTACCGATTGATGTCGTTTTCATGTGATCCATGGAAAGGATAGCAAAAGGGCAGCAGATAAATGCTACACTACATTGCAACTTCTAATTAAATATTTCTGTTTTCAAAAGCATCCATTATCTCTTTCGTGACTTCCAAAAGTGATGAGTTTGAAGGACACTCATATTTAAAAAACTTCAACTATCATAATTTCTTGTTAAAGGTCTCTGTTATTTTGTAAGAAAAATCTTCCTTCTTTTCAAAAAGATGTTCAAATTGACAAAATTTGCTCATTGTAAAAACAATATTTCATTTTCATTTATGTTCCCAATAATAACAATTCAAATACATCAGCTGGATTGTCGAAAATTTCTTCTCGCTGGATTTCGAAAAATCAAGTTTTTCAACGAACATGAGACTTACACCATTGTTTTAAACGTCCTACACACTACGTAACAACAAAATTTAATGAAAAGTGATGAAGCTTTTTTAATTTTGAAAATGTCACAAGAGCTTCATGTAAAGTACCCCCCAAATTAAAATATCGATTTCAAATTCAAGGGACCGCGACATCAGTCAGAACGATTGGGGAATATCAATTTTGAAGAAAATTGGCTGCACGTTTTAGCCGCTAGCGGTATTCACAGACGGACGGACAGGGAGACAGTCGTTTTGCCGTCATTCGATTTTTCGGTATCAAGTACCCGCAAAACATGGATTCCGTTTACACCATATGTTAGAGTTTTTTTTGTTGCTAAATTTAGCAACTTGATTTCTCCACTTTTTCGTTCGCCCTGTAGGAAGTGTCTTTCTTCCGCAAATTCCCCGTTTTTTCGCGCAGCATTACATAACTTCCTCTCCATTCCGCAGCGATAAAGTGAAACGTGTGTATGGTATATGTTAATTGCTTGTTTAAAAATACAAAAAATGTATAAATGAAATATGTAAAAATAATGACTAATCTGAAGCCAACAATTCTGTGGTCACGGGGTAAAAGTTCTTAAGTCAATTTTTGACAAAATTTGGTTAAATACTGAAACTACAAGTTAAGTATCTTTATTCTATTTTAGTAAAAGGACCGAATTTAAATGTTGCCTCCTTAACGACAAAAAAGCGTTGGCTCAATAATATTTAACCCTTGTTTTCTCCAAACTAAGATTTTTGACTTAAGAACTTTTACGCCGTGACCACAAAATTGGTGATTTGATGCAAGGTTGCCGTTTCGGGGTCCGTGTGCTCGTGTGTGCCAGCGGTGGCCTGTGCGTCGCGTCGCTGGGAGCCTTTCCGCTTTAATCGCTTGTTAGGCGCGCGGCGCAGGGCTCATTACGGAGGCGGCCGGCCCCCACTCGCCGCCCTGCTGTAGCCCCCCCCCCCCGCGCGCAGAAGCAGCTCTCGCGGCCCTCACTGCAATTACCCCGCCGCGCCGCCGCCGCCTCGATTTTTTTAGAGCCGCTCCTTCGCTTTTGGAAGGTCTCTGTACGCTCTTCTGTTTAACTACGGCTTCATCTGCCTCAACTTGCACTGATAGCGTTTAACGTCTTTTCTCAGTATTTGATTTCAAGGGATCTTGTTCACGTGTGTTTGTCATTTTACAACGTCACATGTTCACTGATTCCTTCACATACCTTGAGTTATGTATGTATGTTCAGTCTGCCATGTAGTGGAGCCCAATTTTTAAGCAAAACTTTACCAATTCTGTTGCAATATTTGTCACCGCACTCATGATTAAC
The DNA here is from genome assembly GCA_031308135.1 of Acheta domesticus. Lineage (NCBI taxonomy): Eukaryota > Metazoa > Arthropoda > Insecta > Orthoptera > Gryllidae > Acheta > Acheta domesticus. The sequence continues at coordinate 158,356,154 of JAHLJT010009436.1, forward strand.
CAACACGACAATTCGTTCTGGACTCTCCCCTATCCTTTTGAACATTTCGTCTATTTCTTCCGTCTCTTCTTTACAACATATATGTACTTTTGTGCGCTTTTACTGTGCATCAGGTCTCTAATATATTGTTTACGTATTGTTACTTGTCTCTTCCGTCTGTCCTTGTGAGACCTCAATGTCACTCCTGTCTCATATTTTCTTCGGGCACTAGTCCTGATATGTCGGTGCACACTGTCCTTATCGGTGTAAAGAACCATCATTCCCTCACCAATTTTCAACATACTACTCGGTCTTCTTGTCGTTGGTCAGATGCAATCCCTTACCGAAATATCGGTTACGCCTTTTTCCACTCCTTCGTCTTCCCGTCTGCTACATTCGTTCTTTACTCCTTCTCTTTTGAGCCCCTCCTGCGCCCACCGCCTTCGCCCACAGTGCGGCCTCGTCACGGACGGTGTCCCCATCACCTTCTTTCACCTCTCCTTACTCACCATTCTCTACCATCCCCCTTTTGAATTCTCTCCACTTAGATGTGTCCCCATCCCCTCCTTTCATCTCTCCTTACTCACCATTCTCTACCATCCCCCTTTTGAATTCTCTCCACTTAGATGTGTCCCATCCCCTCCTTTCATCTCTCCTTACTCACCATTCTCTACCATCCCCCTTTTGAATTCTCTCCACTTAGATGTGTCCCCATCCCCTCCTTTCATCTCTCCTTACTCACCATTCTCTACCATTCCCCTTTTGAATTCTCTCCACTTTGATACACCCACTGGAACCATCCCCCTTCGCACAGCCTTCCTTTCTCACCTCCTTTCACTCTCACTTCTTTCCCAGCCCCTCTTCTACCATCCCCAGCAGGTGACATTCCCTCCCCGTGATGTCTCCCCCACTTCCCCCGGCTGGCCTTTTCCGTCTCCTGCCCCGCCCCCCGCCCTCCGGGAAGGGAGAGCAAGAGTGCGCGCCGCGATGAGGGATCTGCAATGAGGCGGCCGGGATAAAGGGCGCTTATAGGGATTGCAAGGGCGCGGGAGGCCCTGGCTGCACTCCCCCGCCCCCGCCCCCGCCCCCGCTCCCGCCCCCGCCCCTCGCCTCCACCACCGCTTCCAAGCGCTCAGATAAGAAATGAAATGTTATTACGCTGCGGGATTATTGCGCTGGTGGAACTCTAGCGCCAGCAAACATAGAAACAGACTGCACGGGAATCGGTCACTCACGCAGAACGGCACATGAACAAGCAACTTACGTGTTTCACATTTTGTTGAGTGTACTTTGCACTTTTCCTCTAATTCTTATTAGTTTGTTGCTCTGCCACGGTTTTAGTTCAAATGCTGATTGACTGAAAAACAAATATCATTCATAGATGAGAATCTCAATGGTAGCTTGACTCTTTGAAAATATATTTGTACACACAAGCCGTGTAATCGAAAGAGTCATTTAATTAATATATTACAAATATTATTTTTAGGTATTTTCGAGAAAATTAAAGAAAAAACATTTAAACATTTCAAAATAAATTTGACTTTTCTCTCGTCTTCATTATGAGTAAAAATATGAATTAAAAAATAAAAGTAAGTTGACTAGTTTTAGTAATAGAAACGTCTTTACAAAATGTGGCGATAAATATCAAGGAGTTCATGAAGGTGCCTAAGATGAAGCCAGAAATTAAATGTAACGTGCTAATTTAAAATAGAAGCTCGTGATAATCCATTTGAACATCCCAAATTACTCTTGTAGACGACGAAAGTTGATCTGCACGGCAGGTAAATGGAAGATTTCTTCTCTATGTAGGGCGTAGGCGGCCACGAAACTGAAGCGAAGTACACAGAAGCTCAGGGAATAAAACGGAAGAGAAATTATTAGAGAGGAATTAATGGGAACGAACTCATAAAGTCCAGCGTAATGCTCGCGACGAGAAGGGTGTGCACGGAGCACTTCGGATCTGCGGTCTTTAATGAAAGTCCGAATCGACGCTTAAGCAGCGCAAGTGCAATTAAAGAGCCTCAGCTTGCGCGACACCAGCAGCCTAGGCATTTTCAATGAAATCGGGACACTGACCTTGTTAAAGCTGTTGATTTTAACCATGTAGCCCTGAAGTAGAAAATGTGTCCGCATGTCACCAAAGAGCCCTTTTACTTTGGTTTTCATCGTTCAAGTAAAATTAAGCACACATTTTTTGTAGACATAATTTCTCTTGTATTACAACAAATATTTAATATCACTAACTTTTAATGGCTGAGAACTCACTGAGCCACACAGAACGCATATTTTTTTCTAAAAACATCAGAGTGCCATTGATATTAGGACAGTATTCAATGGACAATTTTTTACTTAATATATTTCGTATTTAATCTGAGAAATTCGCAAATACATGCAGAAAACAAAACCTCGAATAGTGCCCATGTGACAAATGCACTTATAACTCTGCATTTGAGTTCTTTACGAAGTCTTTTGTTCCTTAAATGGTTTCAAGGACAATTAGGCTTTTTTGTAACCATGTTAAAGGGTAATCAGTTTTTGTGGGTGTAATGAAATTTTCGTATTGGAAATATGATAATTTGATGTAGTAATTCAGCGTCTCCTACTATTACATACATTTTTATTTTCTGCATTAATAATTGATGAAAATTGAATACCACATCCATTTTTATTTCCTGCATTAATCCTTGAAGCAAATTGAATATCACTGATACAAATCATCCCCCTCATTCTCACATCTCGCAGGAGATAGTGGAAATTATATTTAAAGTGGAATCCAATATCTGTTTCTATACTGCTCCCACCAAAACCATCCCCTCCCCGCCGCCCCTGCCCCCATTAAATGATTCGCATAAGACTAGAGCCGGGCAAAACGCATTATATTATCGATCGTTCTCGCCGGCTTTGCATTCTCAGTCTCGGAGCCTCGAAGGTCGGCCGCGCGCTCCTTATCTGCCTGTTGAAAACTACACGTAGGTCACACTCGAGAATCGAAACTATCGGAACAGCTCCATTCTCGGCTGTTCTCATCAGTATCGGTCGGTATCCGCAGTCTCGGCAGAAGCGGCCGCCGCCGGGCGCTCGGCGCAGGCTCGGCGTCTCGGCAGCTCGACGCAACTGCGGGATTTAAGGTCGTCACTTATTGTGTTGGCAGAACTGTTTAATTTAATTGTCATTGATTCGCAATTATATACAATTTCAATTTATCTATTAATTGGTTGAAAAGTAGCAATCACACGATTAATTGCAAATAACTTTAGAGAGAAAATAATACAATTTTTGAAATAATTAAAAGCAAAAAAAAAAGACCAAAAAGTAATTTAAAATCAACTTTTTACCAATATCAATAAAACAGAATAAAAATAAAAACCAAAAATAATTTTTCATCAATTGTTTTTGCATTGTGAATTTTTACACAATATTGAAGTAAAGGTTATTAATTGGAATCTCTAATAACGTAAATGAACCTGCAGTTTATTTTCAAGTAAGCAAAGAAAGTAATGATAAAAGTTTACATTCCAGAATTATATATGAAAGTACAAAAAATATTTGTTAAGGGAAAAATAATTCATTTTATACCTATTGTTATGTCATTTACGTTTCTTACACATTCGAATGTAAGGCATATTTATTAAAACAAATAACATTTTATATTAATTTCATCATTACGTAATAAAAACGCGTATGCGAATCAAAATTGAAATGGGCACTGTTTCTTCCCTGCGTGAAAACGTCCTTTTGTCACTGGGCACAATTTATTGTCTAACAGTTGATGTAAGCCGCCATGGCCTCTGAATTGGATGAAACAATTGGAGGCCAAACAACGGTGCCCACTGCAAATCAGCCTATTCAAATCCTTGCCCTATCGCCACACACGGATAGAGTTTTCAGAAATTCGATGTACTTAAATAATTATAATACACTACATTTATACACCACATAAAATGAGGGAAAATTAATAAACTTATAAAATTTTTGTGCCATAGAAAAAACGCTTTAACTTATTATAAGCCTAGAAATGATAAAAATAAATGTTTAATTGACTTTAATTCTATCACTCGCATACGAAAGAGATCTAATGCATAATTCTTTCAATTAACAGAATCTTACTTCCATTTCCTTTACCTTCCTGGAAGAACATGTAGGACGGAAGACGGGGTAATCGACTTGCCCCCTGAGACGCCAGTGATGTTTGCAATGCGAATCTCACGCCAGCGTTCCCCCCCCCCATGACTCATAGGTGACTTCTTTCTTTGTGTAAAGAATTAAGAGGAAAGCGAGCTTTTGGTAACTAAAGATACAGAATGTCAAATTCAAAAACAAATGACATTCTCGTTCTAGATCTAGATAAAAAATAGAGGTGGGATGTCAAACGGCTGGAATTGGTGAAATGGAAATGATTTAAACGTACATTTTTAACCAAACTAGAAAAAAATAGAAATAAATTTCAAGAAAAAATCTTAGAACGTTAAAATGTCTTAAAATATATTTACGTAAAATGGCGGAATAAACATCCCTTATAATATTTATATTTTCATTATTTTTATTATATACAAGTTAAAAGCCGAAGGCTATCTACAAAAATTACAGGTGCCGCTAGATTGCTTGTGCATTGGTCAACGCACAAATCTCGCAAATCGCAAAAATATTTTGCCTTAGGTAAGGACATACCGCCAGACTGCCTCGAGTTTGAGCTGTACTAAACGGTGGCGAGAGCTCCGGTGACGCCTCCAGCATTTATTCGACGCGGTCGGCGCACACCGATAACAGGCCAAATTTCGGTATCGTTCCTTCTCGATAATGGTAGTTCCGGAACAGGCATTCTCGGACACAGTAGTATCGGCGTGCTTGGTGTCGCCGCCGAGAACAAACGGAACTGAGGGCGTTTTTGTCCGGCTGTACAGGACTCTACACACATGGTAACTTTCAAACGATGCCATTCAGATCATCGCAAAGTATCCTTCCCTCAGCAGGCGTACGCACCCTCCCCTTCCCCCTCCACATTCCAGCGCGCCCACGCCCGCGCCCACGCCAACGCCCACGCCCGCGCCCCTCCCCTCCCCGCCTCGCCCCGCCAGCAGCGCGCTCGCCCCCAGCGCGGCGCGCGCCGCTTTAAGTGGATTTGTAGCTTCGACAGCGGAGCGTCCTATAGTTCACGTTCCCACCGCGCCATCGATTGTGCGTTATTATTAGCCTGAAACAATGAGGGCGAGCGGCCGCCCCGGGGGGCGGGGCCCGAGGGGGCGGGGCCCTAGGGGGCGGGGTTCGGGGGGCGACGCCGCGGCGATTGTGGCGGGGAGCGACCAGCGGGCGCTCGTCCGAGCCCTCATGTGGCACTCCCACCATTTATGTTTACTCACTGCCGCGTCCCCCTGCCGCCCACCCGAACAGCGCTCCCCCTGTTTCTGACGGTGCTTGGTGCACTGCGCCCCTAGCCTGCAGCAGATTGTTTCCGAGATGATGCTTTTAAAATTGGTTTCCCGAGCAAGAACTCTTTCATGTGGATTCCCTCTTCCATCCATATTCACTAGAAAGAACCACCGTAGGTGGCTCAAGGCATATTGATGTCTCTGAGCGGGAGGCCCTTCGGTTCGCGTCCCGAATGGTCACATTTTCCTTACTAGCGACACAACTAAGTCGAATTCAGACGCTTTCTGGAGGAGAATTCCAACTGTCGGCTGCTCCGGTCGGTATTCCGGTTTCTCCGCTCGGCTCCGGATTCTCCGACCATCAACAGGCAAATGCCGGAGCATTACCAAACAGACATGCCATGTTTTTCTTCCTCTTCCTTGTCCTAATCTCACCTCTTACTTACAGATACTTACACTTACACTACCACATGCCGGAAGACCAGTTAGAGCTTGTCCCGGGAGGAGCGCTGCCCCGCTTGTGGGAAATACGTGTTTGCGGGATCCCCCCCCCCCGGCCGACGTGTAGGTCGGCGCCGGATCTCTCCATTCATCGGAGGAAGATCACCGGCACCTCCCGCTACAAAAAAACATGCACTCGACGTATGATAACTCGATGTAATGAGTATGAATTCACTCCTGTGAAGTTTACGATACTCGCTCGTTCCTCGCTCGAATCGTAATATCACACTCTAGTATTAATACCCAGCATTACATCATCGTTTATTATATTGGTTTAAACTCAAGTGCGAGTTTGTGTATTGAACTTATCTGTGACACACATTTCATGTTGCATTATGTTGGCTGTCTGAAATCACCCTTAAAATATAAGACGGAGCAGGTGGCATTGAACTCCCTGATCGAGTGTTTCGCGCTGTGGCAGGGGCGGGGGGCATCCGCTAGGCCTTCCCTTCCAGTGGGGCAACCCGTCGGGCGGCCTTCGACGTGGACCCCGCGGCGCTCCCCAGCGGCCAGATCGATAGCGCGTACCACCCCCGCGCCGCCCTTCCCCGCGCCGCCCTTCCCGCGCCGCCCTTCCCCGCGCCGCCCTTCCCGCGCCGCCCTTCCCCGCGCCGCCCTTCCCCGCGCCGCCCTTCCCCGCGCCGCCCTTCCCCGTTCCCCGCGCCGCCCATCCCCGCGCCGCCCTTCCCCGCGCCGCCCTTCCCCGCGCCGCCCTTCCCCGCGCCGCCCTTCCCCCGCGCCGCCCTTCCCCCGCGCCGCCCTTCCCCGCGCCGCCCATCCCCGCGCCGCCCTTCCCCGCGCCGCCCTTCCCCGCGCCGTCCTTCCCCGCGCCGCCCTTCCCCGCGCCGCCCTTCCCCGCGCCGCCCTTCCCCGCGCCGCCCTTCCCCGCGCCGCCCTTCCGCGCACCGCCCTTCCCCGCGCCGCCCTTCCCCGCACCGCCCTTCCCCGCGCCGCCCTTCCCCGCGCCGCCCTTCCCCGCGCCGCCCTCCCCCGCCCCGCCCTTCCCCGCGCCGCCCTTCCCCGCACCGCCCTCCCCCGCGCCGCCCTCCCCCGCGCCGCCCTCCTCCGCGCCGCCCTCCCCCGCGCCGCCCTCCCCCGCGCCGCTCTCACCCTCGCCGCTCTCACTCTCGCCGCTCTCACCCGCGCCGCTCTCACCCTCGCCGCTCTCACCCGCGCCGCCCTCCCCCGCGCCGCCCTCCCCAGCGCCGCTCTCCCCAGCGCCGCTCTCACCCTCGCCGCTCTCACCCTCGCCGCTCTCACCCTCGCCGCTCTCACCCTCGCCGCCCTCTCCCGCGCCGCCCTCCCCGCGCCGCCCTCCCCGCGCTGCCTTCCCCAGCGCCACCTTCCCCAGCGCCACCTTCCCCAGCGCCGCCCTCCCCGGCGCCGCCTTCCCCAGGCGCCGCCCTCCCCCGCGACTGATGCGCGGAATCGTATCTCGCGGCCTACCTCACGCGCCCACCGCCCTGTCCCTCCGGGGATGATCTTGGCGACCACTTCCCCGTGCCCCCGCTCACGCACGAAGCCCAGGTCCTTCTCACACGCGCCCCCGGCCCTCGACAGCCGCCTACGCCTCCCCACTCGCACTCGCCTCCACAGCCGTCCTCCACTGCCCACAACTCCACGCCTTTTAGCACGGTTTCCACGCTCCCACTCTACCCTTCCACGTCCTTCGACCCCTCCAAAACTTCCTTCCGCTGTCCTCGCGTCCGTGCCCATTACCGGGGGCTCTGAGGCAGCGTTACTCTGCGTTACGTAGAGATAGGGAAGTGCGTTACAAGGAAGAGAGGGGTATTCAAAATACTCGAAATTTGCGTTATGTAATTTATGGACGGACCTAAATAAATAATGGAACGCCAATATAGAGAAATTTTTATTAAACAATTTCTATCCAAACATATATTCTTGCATCTAAGTCAGTTTATTTGGTAATTCATATCGTAGTCACTTCTTTTTGGGTTTATTATTGGAAGTCGAGTGTTTATTTTTTGTTAGATGCAAAGACAACGAAAAGTATCACAGAGTTACCTTCACCAGTACGTATACCATTATGTTAATTTGGTTTTTTAGTCATCACAAATACTGATTATTTTGAACAAAAATATATTGTATAAATTTACTTAGGCGAGAATTTAAAAAGATCCATTGTTTGTAATCCAATTAGATGTTGTTTCTACATAAAATATTTACTCTTCGAATTCCAGTATATTTCTACACTAATAGATGAATTATATTGTGTTTATGGCATTAGCACTAATGAGTTTTAATACTCCTCAATTCACTGCACGTTTGAAAGCTATATATTGCCGTAATGATCTACTATATTAACTTAAATTGCCTGCGTTCGCTCACAATGTAAATCATTTATTTGCAGAAACAGCAACAAATGGAAGCTTCGTTGGCCAAAAAATTAATGGTTTGTACACATCTACAATGAATGAAGCCAATCAGCCCACATTTGCCTTGATGTAAAAACAGATAACAGCTCACTCAATCATGCTTTTAAAGTTGAATACTACAATAAATGTAATATTTATATTTTTTAAAGGTGAAATAAGTTTATTTTAAAAGGTCAGAAAGATATTACATTGTATAATTTTTAGAATTCGATCTGGCTGTACATGGCGCTTGGCTATACAAGTACTAATTATGACGACTAATACATGAAGGATTATTTTTGGAAAATCACTGTAAGTAGAAAAATTTTTCAATTCAATTATTTTTATCAACAGCTAGGCCTGTTTTAATACGAAATGACTAAAAGTGATAAAGAAAATAGATTCTAACACATACTCAAACACTTTTTGAACATTTTGAGGATAAATACAACACCTTTTTCTTTTGTAATCAACAATATTTTAGTTTCTAACCTTCTGCCTTTCTATCTTTCTAGGTATAAGTATGGTTCTGATCATTTCTGCAAAGTAATTACTTCCTTCGTTTTATGAGCTATTCAAACAAATATGATATACAAGCAATACAATAATTACAAGGAAGACTGTTCGAATTGAGACGTATCAGAATTGACAACTATAATCCGGTCTAAGCGTCAAAAAAGAGCTCTCCGTCGCCAGAGCGTTTCGTTTCTCGTTAAGACACAAAAAATCGTTAGCTGAGAGAACGAGCCGATAATCCGGCAAAAGGAGATTAACCAAACAAAAGCGCAACTCGACCGCATGAAACATTGACGAACGGCACAATACCCGCGCGTGTCCAGTTCCGCCATCCTCAGGATACAAACAAAACACAATCGGGAGCGGTAGCTGAAGTTTTTAGGTTAATGACTTTTACACCAACAGTTGGGGGGCTAAACCTAATCTATGTTTGGCAATTGAATAGAACACACCTCGTAAAGAAATATCCTGTTTCAAGAAGTGGTTGAGGAAATGGTTAAAGGAAAATGGAAGAGAGGAAGGAATGAACTCGGGCTTATAGATGTCATAAAGTAAAAAAAAAAGTTATACCGTTCATATTAATTGATTAATCTACGTGTATTATTGGAAGTACGAGCAAGACCATTTGCAAGCATTATCTCTAATATGAGTTAACAGTAGTAAGTAGATCGTAATTTGATTTCGCGAAGCTCTCGTTTGTAAAAGAACTCATAGGTGTCCAATAGAAACATAATATCACTCCCCGGCTTCTGTTGAAAGCTAACCATTCGGCGTCCCAAGAACAGGCTTTTATAATGAAATTAGAAACTGTTTCTGGCACTATTTGGGACAATGAACGATTTGATTGGATGTGATGGATAGACAAGAATTTGGAAGACGTGTTTGTATGCAATGGGAGGGATGAAGGTGGGAATGAATGAGGGGTAGAGGAAACGGAAGAACCCTGAAAACACCTGCCGAAATACTTGCTTGGCAACTTTGTTTCAGCACTAAGAAAACTAGCGCCCTCGCCTCTCCTTCCCGTAAAAGCAAAGACACCCTTTGGCTTTCAGCAGCAGTGCACTCGGGGCCCGTGCAGGTTGCGAGCCGTCCACGATTTCCACGGAGCAAACGCGCGAAGCAGCCCGGCGAGCGAGGCCGCCAGAGCGCGCGCGGACGCGCGCACCGGCCAATTAGCGCGCGCGTTTATTATGCAGCAGCGCCTGTCCACTTGGATTAGGCGCCCAATGCACAATCGCCTTCCCTTCGCCCTGCCTTCCCTTTCTCTGACCAGCTCTCTTCACCGGCCTCCGCACCCTCCTCTCTGTCCTCCACTCATCGTGCTCCGACCGGCTCCGCGACTCCACCTCCAACCGGCCTCGAGACCCGCCCCGACACCCGATCGAACACCCGACCACCCGAACCCCCACCCGACCCCCGACCCGAGTCCCGACCCGACTCCCGACCCGACTCCCGACCCGACTCCCGACCCGACTCCCGACCCGACACCCGACCCGACACCCGACCCGACTCCCGAGCCGACTCCCTAGCCGACTCCCTAGCCGACTCCCTAGCCGACTCCCTAGCCGACTCCCGACCCGACACCCGACCCGACACCCGACCCGACACCCGACCCGACACCCGACCCGACACCCGATCCGACACCCGACCCGACACCCGATCCGACACCCGACCCGACACCCGACCCGGCACCCGACCCGACACCCAACTCATTCGTAGTCCCGTCTTGATGGATAGCGTCTCGTGCAGATAGGATGGCCTGAGAATCGGGACATTGGCCGAGAAATTCCACTGCAAAGAAGCTCTCCACGTCCCGGCCACGCTCACAGTAAACTTCTGTAAATAATCATTTCGAGTAAATTGGACAAATCTCCCGAACGTCTAGAGATGTGAAGAATTAACTTATTGATAATAATTTAAATGAGGTATTCTTTTGAGTTAAAAATAAATTGTTGCTTCTTCCTGAGCAGTTACCAAAGCTGCTTTTTCAACATAAAATACAGACAATGAAAGGTCATTGATGAAAATGAAGTCTGTCTAAATAGGATTTCTAAAAGCCAAAATTTCTTATCAATTTATGAAAGGGTGTTTTTATGCTTTATTGAAAACATCAAGAAAATAAAGGTTAAAAGTACAAATTTTATCACTCTTCCTCTTTTATAATCAGTTTTTCAATACGACAATTAGAATCCAGCTCCTGAAGGATACGAGGTGGTGTTGATGCCGACTGTACGTCTCACGTCTATTTGCTAGATTTTGCCGTTACGGAGTACTTACAACTCGGATGATCTGTTGAAATTGCTTGTTTACTTTGTATGTGTTCGTGCTGTTTGCGAAATGCCATGTCTATCTGTCTGTCAACCGGCCAGAGCTTGCGAAGGCCAAACAAACTCTGTGCTGCTGTCAGTGGACTCTGTGTTCGGTTGAACCATGGTGAAGTCTACTGCTAGGTCCATTGACTTTGAGTACAGCATGGAATGGCAATAAAAGTGTGATAGACAAAAAATCATAAACTCGCCGTAAAAGTCATGATGCTGCATTTTAGATTTAAGAATTGACTTGTTACACATTCACTTATGTGACAGCAATGGATCATCGAGTACCACCAAGCGGAGTAATTAATTTTTTTATGTTTTATCAGTCTAAAAATGATAATCAGTTGTCGTGATTAAATTAGAGATAATAAAAATTCTTTTGTATTTATTAATGAAGCAAAAAACTATTTTTCATAATGGGAAAGGCCAGAAAACGCCACGACCTTCAAATGCGAAAGAATTTGCGTCGAGAAATTCCTCGATGCAAATGGTGGAATGAAAAGAAAAAGAGAGGTAGCTACCAGAGATAAGAGAAGAATACTATTGCAAAATCAACCGTGGGATCCTGGGATTTAAGGAGATGGCAGAAGACCTCGGAATCACACTGTCAGAAATGAAAATATTGTTGAGAACGTAAATTTTATGAAAATATGAAGATGTAAAAATGTAAATTTTGTACATTGCACTAAATTTTCTTTCAAGGTATTATATTCCTCGATTTGAAGGAATTAATATTCCGGTTTTGATGGGGACGCTGGTTGGCATTAGTTACCAGGGACGGTTAGTATTTTGCACCTCCGATGCCTATGACGGCGTGTACATCACGAAATACCTTCGAATAAAATCGATTCTCCTCGCATGTGTGAAAAGTAAAATTTGGACGTGTCGGCGAAATTTGTCATGAGCCACCGGTTTATTTGCACTGCGAGACGAGGGGTGAGCAGAATCGAGCCTACGTACTATCGAATAAAAACCAAACTTTTCACTTGGAAACTCGCAGCTGGGAAGGCAACGACTTCGGAGCTAGTAATTTTCAACTGTCGTGTATAATCAGTTCCGGAGTAGTATCGATTGACAAGTGTAACGGACATGCGGAAAGAAGAATAGCAATCTTGGGTGAAGCGGAACGTCGTCCGATGCTGATGGTGAGGACGGCGCCGAGCTGCGCCCCTGTCCGCCTGCCGCCACTGAGGGCTGAGCTCCGCCTATCTGCGAATGAAGGCCATGGATGGAAACGCACGGAAGATCTCTGCGATGGTGAAAATTTCGTGATACTATGAGTAAATAACTCGAATCTTTTCTTCTATTCGTAGAATGTGATGGTGGTAGTAGTCAGTACAAACAATGCGAAAAGGGTGATGAAGTGATTTTAATGAATGTAAAAAGAGGAGAAAAGTGATATACAAAGAAAATGTAAATGTATGAAGTGGTAGTAATGGGGAGAGGACGTACCAAGAAATATGTCATCTACTAAACATGTAATAATTGTAAAGAAATGGGAATGGTTAAATGCAATATAAGAAAGTGAAGGATTTAAATGCGTGTGTGTAAACTTAAGTGTTGGTAAAGGAAAGATAAATTAGAATACAAAAATAATAATAGCGATGAATAGTAGGGTGGCAAACGAACTAGAACCGTTGACCGCTCTCTTCTCCCAGCGCGGCCACCACAACCGCCCCCGCCAGTTGGTCCTGCTCCGTGGGGTCCCGAGGTCGCATCCCTGCAGCATTCGGCGCCACAGAGCGCGGAACACCAGTGGCGTAAGTTCCACAGGGACCGACAGGATCACGTCTGGGGGCCCCAAGGATCCGGGGGTCCGTGCCATTGAAGTCACCTAAGTCAAAACGAAATAATAAGTCTTTTATCTCAAACTGAGACAGATCAAATCATAGAAGAAATAAATAAAGCGCCGTTTTTTCTTATATAATGAACACAACGCAAAACAAATCAAAAGTGTACCAATTATATCAAATTTGCGTCAAGTCCGTCAAGTCAAGTCTTTGCGTATGTATTTAAAGAGTCACATTTCAAAGCTGAGACCTCCTAAAGATCTTGCAAACAATAATTGAACATTGTAATTGAATATGACTCAGTACTAACAAATTTTGTCAATGTTTGTACAGTATTGACATTTTTTTAGAGTTTCTGTTTCGGTCCCCAGCGCTGAAGGAACGGTTTCAAAATTGAAATGTGATTAAAAATATCTGCGAATTACAATGGTACACAATAATCTGAGTAATTTAAGTTTCTTATCAATTGAACATGAAACAACAATGTGGTTGAAAAAATAATATTTCTGCTGTCATGGATACATTTTTAAATCTGAAGAAAGGATAAAAATTAATTTTAAAATATATCATGAAATTGCAAAACTGGTAATTTATTTTCTGTAATAATTTACTGTGATAAACGTTTTTACTCCTAAAATTTAGTTTATAAACATAAAATTAAATGAATGACATGTCTTGAACTCGGGGCCCCCATATTGTGTCGGTCCAAGGGTCTCCTCCGCTGAACTTCCGCCACTGGCGAACGCCCACCCAGGACTCGTGGCGCAGTTGACACCCACGGAGTATTCCCCTCGGCTTTGTTGGACGCTCAAGGGAACCTCCCGAAAATTAGTCTAAAACGAGTGCATGGGAATCCGTTTTGTTGATTGATCAGTGATTCCTAACGTCATTGGTCCCGTAAGTGCAGTGCCTGTTTTTATCGTGAGTGGTGGTGTTGGTGTTGGTGTTGGTGGGGGTGGTGGTGGTGGTTATCTTCTCCCACTAGATGGTGAAATCTGGCTCTGACCTACCTTTCGGCTAGCAGGGGTTTCCCAGCTACGTATCTCCCACCTGTGGGGCACCGCCCCACCCAGGACAAGCTCTAAGATCTCAACCGGTTTACTGGCATGTGTGGTAGTGCAGTGCTTGTACGTGTAAGTAAGAGATGAGGAAATGACAAGGAAGAGGAGGGATAGACCGCCCGCGGACCGTGGCCCGTTTGTTAGGGTACTGCTCTGGCATTCGGCTGGTGTTGATCGGAGAAATCACGGAAAACAACCGATCAGAGCAGCAGGCCGTTAGAATTCTGCTCGAGTTCTCGACCAAATTCGACTTCTAACTAGCTAGTGTCGAAAATCTTTGTCACCGTCGGAACTCGACCCTAGAACCTCCCGGTCAGAGGCACTGCAGTGACTTCAGTTGATGCTCTGAGCCATCTCTCCCGGTGGAATTTGTTTTGTCTTAACATAAACCAAGTTAAATGTAGAAATTAGATCATAAGTAGACGGTAACAAAAAAGATTTACGTATTCTATACATTTCTAATAAATGATATGAAAAAAGCCGTAATAACGTACTATGCGGCTTTTCTTTCAATTCCTCTTATGAAGACGTATTCAGATGTACTTGATGGTTGAAGACTCTTTTCTCCTTCCGCAGGACACAGTATGGCCCCAGAATACCGGCTCTACTCAGGGAGAAGGTTGGTCCTGCCTCTGCTCGCCCTACTCGCCGTCTTGCTCCAAGTTACCTCTGGTGAGTACCCACGCCCGCCGCGAGCGGCGCCAGCGTCGCAGCCGGGAGGGCGGGCCGGAGAGCGTGTGCAAGCTCCGGGGCGGGGCGCGGAGGAGTGGTGGAAGGGTGGGGGGAGGGGATGGGAGGGGGAGAGGAGGAGCGACTGCAAAGGGGCGGCGACGTAGCGCCCGGGGCTCCTCCCCAAACACAGTAACCGAATATCGGAGCTCCTTTCGGGCTGGATTGTGAAAGGCGGGATTTGCCGCCGCTGAGATGCAGAGGCCGTGTTGACAGGCGCGGTTCCGTTTGATTAGTGTGCGCGGGCGGGGGGGGGGCGGGGAGTCTCCGGAAGGCTGCTGCACAAAGCCCGCCCGTCCTGGCGCCGCGACGCGCCGCGCCGTGCGGGCCCGTCCAACCCTGCTGGGCTCACTGCGCGCCCGGCACACAGCCTCCGGCGGATTCACCGAGGGACGGGACGCGCTGCGACCCTTCACACGTGCCATTGCGTACTTCTTGACGGCTGCCAATCGCGTTTCCACCTGTACATTACAGTTTCAGGTTCAGACCTCGTAAATAGTGTGTCTGTATCGAGGAAACGTGATGTGAACAGAATTTTATTTTAAATAACTTACGTGTAAAAAAGAGTGATGGCCTGAAAATGTTTTAGTGATAAAGGGGCGTGTGTTTGTAGCACAAAGAATGAGGTAAGCGAATAAGAAGACCGCTCAAATAATTTTAAAACGTCAAGTGTGCAATAGACATTTCTTGGGTTAACTTATTGGCTGTATGTGATTTTATGCTTTGAATATGTGACATTAAGGCTATGCCGGCAATAAAACATTGCACTGTACTATCGATGATTTCCATGTGGTGGTAATGCAATCCAGTACCTCGAAATATTATTGTTTTCATTCTTGTATTTCAGTTGATCCAGACACGTTCTCAGGCAAACTCATAAATGTGGATGATATTTAGTATTCTCTTCTATCAAAGGAGAGTAGAAATAGAAATTTTCCAGAGACTCTAGATTACTACACTTCCATCATTTTTCAAATGTAATGCATTGATCTTTTTTTATTTCCCTGCGTGAAATAACATGCCTGTGTTATTGAAAGATTTTCTTCGAGTAATACAAATATATTTTTTATTTAATTGAATGCAAAATTTGGTTTTAGCTTCCTGTTGATGAAAACTGTTATGTTATGAGAAATTTCAAAATAATTACAGTACATTATTTCACAAATATGAAGGTAAATATTTTAATAGCCCCAAAATTCGGTTCTTTCACGCCCTGTTAAGAGTTTATTACATTAAACATCTGTAACATTATTTCGTCTTCTGTACACTTTGCCTTAGTATCTCGAGATGTCCATTTTTTCGAGGATAATAATTATAAAACAGCAAGAACATTTTCACATAAACTCTTGAATATAAATACATTTGAATGAAAACATCATCATACACGTTAAACTCGGCAAATATAAAATATTTAAAGCAAAATGAAGGATATTTTACATGAAGTCGATAGAAAAATTGAAGATTTTAATAAAGTAATTAGTTTTTACATTCCCGTATACGTACGTATATGTGGAGTAATATATACGTAGTGTAGGGAAAGTTATGTAATACTATGCGAAAAAACGGCGAACCTTCGGCAGAAAAAATTTATTGCCGGGCCATGATAATGAAAAAGTCGATAATACCAGTTGTTAAACTAAGAAAAAATCCCCTAACACGTGGTGTAGCCAGAATCCCTGTTTTGTGGGTCCTTGATACCGAAAAACCAATTGGAGGCAAAACGTCCGTCCGTCCGTCCGTCCGTCCGTCCGTCCGTCCGTCCGTCTGTCTGTCTGTCCATATGAGAACACCATTAGCGCCTAAACCAAATGTAGAACTTTTTTCAAATTGAAGAAAACCCTGTCAATCTGGCTCAAGTCGAAGTTTTGAGATTTTGAAAATGATTCTATAAAGTTTACACGAAGATCTCCGGACATTTTCAAAATTTTGTCAAAAAAGTCTCCAAATTTTTTCTTTAAATTCCTTGTAAGACTAGGGTAAAAAATACTGATCAAGGTGGCATAGGTCCGATAAACGGTAAGCTCTGAATTTTCGAAAATTGCAAAATTTTGCATTTTTTCTTCAAATAAAGTGTTTTGAAAACTCAAAAATTTTCTGTGAAAAAAGTTTCAAATTTCGCATTTTTAGAAGCGCTTAAACGCCATTTTCTTAAGGGGGAGAAGGACATCCCTATCTTGCCCATGTTAATTTTATGATTTTTAGGTACACATATCTCAAAAACTATTTTACTCACAGTGTTGAATTTTTTAATATTTAACATTTAGTTAATAACACATCTTTGTTGATGCAAACCAGCTCAAAAGTCATATCTATACAATCATTCATATTTTGCGCCTTCTTCTCTTCTTATTAACAACAAAGGCGTTTTATTGAGAATAAACAAAGTAAATACGGTAGACGTAAACTAATAGTGCAGATATGAATTGCAAACAATATCTTGAACTTTTCAAATATCTAAACAAATAATATTTCCCCCTTTTTACATTCCTCCAAGAGTTACGTCCACTTTTTACTTTCCCGTACACGTACGTATACACGGAGTGATATACGTAGTATAGGGAAAGTTATGTAATGCTGCGCGAAAAAATGGCCAATTTTCGGCGGAAAAAAATTAATTGCCGGGCCGTGAAAACGAATAAGTGGATAAAACCAGTTGCTAAATTAAGAAAAAAAAATCCCCTAACATGTGGTGTAGCCACAAACCCTGTTTTCTAGGTCCTTGATACCGAAAACCCAATTGAAAGGAAAACGTCCGTCTGTCCGTCCGTCCGTCTGTCCGTCTGTGAACACTGCTAGCGCCTAAACCATACTTACGATTTCTTCCAAAATGGATATTTCCCGGTCGATCTGATTCTAGTCGAAGCTTGGAGATTTTGAAAAAGATCCTTCAAAATTTGGGGGTACTTTATATAAAGCCCCCCGGGGATTTTCAACATTTTCTCAAAAACGGCTCCAAATTTTTTCTTTAAATTTCTTGTATGAATTGAGTAAAATACACTTTTTAACATGGCATAGCTCCGATTTTCACGTCCAGCTCTAAATTTTCGAAAATTGTGAAAGTTTGAATTTTTTTCGGCGTCTTTCTCCAACTACAAAATTGAAGATAGAGACTTTTTCTTCAAATAAAATTTGTTCTACATATTGAGTTCTTTAATGAAGGTCATGTAAATGTTTTTCAAAATGTTGGTAGTTTTCGTGCAATATTGCGTGCAATATGTGCAATTTTAGAAAATTACAAAAACAAGATTTTCTCAATAACGACTCCAAATTTTTTCTTTAAACTTTTGGTAGGGATAGTGGTAAATGTACTCTATCAGTGACATAAAAGCCATTTTGGTCTATTGGTTTGTTTTTTAAAAAATTACAAAAATGTAAATTTTTTCACATGTTTCTCACGTCGTTAATATTTACATTACCGGCGATTTGTTCACATTATTATACTTACGAGTACATGTGCTTTAAATAATGTCAAGTAAAGTTTCTCGAAAACACAACCGTTTTCTGTGAAAAGTAGCTCAAAATTTCGCATTTTCAGAAATGCTCAAACGCCATTTTCTCATATATGGCTGCAATTTTTTTCTTGAAACTTTTGTAACGGATAGTGCTAATTACACTCTTTAGTATAGCATAAAGTTTATTTTGAGTTATTTTTTGTTTTTTCAAAAATTATATAAATGTAAATTTTTTGAAAGATCTCTCACATCTTTAATATGCACATTATCCGCAATTTGTAAAGATGATTATATTTGTGAGTGTAAGTGCTTCAAATAACGTCAAATAAAGTATTTTGAAAACTCAAAAATTTTCTGTGAAAATGAGCTTCAAATTTCGCATTTTTAGAAGTGCTAAAACGCCATTTTCTCTTAAACGGCACATAATTTTTAAAAGAAAATTGCCATTTACGGCTAGGTTTTTGTGTTCTTTAATATTCTAAAATTAATATTTCCGTTCTACCAATAGGAAACCGAAAAATTAAGAAAATGACAAAAAAATGTACTTTTGGCGATGATAGATGGTAGCTGGCAAGAAAGAGTATGTGGCAATTCCGAATAGCTAGCGAAGACCCAAGAAAATAGAAAACTAATACGGGAAAGTCTGTGCCATTCTGTAGCACCACTAGTTAAATGCTTTGATTACTGCTTAGTTCAATTAAATCTTACTTTTAGGAACCAAAACCTAGTAAAACATACATAAACTATATATCAGCGTGTTCAGGAAAAGACAGAATAATATGGCGCAAAATATGAAAAATCAATTTTTTCCGATATTTTCGTCCTTCTCCCCTTAAAAACGACTCCAAATTTTTCAAAGAAAATTACAATTTGCGAGGATGATTTACTGTTCTTTAATATTATAAAATTAATATTTTCGTTTTACCATAAAGAGGCCAAAAAATTAAGAAAATGTACAAAAATGTACTTTGGGTTGCGATAGATGGCAGCTGGCGCAAGTGTGTGGCAAGTCCGAATAGTTAACCGAGACCAAAGGAAATAGAAAACTAATAGTCTGTGCCATTCTGCAGCACCATTAGTTTGTTTGTGATTCTAATGAATGAAGTAAATATTTTTTATTTCACCTCTGAACGGTATGCATCAAGAAATACATGAGAGCTTTCCATATGGCTGGTTATTAAACTGGTTGAAATAAATTCAGCATGACGTAATACAAGCTACGCCTTAGAGGCACTTGAAGCATGCAACCAACGAAACATTTTTGCCCTGCATACGAGGAAGAAAACGAAACATCTCCCTCCGACTAATTACTTCGTTTTTTTTTTCTCTGTACTTTTCGGGTATCAGAAGGCGGTGGTGACTGTCAGGACACGTCCTCTCAGTGTATAATATTGGTGGCGGCTTCGAAGATTTTCCTTTCCTTCGTGCTCGTGTCGCTGAGCATAATTTTGGGCGCGGATGTGATGTGTCGCTTGCAAGAGGACCTGATCCCTTCTTTCCTGCCTCACTCATCACATCCGCTTTCATCTTTCAAAAAGTTGCAGAATTGAATCCTTTCATACTTCGCTTCTAGTGGCCTTTTCAACTGTCGGGTGCTCGAAACGCGTAGTGAAAAGGAGAGGCCGGGAGGCTCGTCTGGATGAAAAGAGGAGAATGTCGATGTGACGGTAAACGAAAATCGTCAGAACTACGTGAAATATCTTGCCACGTCATTTTGATTTTTCAAGTTTCGTAGCTCAGCAGAAGATGCGCGACAGGACGTCAGTGATAAGATGTTCCTTTCCGCGCATGATTGCAAGTTTTGTTAGGCTGTCTAATCTCCCCCTTAACGCGAAATCAATATTGAACCGATCCACAAAAAATGGAATATGATGAAAGAAATGACGTGAGGTAATAAAATAATGATCCGTGAAGCTTGTAAGGAACCTTCCTAGGAAAAAAGGATCGTCTTAATTAATTTTAGTTCTCACTGCGCATATTTTCTGATTCTTTCTTTCAAAACTTTCTGAAAGCCTGCACATTTATGAAAATGTTAGTTTTTGATGCATATTGTGGTCTTCAACGTGTATAGTTCGCAATATTCAAATATTAGTCAACTTTTGTACGCGATGCATGGTCTCTGTGTTTGAGACTACTGTTCTGCTTTTCTGGCTCGCCATTTCATGGAAAACGTTCTTTCATCTCCGTTTTACTTCTTTGCACCTAAATATACAGACCGTGCACACCATTTATTTGCACGTGTGGGTAAAAGCCTTCTGCGAATCAAAGCATTTTGTTTGGCTCAGAGAACTTCCTTGATTTCAAGAGACAGGACGAGACGAAACGATATTTCGTTTTGCCGTTGAACAATATGTAGAGAAAATTCCTAGCACATCGTAAAGATATTAAGACTATGCGACGACAAAAAATTGTTCTGTCAATTCAATAAAGAATAGGAAAAGATGAATAGTAAATTTGTTCACGTTGTTTTATTACTTACATATTCCATTGATTATAAAACGTCAATATGGAAGTTCAAGAACGAATAATCAAAGTTTTCGACTAAAGAATGTTGTGCTTTTATGAAAGTCACATAGCACGAAGTCTCGTATATTGCTATAGATCTGTAATGTTTAAAAAATGTAGTAAGGCAAACTGTTTTAATAGATGAATATAGAACGCATAAATAATCAAGCGCTCTTGTAAATGTACATTTTGCACATGTGTTAATTTATTTGCTCGTGCTGCCACGACATACAACCGTGATTCTATCGCAGTTAAATTCACTAAAATAACTGTTACACTTTTCGTGGTTGTAAAAATGCTTATTTAATGTTCAACAAATTATAAAATAGTGAATCTCGGCTTATTTTGAGAATGTGTTGGTTTTAACAGTTTTAAGGTGCTGATTGAGAATTTTGCGAACAAAGAACTGAAACTGGACCAAATAATTGCAGAAACGGTCTACAATTTAGAAATAGACATTCACTCACTATTTTCCCGAGTTTATCATGTGCTGTATTGTAGTGTGTAACTTAAAGGTATTTTTAATAAGCATTTTTGATTGCCAAAATTCGTTACATTAAATAAGAAAAACATCTAATGGATGCATTTCCTAAATGGCTACTGGATGTGCCAGAGCGTGTTCCCGGGGCAACACCTTGGCGAGGAGGAGGGGGTGTTGGCGTGGCCCTGGGATGTTGTGATTGGCCCGCGGGTGATTAACGGAGCAGCCCCGGGCAGCGCTGTTCGCGGGCTGAGGCATCACACGCGTCAACACGGAGCATCAGCCCCCGGCGCCCCCCCCCCCCGCCCGCTGCCCCTTAACGATCAACATAATTAGATTCTAGCAACGATAGTATTCTCTTCATTTAATTTGCTAAGGGGATGAAGGTTTCGTACGATTTATAAGACGCCTTCCACCCCTTAAATGCGCTTCTTCTGTTTTGTGAATCGATCCCATGATGCACTTCAAATAATTTAATAAGAAAAGCTAGAATTTTTATTATTACGAAAGACATAATTTAGCACTATAACCCGCAAAGTTTGTATGTTTTGTAACCTCACTCCTCTTGCTCTCCTCTTGTCTGCTCACTTGCAGCAGTTATCTAGCTTTTGCATTTGTTTATTGTGCGGAATATGCGATGGTTAATACGGACCAGATCCTCCAGAAAGGGGGAGAGACAGACCTAAATATTATTTCTTCTGTAACGAATAATTCAAGATACTGTCCATTGGGTTGTAGAGGATAACCGACACCCGTTGAAACTAAACAATAAAGGAAACGTTTCTGAAATATTCTGTTAAGATTCTGGGGGTCCGTAACAGTACCCGACGGTGAGAAGAATTAATGTAAATTTGTCAGCAGAATCCCACAATGCCATCCTTCCCGAAATGTCATATATATGGGTGTAATGAGTTCATGCCACAGAGAAAGCAGGGAGTTTTTTTTCATTTCAATTTATTTTTGTTTGAATTTACATCGTTCAACCTTTCGGCTCTACAGATGATTGGTGACTTATACTAACCTTAAAAAGTTCGAGTGGGGAAACTCATTGAGTACAGTCAGAATATCACTAGAGATGATATTAATTGCTGAAGTTATTTACTTCTATTCAAAAGTGGAGAAGCAGTTTAAGAATGGATGAAGGGGTTATCTGTTTCTTTTATTCTCAGGAAGGGGGTGTTATCTATGCCGAGGGTGAAAAAGGATGGCCCGGTTATGTTGTGTGGAAGAAGAAATTGTGGGATACGTGAATAGTTTGCTCTTTTTAGGTTGAAATCTGAATGCAGCGTTGAGTTTCTGACAAACCATGGGGCTTTGGTTGCAATGCGGAGGATTCTGTTTTGGAAGACGTGAATGTTTTTTATGTGGAATGCTACTGAATGACACCAGATCGGGCATGCGTAAAGAAGGAGTGGTCAGAGAATTGATTTGTGTAGGAGAACTGTGTTTTTGTGGCTGAGATTACTTTTACGGTTTATAATGGGTCGGCGTTGATGAAGTTTCTGATGGGGTTGCTTCAATTTGGGTTCTATATGTTTCCAGGTTAGTTTTGAGTCTAAATAGAGGCCGAGGTATTTGACAGATGAATTTAATGGGGACCAGGGAATGGGAGAGTTCTTTAGCAGGAGTGAACGAGGATGGTAGGGAGTTTTTGCACGGCGAAGTATTATAGCAATCGTCAGCACTATCGATTTTCTACGCACGCGCAGTTCCAGTTGCACATCACTTTTGTGCATCTGCGCGTGCGCAAAAGGTCGGGTTTTCAGCCGACCGCTGTACGTTTTGCCGTGCAACAATCTCCTCGTCATTATTTCATTATCGAAACATTGGTGAGCGTGTGTATTGCAGAATAGAAAGCATACTAATACTTTTTTTCTTCATCGAATGTGACTGTGCCGAGGGAGCGCTGGCGTCGCGGCAGGGCTGCGGGGGCGGGGGCGGCAATCAGGGCGCGCGCGTCAAAGGCGCTAACGAGGCCCCGCGCCCCGCCCCCGCCTCCGCCCCCGCCCCCGTCCCCACGCCGTGGGAGGGCGAGGGGCGGGCGGGCGCGCCTGTCGCGGCACAGGCCGACCACTTTTCCATTCGCGACGCTAAGAAGACGAGAATTCAACGCTTTAACTTGCATACAACTTTTGCTTAAATGATTCCAAACAACTATATGCTTTAGCTTAAATGATTCCATATAACTACATAAACAAGACTGGAAAAAAATTTAGAAAGAATAGAGCATAATAGGGAACCTAAACAAGTGTTGCAGTACAAGCCAACAGGAAGGAATGTGGGAAGACCATGCAGAAGATGGTTTGGTGTGTGAAGACGGAACTGGCAGCCCCCTAAGCCTACAAGTTCAGAAGATGAAGAACTTGCATACAGAAATCAGGTGACCCACAGGTGTCTAAGAGTGGGTGTGTTCGTCCGTTACTCCCTGTTAGACGTCTTCCAAACCAAGGTCCATATACAAGGGTCTGTCAAGTTGCGATCCTAAATGTGTCCGTTCTGCGCATCTGACGTCACACGCCCCGCACTCCCCGTCTTGACTGCGACTTGTAATGGTGGATAAAGTGAAGTGTGTAAGAAGAAATAATGGTTTACTGTTCGGTTTTTGGCTGTAACAGCCATTCTGAGCGTTCCAACATAAAGAAGGAATCTAAAATTCATCTCTTCAGATTTCCTTCTGATAAAGCAGTTCAAAGGAAATGGCAACATCTATGCCGCCGAGGAGACAAGATGAATTTGAAAACAGGTTAGTTTTATCACCCACAAAGTATATTAACATCATTATTTGTATGTAACATGAAGAACGTCTGTGTAAAAAATGGTTGGCCACCTCTGTTATTTTATTTTTGTATTTACAGCGGCAATATGCTCTCTATTTCGTGGATACCGACTACGAAAATCTGATGCAGCATAAAGTTATGGGCAGCAGACTATTGCTTAGAAAAGATGCACTTCCCTCAGTAAACCTCCCTAAGACGTCAGAAAAAAAGTTAACGGATCGAACTGTTAGAACACTCAAACGTCAACAGAAAACAACTAGGTACAAACAAATATTTGTTGTTATTTATTCAACATTAAATGTTCAGTACCATAGAATACTGTAGTTTGTTAAGGTTATGGTTTATTACAACTGTAGTTTGCTAATGATTGTAATGTTTCAATTTTTAGTCAAAATGTAAATGAAGAATTTATGGAGGAAGATAATGAGATTGAGGATGAAATTGTTTCTACTTTTGAAGGTGCTACTGCTGGAGAATGTATTCAATGTTGTAGACAATCACATGAGATTGTGATATTAAAAGAAGAAATGAAAAGTTTTAAAGAAGAAATATTGCATCTAAAACAAAAAGTTGATGTGTATGATAGTATATTAAATTCTCAATTCACACCTGGTCAAGTTATGAGGCTCTTAAATCCAAACAAAGTGATGCATTGGAGAATGGAAGATATTTCTTCAGCAATAACATTAAAAAGTATTAGTTCAAAGTGTTACACATTTTTAAGACAAGTCAAATTCAAGTTCAAATTCTTTCCTATCTAGTGTAATTATAATGAATAATATTTTTGGAAATTTTCATCACAATCGTGTATGTTGAGATGACAAAATAATAGTAAAAGTTTGTAATTTAATTAAAAATACTTTGCACAATGAATTACCTGATAATGTTATTAAAACTTTTGTTAAAATTAGAACGTATGCTAGATTGTATAGTTTAAATCAACAGGTTTCTAATTACAATCGGAAAAAGAAAATTAAGAAATTTGTAAAGAAATGAGCTTTAAAATAAAGTAATTTTTTGAAAATAATTTTTTTATTGGTGATACCTTGTTGCTCTTGTAAAAAAGAGTGGTGACTTTTGTGTCAGTTCTAAATATTGTAAAATATTAAATAGTTTTAACACAGTTGTATGACTCATTGAAATTCATGTAGAGGTGAGTGTGTTAACTATAGACAAGATTTTCCAGCATTATCAAGAGCTTCATGCACACATGCACTATTATATACCCAAACATGCATGATGCAGGGTAAAAAAATGACAAAACATGCACAATGAAATTTCAGTTTAGTAGTTTTATTGTGTTTTGCGTTTTATTTCGTTATAATTTTATTTTGTAACGAGAACAATTAATAATTTTTCAAAATGTTACTCTGTCAAGTCCATCCTTTAATTGGAAACAAACCTTTTTAAATGCAGAAAATGCATTCTAAGTTAAAAATTGTAATGGAGTACATTTCAAAGATGAAATCTGAGCCAGTGTTAAGTCAAATAATGCATTTTCTAATTTTTCTCTTTTTTCTTACATCTTGGAAACATTTGGATTAAACATCAGGATTTGAATTAAACTCTTCATTTAATTTCTCCTTAGCAGGTACACTAGCCACATTAGCACATCTCCAAACACTGATTTCAAAGAAATTTAATGTCTCCAACTATTTTTAGTGACTCCTCTAGAGGAAAACCTCTTTTTTTTAATATCTGAATTGCTGAGGGTTACAAATTTTAATACAACAATAAGCAAAGACTGTATACCGTCAGGATTAAGAAAAATACGCTATTTATTCATAATATGCGTGAAATTTGTGCCGTGCAGTATGTTTGAATTTTAGTTTTTATTTCATGGTCTTGCGCACGGCGCGCTACTTCGTCGAGGGGCGTGTGACGCCACGCGCGAATTCGTGCATGCGCGTTGACAGACCCTTGTATATGGACCTTGTTCCAAACTATTCTGAGTCCGGTAGACCATTCCGAAGTGAGGTGACATTCAACGCATCAATCTTAAGTAGTAGGTAACTGATATTTTATCTCGGTTCTCTTATATAATTGTGAGGCAATTTTCAAAAAATCTTCTTTTCGAGTGGAATTAAACAACCAAAACGTGTTGGGAGAGTACGTCGCACACACAGGAGCTCTTTCTATTCCTCCCAACAAGACAAATCGATAGGATTCATTTTTAGCCAGATCCTTATAGAATATTCTAGAAAAAACCTAGGAAAACACGTTTTCTGGGAAGTAACAAGACGTCTATAGAAGAGAAAAGCTATGAACTGTACTTTCCGACGCTTTGTTTCATTAGATTGTGGAAACAAATATAAAACTATTCGACTTCCACCCTTTGGAGTTGTGTGTACGGTTTGTTAGATACCCTGTAACGTGGTAAAGATCTAAAAATTATTAAACGGTTTTCTTACTGAAAACTGGAAATATTGAATAAAGGTATTCCAGCTATTGAGCGTACCAGCTACATTCTCATTGTCACGGCTTACGACACAGCTGACTTCGTGCAACAGGAAGGCTTCATTGGTTTTCCATTCAGTGAATGAACTGATGAAAATCAGCGGTTATCATTTCTTGAACAGTGAATTTTTTTAAAGTTTGTTTTATCACTTCCACACATTCAGAAGAAACATTAATGTTCTGGATCACTTTGCTACATTAAACTAAACTCCATTAAACTAAAATGTTATTATTATATATTACTCCATTAAACTAAAATATTTATCAAACTTCTACATGAGTGTCATAGCTATAGAAACGGTCATCCAAATTAAAATATGTGTTATTCAGGTTTTGACTCCAACAACAGTCACGTGGCGTAATGACTGTTTTAGTATAATGTCACACAAGTCACAATTTCGTGAGACTCTCTCATGCTGCCAAAACAAACATCATCCAATTTTCCTCTTTTTACTTTCTCACCATACTACTGTAAACGTAGTAAAGAGAAAATATTGTAATGGTGCGTTGGAAATAGGCGACTTTAGCAAGAGAAAAAGTCGTATCGTCGGGTCCTCGTCATGAAAAAGTGTATAGGTCTTGTTTCTAAATGAAGTTAGAAAGAAGTAAATTACTTCTTCTAACACGTTGTGGAGGGAGAAAATACATTTTGTGGTCCTTAGTGGCGAAAAATCGATTGAAGGCGAAATATCTGTGTGTGTTTCTGTCTCTGTTTCTCTCTCTGTTGCTCTCTCTCTATCTCTCTCTTTCTCTATCTCTTTCTCTTTCTCTCTGTCTCTGTCCGTCCACCTCTCCGCCTGTTCATCTATCCGTACGTCTGCCAGACCTTCAGTGCGTCCGTCCGTCTCTGTCCAACCGAATCTTTTGAGTCTAAATTTTGATCGTAAGTTAGGCAGTTCAAAATGTCGTGGAAAATAATGAAGAATGTTCTCATGAAAGATAATATATCCATTGTACTATGAAACGATAATCATCTCAGATTTCGAAAAAATGTCACTTATCTTCCGTTTGTTGCGACCCCCCGTAAATAAGAGTAATATAACGATGTAAGAATACGGTATTATGTACTTATACGGTACTTATGCGGTACTTATACGGTACTTATGCAACAAATTAATATTAATGATGGTATTTCTTCAGAGCCCATAGAAATCTCTTAATTTTGTCAGAAATATACATATTCCAAACTAAACTTACAATTTGTTTACACACTACAGGCAAAAATGTTGCTGTAGAAAGTCGCTGTATTGGGTTCACGAAATTTCAAATTGTGACAGTTCTTTATAATTGCGCCCTCTAAATATGTTTGTATATTTTGTGAAGCACTTTTGTGTGTGCCCTAACAACGTTTTGAGAACTTAAACAAAAACTTTCCTCTCCCTTCCAAATTGACAGCGGTGCCCCCTCTTTTAATTGACTAAAATTTCGATTGCTCACTCCTGTTCTTTAATTATCGGTGCTCCTTTTTCGTAACCTCCAAACCAAACTTAACGAGTTGTTTGTCATGAGAGGAAAGGTATTTGATGACGAGCTTTTGCACAACATATATGCAGTTTCTCTGCCTTGAGGTCAAGGTCGTTAATATCGGTGCACAGCCACTGGGGCGCTGTAAGCCTTTACATGGACGCGAAGCTACAGATTAGCGAGCAAGAGATAAGCCTGCGCGAGGCAGAATGATATCGTTAAGCGCCTGCCATCTTCCATGATGGCATTGGCCGCTGACCAACAAGTAGTAAAAGGGCGAAGAGAGAGCGTGTCCGAAGAGGCCAGACGTCGCTGTTCGTTAAATCGTTATCACTGGAGTTGTGAACTTGGTCCGATAAATGTATCGCTAACCTTACTTAGTCTGAAAGAAATGAAATCTGTACCTAAAGTCAAAGCCGTCACACCCTTGCAGGTTCAATTCATTTTCTTGAGTATATAGCTTTTAAACTATTCTGATATTTAAACATCATCAAAACAATAATAGTTTAACATTAACATCTCTATAATAATAGTTTGCCCTTCAACCATTACCCTTCTTATTATTCAATACTCCGTATAAGTTATCTCAGAGCAGCAATATCGTTGTTTCTGCAACAACTCTGACCGGGAAGTTCTATGGTTCGACTCCCGGTGGTGGCGGATTCTCGATTCTAGGTACACAGCCAGATCAAATGCAGCCCCTCTGTAGAGGAGAATTCTAGCGGTCGGCAGCTCTGATCGGTAGTTTGCCGTGTTTCCTCCGATCAGTTCAAAAATAATGCTGAAGCAGTGCCCAACAAACGGGCTACGACCTTCTTCCTAACACATACTTATACTAAAGTGCACTACATGTCGGGAGACCAGTTGAGAGCTGCGCCCCGCTAGTGGGAAATACCTGAATGGGGAAACCCCGCAAACCGATGTGTAGGTCGGCGCCGAGTATCACCTTCGGGTTGGGGGAGGAACATTATCACCTAAACTGCACTAACCGAACTAATGACCATTGCAGTTGTGTCTGAAAACATCAAGCAATCCATAACTCTGAACAATATGTTGTTGAAAATTTCAATCTGAAGCTTTGTTGATCTCATACGCCTTACATTCAATTTCACATGACTTTGTGACATCCGCTGAATAGGTGGAAAAGTTTTGGAATTTTTACGTGTTCATGTTGAGAATTTGCAGTAAATACATTTCGGTTGGGCACTTCTATCCGCAGAAACTGATAGGATGTAAATGGCAATTCACAAGTTGATTTTTTTCACGTTTGATTGTTTTACCAGCTAATATCGTCTGACAAAATTCACGAACGGCAAAACAATGCCAGATACCAGCAGAACCAAAGCATACATAATTACGTCTACTGACGGTAGAGTGCTCTCACACGCACTGGATTTTTACTCCCTGCAGATTCGTTGCGAAAGAGCGCATATTTAATATTACCCTACGCGTAGAGGTTTGTTCTTTGTATCTCGTATGTGCAGACGCCCTTACTTGTTTCGAAACAGCAACTGTTGCCGCTGAAGCGACTGACCAAAAAGTTGGTTCCGCGTCTCGACAGTGACAGATTTTCTTCACTAGCAGCGCGACATCTTCCCTTTCCAAAGCTTTCTATGTTCCTCTCCCCTTATACACACACTCACGTGCACATATATCAAGAGACCAGACGAGAACTTGGAACTTGTCTCGTGTGAGGTGGTGCCCTGGAAGCGCTGACACCCTCGCAAACCGGCGTGTACGTTTGTGCCGTACCTCGCTTTCCAAAAGAGAAGGAACACCGCAACCTCACTTCACGGTGCGTTTGTTCCTCACACGATTGATCATTGTATCAGACACCAATCAAATACATTTTTCCTTTCCTTGGCATCCTCCTCTGCAACTTCCATATTCAACCTAGGAAAAACCTATGATCAACGCCGAAGAATCAAATCCAGATTCCCAAAAGATAAATTTAAACCGCCCTAAAGAGAAGCGCATGATTTCCCAAACTTACTCCCTCTAACTTTTTTCCAATTGTAACCTATATCCTATTTTTCCATTTTCATCGCCTGTAATTGTTGATTATGAGTAGACCTCGGATATTTGGACAAATGCCTACTTAGTTCCTTTAGAATGTTGTGGAAAATAATTGCAGATGTTTACAGCAGATGTAGCAGTTTATGCAGATGAATCATAAAAAAATGAATCTACTGAAAGCTTCTAATAGTGTGTAAAATGTCCTAAAAGGGTTGTTGATACCTATTTTAACATGTTTTTGGGTAAAACCAGTGATTATCAAGAACGGTCATATTTTAAATGCTAAATTTTGAAATTTGTTTTACGGGAACATAAGTACTTTTCCGAAATGCAAATATAATATGAACTCAATGAGCCCTGCAAGTCAACATAATGAAGATATTTCACGCTCGCCTCTGATCAGCTTCTTAGGCAATTGCACCCATTCCTGGTGCAGCTGCGCTGTTGAGAGGTTGAGGCTTCTCGGTGCAGAGCGTCGTCTTCGAAGTCCAGGCGAGGAAAGCCACAGGTCAGGCAAAAGCCTTCTGTCGGACAGGCGAAGGTTACAAAATACAGTGCAATGGTTAAATCAGTCCGTGTGATACAATTATGTAGAGGGGGAGAGGGGACGAGTGAAGAAGTTACAGAAAAAGTGAGCGTGAGAAATTTGACAATGTTTATTTGCTCCTATTAATCTGTGTCAGTAAAAAATTCATGTTCAGCCTTCAAAATGACTTTAATGGGTAAGATAGCTATATTGTAGAAAATTTGTAAAAAATATTGATCATATACTGTATTGCTAATTATGAAAGTAAATAAAATGTGCATTCTCATAAAATACGTTTTCCTTAATATTAAAAATTGCCTAATTTAATCCTTTTGGGATAAGTTCTAGACGCCATAAATACAACATTTTCATGTAAATTTGCCTGGCTTAGTCATTTTGTAACCTATTTTAAGTGCCTAAAACGTCGACTTTCATGCCTATTAATGCCCAATTTCGTAATTTTGTTACTTATTTTAGGTGCCAAATCAAACCTTTCTTGTTCCTAAAATTGCGAGGTCTAGTTACAAGATACAGTTATTCTAAATGAGTTAAATAATATCAAACTGTAGTTGTAGAATCATAAATTTCCTTCCTACGCATGGTAAATCGAAAAATCGCCATGTTGCGTAGAGTGCAACGCGCACCCACTGGTGTGACAAAATAAAATCGCCCGGTCATCAGGTTAATTGGAAAAAGGAGCACCCTAGTTTTCTAAAGAAGGTGGTGTGTATAAAGGGTAAAGGCATACATACAGCTGTCGAAGCCGGGTGCGGTCGCAAGGATATTGCGTCTGTCGCTGATAACCCCGAGATGGGGCCGCAGTGCTGGAAGCCAACACCAGCACCCGTTGCTTGTGCTAACCGCAGGGGTGGCCACTCTAACAGGCGCATGCAAATGGGGGGGGGCGATTCAGTGGACCACAGTGTATATTTTTCCTTTCTCTTTGTTTAGGTAAAGAGTTACTTTTACATCGTAAAGGATTATATTATTACGCTTATTATAACACCCCAGGTTTGTTAGACCTGGGGGTTGGAAGATAGAATGATAATAATGATGATAATGAGGTTGAATGGACGACACACAAATGCAGACATACACAAACACACCCATGCCCGAGGCGGGACTCGAACCCGCGATCCTTCCGTCCGAGATCGCCATGGCCACTACTGATTTAGCGATCTCGGGCTATCCGGACTGACTATTATTATTATTATTATTATAATTATTATTATATATTACTTGTCTTAAGCCTCAGTGAGATGAACGCTCCTCGGATGTTAAAGGAAATAATCGAACCGTGTCGCGACGGTTCGATTGCAATCCCTTCGTAGAAGCTGCAACATTCTCCAGGCCTCCTCACAAATAGGTGGCAATCGCATTTTGGTGTCTGTCAGTGTAGATAACAGTTCTGTGATCCGAGAAATAATGTTAATGGTGAACTAGTTCTTTAAAGACGTTACTGCGTCCCCGAGAATTTCAAAAAGTGATCAAAATGTTTATGACTTACCTGAACCTCAAAAACTGAAAATATTTAAAAACAAACTTTCCGAAAATGATTGTTATAATTAGTTCAATACTGGTATTATTAATCCTTAAATATATATTTTTTCTTCTATTATTTTGCAATTTATTCTGGGGTCTGGCATATTCCCATTCAATACCCCTCCCATGCTCGCCAGGTACCGAATGGCATTGTGTCAGTCGTCATACCGTTCAGTCACAGGGATGACGAGGGGTCAGCGATGGGACCCTGCGCAGTTTCTTTGCTCAAACTTGGATTGGTCAAGGAGTTTTGTTTATTGTTGAGGACTTTTATTATTGGAACCTATCTTAACACTGAGTGATACTTTCGTCTTTCAACGGTTTTCGGATGTTTACTAAACAATTCGAAACCGTCGCCACTCCTCATCGTGTAGTCGCATTGCATGCGCAATGAAGTGCCTGCAATGTCATTGTCTATGCAGCGCCTCTGACACACTTTCAATTACAAATTGAGTTCTTGGGAACACCGCCGCCTCCAGACATAAATAATGCCCATAAACATCAATCAATTGACTAATTTGTTTAACTGTGTTAAGCGAAGTAGATCCTCCCGTGTCAATTTCTTCCAACCCCAGCCAGTAAGAATGAAGAAAAGGAGTTTGTGTTGCGTGCTTGTGAGCTTCTGAACTCGTGTGTGAAAATCCTTGGCGCAAGGGTTGTGAAAGTTTGGTCACCCCTGGCCTATCCGATAATTTCCAGCGTCTGCGAAGGGCGTGGCGTGGCGTGGCGGGGCGGGGCAGGGCAGGGCGAGGAGGGTCGGGAGCGACGGAACAGCAACTGCGGCGGCGGCGTGGAAGGGAGGGGGAGAGAGAGGGACCGGCGACCGCAAGGCTTGCACAAGGGTGGAGCGGGACGCGAGGGGTGAGAGCAGGAGCGGGGAAGCGGACGGGCGCGGAGAGCACGCGCGGAGCAGGACAGGGCGAGACGCTAATGGGAGCGACGTTGCAGGCGACGGGCAGCACAGAGGTGATGGGAGATAGAATATGCAGCTGAACTGACGACTAGGCGGGCGGAGCGGGCGAGGCAGGGCGGGGCGGGCATTTTTGACAAACGCTATCGTTCAAAGACAAATGAAACACATGAGGAAATCGCGTATTTAATGAAGTAGAATTCGCCGCGTGAGGGAAGTGAATCAAAAACCTTTCTCTCTGTTTTGTCGTCTAAAATGTATTGGAAAATTTTGCTTTGATTGAGATCGTTTTATATTAATCACATAGGCATAAGGCCGGACGTCGCCGTAACTTGAAACTTTGCGAGCTGACCAAGTCAAATTTATCGTGTCAAATTGACCTTTCTTTGCTAATAATCCAACTACCTAAACACAATGTTTTGCTTCATTACCCGTTAAATAGCTCACTTCACACGTTTTCCAATAGATAGATTAGCTTTGGCAGTTTGTCAAAATTTGTCGCGGGCAGAGCAAGGGTAATGACAATAGAACAATGTCGGTCACTGTAACTCAGTAGGTGGTAAAGGTGGGACAGCAGTGCAGTCAGCACAGTGGTGAGGCCAGTGCAAGGGTCGTGAATTGAGGGTATGTCGATGAGTGTAGTCATGCAATATGAACTTCGTGGGACTAGGTCGAAAATGAGTGGGAGGGGATCTGAGTCGAGGAATATGGCAATCAAAGGATGCCAGGAAAATTCAAGATGACTGAAATTCAGGGCAGTAACGCCGGCGATTTCGAAATAGTGGAAGAGTCGTGGAGGAATTTGTGTAGAATCCAGGGAGCGTGCAAAGATGTGTGTAGCAGGTACGGGGAGAAAATGGTGGCATGTCCCTGCAAGAGATGAAAGAGTATTGATGCTATTGATGCAGGGAGTTAAGAGACGGTTTGGCTGAAGAAGCGAGGAATAGTTCGCAAAACGGGAAGCTGGGTGGCTGCAGAGTAAAGTGGAGCTCTACTGGAATGACGAGGAGAGCGGTAGACACAGACACACCAAGGCTGCGGAAGGGAGACGGGGATGAGTCGCTCTCGCGCTGTGCTGGAGGACAGGGTTGTGAAGTATTGCGGTCTAGGAGAAGACTGGAGCGGCGGGGGGGACACAGAAAATCAGAGTGCGGAGATGGTACGGACGAGACAGAGAGAGGGGGGAGGGCGTAGGAGGGCTTGGCCGCGCTGCGAGGGAGGACGGGATGTGAGAATCAGCGGGCGGGCGGGCGGGCCGGGACAGAGATACTGCTGCGACCACGACACGCCCCCGCTGCCACTTCCCCCTCCGCAGCCGTCGCAGGCGGAGCGCGCGCGGTGCAGATGGCGGTGGCGGCCTTATCAGGATCCCGTGTTTCCAATTTGCACTCATCGGCCCCCTAAGCGCCGCGCCCCCGCCCCTCCCGGCCGATCGACTCTCGCCGTGTAAACCTCGCAATTTCCCCCATGACGCGACGCCAGGACGCTGCACAATCTCTCAGCAGTGCAGCCAAGGAACGTACACAAACTGCACGATACCGCTCGTAGTGCCCCGCAAGTGGCGGAATATTAATAACAGTAAGGTAATCAATTATAATTAATTTTTTTCAGTTCAAGTACTGGTGAATTATTTTTAATGTAGGGTGTTATAGGAATTTCTCTATTATTTACGCAGAAAATATTACACGGTAATTTAACTTGTTTTCATAAAAAAACTAGAGATGAGAATTCTTAAGTTATCAGAAATTTAACAAGTGAAATTGGTGCAGAGAGGGATGATCTTAAAGTGATTAAGGAATTAAAAATATACAACTTGATTTTGCTAGTAGATGATGGTCCCAATTCAAACGTTTATGAACCTATCTTCCTTGATTTTTCTTACTTTAATTCTCTTTCCAACATCAAGCACGTTCTGAAACAAACAATACGAAGCAAGCATAACGCTCAGTGTATTCATTACAACAGATTGTTTTTAAATTTATGTTGGTTGTACATAGTTCAGTTTAAGTAACAACTTTACATATGTCTGAAAGGCTTACGTGCCAACTTATATTTAACTTTACTTCTAAAACATCTAACATAGGGAGAGGATGTCCTATTGGGTGGTGTTGGGGAGGTTTTTAGGTATATATTGTAGGAATATCTGTTTTTAATTCTGGTGTGGGTATGACTTCTTGCAAGTCTGAAGGTTGCAAGGGAAAGGATTTGGGGTAAATAATGGTAAAAGTTAGTGCCTAGGTCTGTGATATGATGTTCAATGTGTTCTAGACTGAGTTCTTTATAAAGTTAGTGATAGGCGACAACCACGGTGTATTGGATATTGTTCTGAGAAATTGTTTTTGAATTATTTGTTATTTTTAGTTTTTTTGTGGATTTATCCATATGGAACACATTACAACAGATAATCGTGTCCGACACGATCACTATCGAGTTCTTTTCCGTTTCTTAACACCGAAACGATCAAATGAACTCGGCGCAGGAGAGGATCACAGAGCAGGCGCGTGCTACTGCCAGCACCTCCGCACAATATCACAGCTGTGAAAGATTAAAAAAAATGTAGGTTGAGCTGCAAGGGTGTAGGTGACAGCCTGAAATGAAATCATTCTGCACATGTGTTGACTTGTGTCTAGCCCACTACCGTCCGAATTGATTTTCCTGAACCTCGAGAGCGGCCATTGCCGGCGCCCTCGTGAACAAAGGACCATTGTTGGAGCTATCTGGTATTACGTATTGGCAACTTTTATTGCCAAATTTTTATGTTGCTAAATTATATTATAAAAACAAAAAATGTCAAACCGCTGATTATGGGAGAGCTTTTTTCTACAAAAAGTAGTAAAACCGTTCATCTTTGCTGCGTATGCCTCATCAACTTCGGAGCTGTCCAACCACAGTTTGCATAACACGTACACAATGTCCTTAAAGATTATTTCATGTTTCTGGACATGTCAACTGTCCCGTTAGTGCCGTAAGGGTAGTCTCCGATCGTTAGTCCCGTAAGTGTAGTACATTTTCACGGGAGGTGACGATGCTATTCTTCCGCTGGATGGTGACACCCGGCGCTGAATACACGTCGCGTCGGCTTGCTGGGTTTCCCCAGCCAGGTGTCTCCCATCAACGCTCACCTCTCCAGCGGGCAAAAGCCTAAACGTCCCGACTGGAGTCGCGACATGAGTGTTAGTGTCGAGCATGTGAGTGTAAGTTAGGGGTGAGGATGCGACAAGAAAGAGGTAGGAAAGATCAAACGCGGTCGTCCAGTGGTCCATTTGTTCGCGTGTTGCTCCGACATTCGTCTGATGTTGATCATAGGAACCACGGAAAACTGCGAGTACCTCATCAGAGCAGAAATCTCTCTCGGGTAGCGGCTGGGTTCGATCTAGGTTATCTAGCTCGCGTCGAAAATCCTGTCAGCGCGCGTCGGGACTTGAGCACTCGCACCTCCCGGTCAGAGGCGCCGCAGTGGCGTCAGTTGATGGCTGGAGCCACATGCGCACTCAGCCTTATCACGTCCTTGGAGCGAAAAACACGCGGGTTGATCTCCACGAGTTGCATACGCCCTTGGAATGAAATACTTCAGCCATTGCGGGATATGTAAGATAGAATGCAACGTCCTGTTTTATGTAGTACCAGCTGAGATGGTTTTGTTCCGGCACTGTCATTGCCTCTGCAGCTTTGCTGACTGGGAAATCCGAGGCTTCGAGTCTCGATTTTCGGCAATAGCTGTATAATAGGACGAATTTAATAACCGCATGGAGGAGAATTCTAACTGCCAGTTGCTATCATCGATAGTTTTCAGTGTCATTATTAATCTAATTCCTAATTCTCTCCTGTTATTATTAATCTAATTCCGATGTACTTCCTTAACAAATGGGCTTCTTCATCATTTTTCCTTCGTCTTCCCTTACACACAGATACACACGCTTACATTCATTATACATATTTGGAGACGAGCACGGAACTTAGAACATGTCTCATTAATACGGTGTATCCGTATGAGAGTCCGGGATATGGCAAATCATGAGAAGCTGAGAAGACAGCAATTGACTCTAAGCTCAAGACTCGACGATCTACGCCAAGCTTTATATATGGTGATCTGCACCAAGATCGATATTTGACGAATTTCACAAAGCTCGTCATACGGTGATCCACGCAAAATTCGTCTCTCTGGAGCCCTCCATGGAGCATTTCTGTAGTTTCGGGACCCAGCAGACTCCGTAAGGGCATTACATTTGTCTTATGCTCCACTCCCACAATCACCGCCTCTTTTTACTCCCCAAGACACAGTCCCATTTATAAAAAAACATGCCAGCTGCTGGATATTGCGGACACTAGCATGTAGGAGGGCGTCTGTTCCCACACTCCGAGCCAAGGAGCGCGGGGCGACTCGTGCGTGGGCAGTTGAAGAGTCTGAACTTAGATCGCGCAGTCACGCGAACCAAGATCACTTCGAGTCCCGGGCAAATGAGTGTTGAACCCCTTCGGGGAGGGGGGAGGAAAGGGCACGTGCGCCTGGCAGCTGACGAGCCCCCGCTGAGGGCCCCCATCGTCAAGGGCGGCCGCAAACGCCCCGTCTCTTTCCCGCGCAGTCCGCCTGCAACGCGCTCAAAAAGCGCAGTGTGAGTGATGGGCTCATCAGGTTAAGCTGTCAATTGAGGAAATAACTCTGGGTGAGACTTTTTCGTACCTCATTTGTACAGGATGTCCGGGGAGGAAACATCGAAACTTCGAAAATAAGCTCTTAAGACAATTCAAAACGTATTTTGTCTAATAAATTACGTGAATATTCCGAATGGTTGAGCCGCTATTAGCAATCAAAAGTTGTTTTGAAAAAATGATTTTTAGGCAAAAATGTGCATTATGGAAGAATAGAAACACTCCAGAAACATGTAAATTGTTTATTATTTACATAAGAAATGAATATATTTGCTCAGACAGAAAAATTAAGCGAGAAATAAAAAAGCAATCGAATTGTGTAAATTGGGTGCTTCTTTATTTCCCGCTTAATTTTTCTTTCTCAACGAATATGTTCATTTCTTTTGTGAATAATAAACAATTTACGTGTTTTTAGTGTTTTAGTGTTTTGTGTGCTTATTGTGGCTCAACCATTCGGAATAACCGTGTAGTTTATTAGACAAAATATACTTAGGGCCGAATTCATAGTCGATGCTTAAGGAATAAGGAAATGCTTAAGCAATAAGAAGTTCCTCAAAATGAGTGGCCACTTAAGAAGACTTGTATTTCATAGACGCCTCTTATGTGAACAGAAATGAGTGTTGCTTAAGGTATCGGAAATGTTGCAACATTGCATTTCCGTCAGGTGAACCAGTGTTTAACTGTGGTTTCCTTTTGGTCCCGGTCGTTTCGTTATTCATTGCCTGTAAACGGACTGTAACCGTAAATTTTTGTTGTGACTTGTGTGTTTTGTGAACCTTTGCTAGTTGAAATTTATATTCTTCTTCTGCTTTTCTTAATTCCCCAATTTCTTTTTCAAGTTTCAAAATGTGTGAAGCTTTTTCAATTCTTAACTCTGCTTCAATATTGAATGCTTGGTGTTTCGTGCTTTTTGGTGTAATGTTCCCAGAAGTACGTGGTGCCTGTACACATTCACGTTCTACTGGCGTTTCTATTATATTTATTTCAGGTTCATCGTTAGAAATATTTTCGATTAAAATGTTTTTTATTGATAAATTATTTTTTATTGGTTTTTTATTCATATTTACGCGCATGGTTAAAATATTGCTGTTATTCCACATTGTACAATTCACTTAAGAGAAAATAAAAGCTAAAAATGTCAGGAAAGAATAATGATCTTGGTACACCACTTTCCATTTACACAAATATCTGACTAAAAAACATAATTATGCCAAAAAAAATCTTCAAATTATGAAGAGATTCAAACCTCGAGTTCAGTTTTTGTCTCTTATGAAAACGGAACAGTCTTCTAAATTGATCGTCGTTGTAAATTTCGAAGGGATTATCAGCGTCTCTGATATATCTCTTCCTTACGCGGACAATATTTTGCGTGTAAAATTCGAAGTACTCCGTAAAGTCGTCGCTCGCCATGTCGCGTTGTTCCAAGACTTCACTTAACCAAAGCTGGTTAACTCTTTGGCGAATGAGGAATGCTTAAGGCGGCAGGCGACCTCTCTTATACGAATGAGTAGTCACTCATTTGAAAATAAGCACTGTTTATGAATCGGGAATCTCGTACTTAAGGAACGCTCATTATAAGAAACGACTATGAATTCGGCCCTTAGAATTGTCTTAAGAGCTTATTTTCCAAGTTTCGACGTTTCCTCCCCAGACATCCTGTATATGGAAAACGTTATCCTATAAGCATGATGTTCGCCTGCGATATTCTGTTTATGTTTATACCTTAAAGATGTCTCCATTGTTGAATTTTCACATTAGTTGTGGCTGCTAAAGAGATCCTGATCTCTGGATCTCGTTCCTTTAGCACCTGCACCGTTTCTTTCGTGTGTGTCTTGTTGCGGAAAGATTTAAATTTTTCACCCAAACTACATGACCTTCCTCTGAGTGCGATTATGTGATGATTTGGAACAATATAAGAAGTATATTTAATTTTAAAATTTTCTACAAATAGCAGTATTGCAGTTATGATCTTTATATTAAAAAGAGGAATTTCATGAACGCGGAACTGAAAACCGATTATAGTTTTTGCTTCGTGTTAGTGTAATTCCAACGCAAAATGTCACATATCAATATGTTACTTCGTAGAGTAGCATATGCAGTTTAAAACCAACAGAATGATCATTTCAAAGGAAACAGCAACTTTTTTTAACGCTTTGTGGCTTTTATGTGTGTAGGTAGGTGAATAAACGTCTTTTTATACTGAAAAATTTTATTGGAAGTTGTGTATCAGAAATCATAATGGCCTGACGGCAATAAAACTGAATATGATGAAATACGTTTGACCGTGTTACATGTAAAAAGTACATTGTTAACAGATTTACGATAGAAATAATAACGATAAAAGTGTGTTCCAACACGAAGTCCTTCAAATTTCACCAAAAGCAAGTGAATTTCAACATAGCTTCATAATAAGATTGTATAAAGCTTTAAGTTACTTGATGGAAGGACAAGCATATTCCAACTAGTTATTATTGCGCTGTTTGGAGTAAATCTCCCACAAAAATGTCTTTAATGTAATATATTTTATTTATTGTATATATTGTATATGTATGTGTATGTATTTTTATTATCATCATCCCTGTTTTCATCAGTCTTGGGATCATAGCAATGTAATGTTACTATTTCATTTTGTAAACTTTTTTTTTATTTTAAGGTCGTTTTTTGTTATTTGCTGTATCTTTCCATAATTGTTTCGGTATTTTTACAATAGAAGTTCACAAAAGCAATACTATTTACATAAATAAATAATATCAAAGGAACAATGAAGTATACTGGCGAACAAATGTGACGTTGTATTCCCGCCACGAATATCATTTTCGCAGTTAATGCAGCATAAGCGTTTTGCTTCAAAAACATTCGTATCGCGTGAAGTGAGCTTAGCAAACGATGGCGCTTGTGTACTCGTAT
The DNA here is from genome assembly GCA_031308135.1 of Acheta domesticus. Lineage (NCBI taxonomy): Eukaryota > Metazoa > Arthropoda > Insecta > Orthoptera > Gryllidae > Acheta > Acheta domesticus. Next base: position 158,396,473 of record JAHLJT010009436.1, read on the forward strand.
TCCAAGAAAAGGTATTTTTATTGCAATGATTCATTGGTTATTTTGTGTTTCCGGGCGCGACTACTGCTACGGCCATTGTGCCCGCAAGTGTAGAGAATGTTTCATTCCGGGAGGGGGCTGTCTTACTCCGGGAGGCGGCTGCAAGGTTACTCTCATCCAGCCACCTCTCACCAGAGAGGCACCGCGCCACCGAGACGAGCTCTAAGCTCCCGATTTATGTGGTAGTGTAGTGAATATAAATGTGTGTGTAGACGCGGCTCGTCAGTTAAAGGCTGAAAGGCGGAGCCTCCCCTAGAGAAATCGCCCAAAATGAAATTTTAAAAATATGTTTATACATGTATTTAGTTGTTAATAATAGATTTCAGAGTTGTATTATGTAACAATTATATCAAACTCTTTCTTTGTCAATTCGTTAACGGCCGTTCGTAACGCATTTGAAGCTGTTGACAGGGAAGAGAGAAGCGTTAGGCTCCCACTTCATTCCGCCATAAGGCCTGTGTAAAACGAGGAGGCAATGACGTCATGCATTCATTGCACAGGCTTATCGGCGGACAAAGGCTGCCGCGAGGCAGCCTTCCAAGGGTGGGGGCAAAGAGTATAAATGGGTGGGGGTCTAGCATCCAAAAAAGAGCATGCTCACCAGATAGCATTACTATGCAGTTCAGCGACTATCTTTGCACTTCAACTAGTTTTCCCAATATGCGGCAGGAGCGCTAACTCCTTTAAGTCTGTATCAGACTTATTATTAATATAAATACAATACAGGCAATGCAATACACTGTAATGTAATGCAATGCTATGCAATGCATTTGCAGCCTTCCCCATTTATAAAACCACGAGCCGCGACTGTGTGTGTGTGTAAGTACGACAGGAAAAGGAAGAAAAGATCACGAGCGTTCCCCGAACTAAGTGCACTCTATTGGCATTTGTCTGGTATTAACGAGAGAAACCAGGGAAAACTACCGACCGGAACAGCCGACCGGAACAAGCCGACCGCTCGAGTCAGCGGCTGACTTCGACCTACCTATGTAGCTAGTCGAAAATCGCGTCAGTCGGGAATTGAATCCTAGGACCATCCTATATGAGTCGCTGCAGAGACAGCAGTTGATACAGCAGACCCTAAGCCCGTCTTATTACTATGCTTTTTTTCTCGCAAAAAGATGGTACTACAAAAAGTATTGAACGACACACGGTCGATAACACAAATAACCAACCGCATCTCTTATTTACTCTTCATCAGATTAATGACGTTTGTCTCTGGTGAGAGAGAGAGAGAGAGAGAGAGAGGTAGAGGGGATTGTGGAGCTCGAAAACGCCTCCGCGTGGCGCAATGGGCGGCGGAGTCGCAGGGGCGCGAGTTCCGCGGCGTCCTGCGCGTCTGTGCCGCGTGCGCGGGGGCGGATGGCGCGCGGTGACGCCAGGCGGCGCAAGTAATCGCGTCATCCGCCCGCTGCTCCGCTGCGCGGGCGGCGTGGGCGGGGCGGGGAGGGGAAAGCGCTCCGCCAGGCGACTTCCTTCGCCCAGCGCCAAGGGCAGGTGCAGGGCAGGGGAGGCCACGCAGACAAATGCAGGCAGATACTTCTATACAGGCAGGTAGAGAAATGGAGACAGGTATACAGGCAGACAAATAGTTTCGCAGCTGTGCAGAGTGACAGATAGGCAGATGTACAGAGGCATACAGATAAATAGAAAAAAAGGTATGCATATACAGAGGTAAACAGACAAATAACAATAGAGAAGAAATGCTGTTGAAGGGGTCGGGTCAACATAGCACTCGTATTTGTGTAATTTTTGTCAGCCAGAGAGAAAACAAAGCTAAACCCATGTCTCAGTTTGTGTATATGTAGCGGCTAATACTGGAATCTCGCTAATTTAGCTCGCGAATTAGCCAGTTAACGTTCTTACTATCGAAAATGAGTAAATAAAGTGTAAATTATGAACACTTTCGACTTTAGTCGGATGAAGTGAACATTTGCAAACTCGAAATGATTAAGGTCAGCGAAGTGTGAAACGGTGACGATGAATAGCATAAATTATATAATTAGCAGGAATTAGACTGCTGGTGGGAAGTTCTAATGGGGAGACAAGATCTGGAGTTTGCATAGCAATGCGTAATAGCAATTCAAGACTTTTTCGTGTAGAATGCCATTAATCGTCCTTGAACATAAGTCAAATCAACTTCAAGACATTACTGGTAGCAGTGGCGCGCGTGGCACGCGCGATACCACCTAACCTAACCTAACCTAACCTAACCTAACCTAACCTAACCTCACTGTATACCTTAATGATGCTTCTCTGCGCCTTTCCGAGTTGAAGCGACGAGTCTCCGGTCGTCGGCCTTCGCGATTTACATAGAACAACATCCAGTCTGTGCAACGCATTATTTCCTATGCATTTGTGGGGCAAAATTCTTCTCGCTAACGTATACGTCGCCTCACTTTCGATCACCTTACTTCCGGGAAACGATCCGTTCAACGCCATTCATACAGCTTTATCGAAACTGTCCAACGAATATTCTAATTAACCAGCTAGTTCGCGAATTATGTGTATTTCGTACATTACCCATAACCTACACTTCTTGTTACTTTCTATGTACTTAACGTAGCTCTATAGTCAAGTTTTTTCAGCCTTTGGAGGGAAATATAAGAAATTTGTTTTTAATTTGAAAAATGTGTGTTAGACGTACGTTGTAACTACCCCTTCAATGGTTTAAAAAACAACAGTGTCAGTGGAGAAGAAATGGGATATAATGTATCGTTCATTAGATTTATTTCTTCGTTTATAGTATGGCAGTGTGAATGTTCGAAAGAAATTTTTGGAGTGGTCGTAGTTCGAAAAGGAAATAAATTCAACGGTCCCGTCGTCGGGTTTCCTCGAGAAGTCATTGGTATTGAGATTCATTCATGAATTATGGGCATAAGGACGGAAACGGTCAAGATGGATGATGGAGGAAACCTGCCGGGTATTCGCTTTGTCCTCTGCAAATTCCATTCGGATAAGGCGGAGACGAACCCTGGTGGAAAGCGACGTAACCGCCCGCTCCCCCCCTTTGCAGGGTGGTGTTCGCACAGCGACAATTACATTGCAAGACTCGTGGCGGGGTGGAGCCGAGAGCGGTGCAGCGAAGTGGGCTAGAAGCAGCCGACCGGAGCGGGGGGTGGAGCGGAAAGGAGGGGGCGGGGCGGGGCGGGTGCGTTATTTCAGACGCGTGCTAAATGCGAGAGCGTGCGGGCGGGCGATAGCCGCGTATCCTTGTCGCCCACGCCCCCGCCCGCTCCCGCGCCCGCGCCCCGCCTCCGGAGCGCCGCTGGCGAAATGTGGGGCGCGGGTCGCCCTCCGCTCTGCGCATGCGCAGCTCGCCCTCCGCGCGCGCCACTTCCGCGCCGCCGCCTCCTTAATGACGCGCCGCCGACGGCGCGCGGAGCGGCTTATACACGCGCGCGTCCGTTGCGCGTCGCCGGGCGTTTATTTGCGCGTCTGTCACTTCGACGCGAAACGCCAAGTTGAATGGGAGGAAGTGCGTTCGATACGAGAGCGTTTCTGGGTCTCCGGCTTTTGTGTACGAATGTCCCTTTGATGTTACCGCAAAGATGATTTAAATTGCGAAGAGATAAATGAGAGGCAATCATAACCCACTCCAGTAGTTATACTGGACGGAAATAGGATAGCACAGAGAGCATTCTCACATAATACTCAACTTGGGAAAACTCAATTATAATTACTCTTTTGTAGATCCCTTCATATGTAAACTGTAGATAAACTTCCTTGTTAATATTTTTCCTTGCGTCTTGTAAATTAATTGCTTCCTGTGTTATCTTTCACCTTTGTCATCCCTTCGCTGAACACGAAGGCAGTTTCAAATTTTCAGCACTGTCCCACTTGTATTCCAGTCGTGCATACTTAATTTTTCTTCTTTTGGGCAACTTTCCTTTTATATTAAATTTTCGTGTCATTTAAAGCGAAGCCCTTCGTTCTTAAAGCAGTTAATCTCAACTTTTGTAAGGAGAACATTTTGAACCGCCTCTTACAATGCAACTTCAAATTACATTGCCTCATTCATTTCGTTGCTAATGAACATACATTGTATTAAATTAACGAACACAAATTACTTCACGTCGTCTTTTAATAAGTTATTGTGAAGATTTTCCGTGCGTAAAATAATATAGACGTGGCTGTGAGGATTAGTGTCTTTCGTAGAAACGTTGCAGAACATTTCAAACTAGCGATTTTAAAGAGACGACGCTGTCTATTTATTGAGATAGTTTAAAAGAACTAACAATGCAATTTTCTATTTCTTCAGAAGGCAACTAATTTGTGACTTGCTCCAATTTCTGCGTTATCGCAATTCTGCCGGAGTTGTCTGCACTACACAATATTAATTGTTGCAATTGAGATATTAAAGATACATCAGACTGACAATATTGAATTACATTTTGTAATAAGTAGGGGCGGATTTTGATGACCTAAAACATTGCCAAAAATGATCAATCATTAATGATCAATAAAATGCTCTTAAAATGTTTTTAAAATGCCCTAAAAACAAAGAAAAATTATCTTAAAAAACTTGATAAAAACCACTTCAGATGAACAAGACAAGTTGTTGGATATGTTATTGATGTAATCGAGGCTTCTTCTTTTTGTTCAAGTGAACTCAGCTTGCAAACTTTTGCTTTGGACTGTGTTTTAAAAATGCCTTTATCGCGGCATCGGCCGAACTGACAATGGCGCCGATAGTCGTCACAGGAACCTTAGATTACATAGGACTCACAACGGCTGACATTACAATATATGAGCGAAAAAATCGAATAGGCTACTCAGGAATTCTATGGTGAACATTTGTTGCAACTCGTAAATTTGTTTGAAGCAGATACCATTAAAATGATATTAAAATCAATGAAATGGCTCATTTGTTTCCTCTTGACAAGACAAGTCGATTGGCGTAATTTTTAGCCAAATTCTCTCTAGGATATTCAGGAAGATTTCTAGGGAAATACATGTTTTTAATAGTTTCAATGCACTTACGAGTACATAGGTAAAAAGCTAATTCCTATACTCTCTCTCTCTCTCTTCTCTCTTTCTCTCTCTTTCTCTTTCTTTCTCTTTCTCTCTTTCTCTTTCTCTCTCTTTCTCTCTTTCTTTCTTCTCTTTCTCTCTTCTCTTTCTCTCTCTTCTCTTTCTCTTCTTTCTCTTCTCTTTCTGTTTCTCTCTCTTTCTCTCTCTCTTTCTCTCTTTCTCTTTCTCTCTCTTTCTCTATCTTTCTTTCTCATTCTCTATCTTTCTCTCTCTCTTTCTCTTTCTCTCTCTTTCTCTGTCTTTCTTTCTCATTCTCTATCTTTCTCTCTCTTTCTCTCTCTTCTCTCACAACTTTTAACATGAATCATTACGACTTCAGTCAGCATGTCGATGATAATGAAACCGAATTTCGTAAAGAAACAAAAAAATTGAAACAAGTATTTAAATCGATATTTTTTCCATAACTTTCTATGCCAAAACGTTTCGACCTGGACAACTGTAATGTGATTAAGATTTATTTTTATTATGGACATGCGAACGGCAAATAAAACTTTTTATACTGAAGCTATTGGACTGAGGAGTCCTGTTAATCTAAGAGTAAATACGTATGATAGTTCATCGATTAAGAAGCGTGTAAATCATGTGGTAAATCTGCGAATTCTTTCAGTTGTCTCAATGACGCAGCTTCGTAGTCTATTCCCTTATTTCGGTGACCTTTCCCCAGGATTTCAGGACAAAAAATGGCCGAAATGTTATCAAATTTGTCTACTTTGCGACGCCACTCGATCAACCGTGAGCATTAGTATATTTTTAGTAACTACCTATCCTTCCATTGTCGTATAATTACATTTTGATGAGGCCATACACTCCTTTCCTGGGCAGATATTCACAATAGTACGGCCTGATGATTTGTCGAACACCCTTGGTGTCCGACCGCCGCACTCGAGCCCGCAGCCTCCTGCTCCGCGCGCATGCCCGCTCCCCACGCCCTGTGCCACCAAGCGAGGCAGTTGTTTACATTGCACATTTTAATTTCCTCTATGAAAACAAAAAAAATCCTCATCAGTTTAACTCTTATAAAAACCTAAAACATTCTTGTAGAAATCCTAATGCATCGCGTTTTAGAACCCAAACAAACTGGACTTAGAAGGATTGTTCCGCGCTGTTCTTCCGTCGTGGCCCTCCGCGCCGGGCGCGTGCCGGGGCCGTGGGCGCCGCCGTTTGCCCGCGGCGGAGCTCGTCATTACGTCGCGTGATTGATGCCTGGCCGTCACGCCGCGCCGCGCAAAACTCTCGGCGGGGGCGGGGCGCGGGGAGCGGCGCATGGGCGGGGCGAGGCGGGGAGCGGGGCGCGGGGCGCGGGGAGCGGGGCGCGGGGAGCGGGGCGTGGGTGATGCGGGGCAAGGGAAGCGACGGCGTGGGCGGGGCAGGGCGTGGGCGGGGAGCGGGGCATGGGCGGGGCGTGGGCGGGGCAGGGCGTGAGCGGGGCGTGGGCGGGAAGCGGCGCGGGGAGCGGGACGTGGGCGGGGCGTGGGCGGGAAGCGGCGCGGGGAGCGGGACTTGGGCGGGGCGTAGGCGTGGGCGTGGCGTGGGCGTGGCGTGGGCGTGGCGTGGGCGGGGAGCGGCGCGGGGAGCGGGGCGTGGGCGGGGCATGGGCTGGGCGCGGGCGGGGCGCGGGCGGAGGCGACGGCGCCGCATTGGCGCGCGCGGGCAGCGAAACGAACGCGCACCCGGACCGGCCACCGCGCGACGTCCTGGCCCCGCTCGGGTGGATCCTGCCGGAGGCGTTGCAACTGATGGCGCCCACTTGCTCCAACAACTGAATAATTTAAAATGTAGCTGTAATACGTTACGCTGCGTGGTGAAGGAATTGTTTGGGCAAATAGATCAAGGAACATTTTTATCTCCGATATTACGCTCGGATAACAGTAAAGTATGTCCTACCTCACAGAACTACCAGATGAAGAAAATACATGGTTTGTAAAATGTGTTGAACTTAATTTTACTGCTGCTTATATATAGTTTCTACAGCTAGTGTTTGTCAGTCGAGCCCAACACACATTCTTTAGTGTGTCACGTAACCAAAACTGACTTACGAAAATGCAAGACTGCATGAATGTAGATATGTATTGTTTCTGGTCAAATCAAAGTTACCAGTAAAACTTTCTTAAAAATTACACAGATGAAATGTCAATTCACATTTATAGAATAACACAATTGTAAAATAATTCAATACAGTTGTGTCAAATTGGAGGTATGGGTTTTGGCCAAATGAACAGAAAAGCTGATTCAGGACCTGTACAACTCTCATTCTAACGAGCTCATTGTAGACGAGCGTCGGGAAATCATCAGTAAAGAAAATCGGCGATGGTGATGATGAAGTAAGGGAAGCGAAACTGCATCCTGGAATAACTTCAAAATTGTTGGTGGCGTTCTAAAATCAACAAGCTCTGTTGGAACTGGCATTCGAATGTGATCCAAACATGGAAATAACTTCGAAATTTAAGAGAGCAGGAACTCTTTCATATTTGGATATTAGAACAGCGAGAAAGGTGATTAAACAAAAAAATTAGCAAATCCTATATCCAATCTTTTTTAAACAGTTTTTCGATATCCAGAAACCTAACCCACCTTTCTTCGTTAAAAGATAGACTTCACATCCGCGGATTTAACATTCGCGAGGTTTTTTGGGAACCTAACTCTCGCGAATGTTTAGGGATTACTGTATTCTTCTTCTCGGTATTCAATAAATTTGTCTTTAAATCCAAGTGATTGAGGTTTAACTAAATTTTCTAATCTCATTATGGGTGTAACTAAATCTATTATATCGTATTCTGTCCTTATCGTAGGATTTTCTGATCTCTTTGGAATGATATGGTCGCGGTTTTGAAAAAGTACTTGCAGAACACAGTTACATGGTTTCTACAGTGTAATTTTTGCAGTAGCATCCACGTAACTTTCACTGTCTACTGAGTAATATTCTTAAACAAACCTGAAAGTTCAAACGTCTATCTGTTGGCATGCTCATTAAGGTGTTCACCTTGTTTCAGTATATGCGAACTATGATAAAAGAAATGGTTTGAATTAGTAGTTTTTATAAGTATAGCGTAGACCAAGGGAAATGGTTTGTATAAAAAGAAAGTAATTTAAAAAAGATTGATAAATGATATGCTAAGTTATGGGAATCATCCTATTTTCATTAATTTACTGTTAAGACGCAAAGTAACACCTCTTATGGTGAGGTTGTTTGATGCAAATTTTGAATGTGGTTTTTTCAGTCAACTAGAAGGGTTACTCGTGCCCAGTCAGATATTCCGAATCTCAACACAAAGTTAATCCATTCACATTGTCGTCACATTTCTTTGAAATATAAAAATTGAAACTTTTCATCTACTCTCTCCTTTATTACGCAGACAAAATACGTTACTCCTTCATTTGAAGGCAAATTTCGTGGTTTTCGGTAGTTTTTGAAAACTGACATGAAATGAAACAAAAGAAGATGATAAAATATCTCCCATTGGAACTTCTGCAGACGATCTGTTGTGATCCGAGGCGTGAGTGGTCGACTGAACGATCATACCCTATAGTACACATCCTGCCCCCCCTCCAGCGATTTGCATATTTTCTTACTTCTCATGGAATTCGTGTTCGGTCAGTATTATGCGTATCATAGTGATGCAGTCACTGGTGCCTATCAGAAGGCACAGACGTCTCCAACACCGAGATACAAATCTTGATCCTACGGTGTGACAAATATCCAAAATTCGAGTGTGATTATGTGGAGAAAATATTCTAATATGTGCAGTATTTGCGACAATACAGTTTTTCCATTAAACAGTGTTTTCTTTTTAAGGACGTTAGGGAAACTTGGTTTCTGTTTGCAGCTCATTTATCAGATCAGTGATCTCTTGCAAACGGCTGTTTTCTTCTTGAAATCCATAAGCACGATTTCATTACGGTGCATACCTTTGCCAACTAAAGATAAGGAAAAACCGGACCTCAGCCTCAAAAATGGGGTCATGGTTGTTTCAAGTGGTCATAATTTTTCCGGTCAAACGCATAAAAAAGTGGTATCATCCCTCTTCTGCATGTAGACAGTAAAGTAGTCTCGCCCCCACCCCATACGTTGAGCTGTAAATATGGCGCGCGCCGTGGGGCCAGGCGAGTGCTTCACCTGCAGCGGCGGGCGCGCGCGGTGCAGAGCGCCGAGCGCCGCTTTTCCCCGAGATTACGCCACTGAAAAGTCGGCGGCCGCCTCGGCCGCCGCATGATTTATCCGCCACACCGAGCGCTCTTACCGCGCGGCGGCGGCGGCGACGGCGCGGCGGGTGGTACTCGGAGTAATTAAAACGCGCCCGGCGGAATAAACCGTGCTCGCAGCACGAGCCGCCGCCGCCGCCGCCGCCGCCGCCGCCGCCGCCGCCGCCGCCGCCGCCGCCGCCGCCGCCGCCACCCGCGCCCTGACCGCAGCCGCGTTTGCACGCCTTTTAACATGCTTCGCTTCTTGGCCATCCCGCTGTTAGCCGTGCCCGCTCTTCGATCCGCTCCCACTTGGCGGAGATCGCGCTTCGTGCGGTCCACACGCCTTCCCGAAGATGCCCTGTGCTGCACCGCAGGGGGCGGTGACGGAGGTTGCTGCGGTTTCTGGTGAAGGGTTGTGACGCCCACCGGGACCCTTCGTTTTCCGGCGGCACTCTCGTCGTTAGCTTCAAGGTGGAGGCAGTGAGGAGGCGATGCTTAAGCTCGGTGTTGCCGGGCCTCGCCCGGTAACACATCTTAAGCACTTAAGCATGCAATTAGTAATTGAATTACTGAATTAGTAAAACTTCCGTTTGTATCTAAACTTATCCTACATTAGCTAGATATTGTAGCTCGTTTACAAGGGAATATGCGGAAACGAAAAATGTTCAGCCACCGATTGTGACGTCAGATCACGTGACATTCGCATCGGCTCAGGCCTTCTAGTATACTATTCTAGACGGCCGTGTGCCCACCCTGCGGTGAATTCCTGCTGGTAAAGTGCAAGTGCGAGTCAGGCGCACAGCAGACATACGCCCTGTCCTGAACACACTCTTCCCGTTACCCTCTTCTTGTTGCGGACTCGTCGCTACCATCATCTCACTGCATAGGCGCAGCCACAAGTTACTCTCACACCCTCATATTCATTTTACATCACTGTCGTCCTTAACATAGATGTGTTTATTTAAATAAATACATCTCTTTACGTATGGAAGTGATGTAAGTTGTATACATTTGTTTAAAAAACAGTACAGCAGAAATAATAAGGCAAGAAACTCGAGGATTTAATTCATATTGTAATGTAATGTAAATATCGCACAGATTCATATACAGTTAATTCAGTTACATGGAAGTTGTGTATTCGCTTCTATAAATGTGACTAATATTTTAGTCTCATCCACATTTGGTCCACTTTGTTCATGAAATTTGGCCATGCAGCTCATTTGGAAATTTTCCAGGAATTGTAAATAAAACAATTCATAATTTCCATAAGGAAATGTATATTCTATTTCACGTTTACATTTGAATCGGTGATTTTTAAAACCCCGTCAGTCACTCTCTTTTTGCATTTTCGCTTTTTGTGAGAAAATGAAAGCTGCAGGATTTATGCATCGTTCCGTGTGTAAATCACGTAAATCAAATAAATAGAATGGCCACGAGGACACTTCAAAGTTTTGGTTTTGATTTGAAACTCTGTAAATAATTGGCTTGCAGGGTATATATGACGGCGTATGTATATTTGCATGTGTGTAACAGATATCACTAACAGAGAGATTAGTATTGGTTAAAAGGGATATTTAATATAGAAACATTCCTATGTACTATCATAGAAACACATAATTCAATCAACTGTGTTTTATCATACGAGTCATGATTGATGTTAATGCACATTGTAATTTTACATAATATTGTAATAAATGTGTCAAAATACAAACTGAACCTGCAATGTGTATTTGTTTGCATGTTTAGATAAAAATTCCTGATTAGGTTTTGAAACCCAGTACGTCATAAACTTTTAAATAATTCCAGCGACTATTGTTCTATTGGTACAAGTAAATTACATGTCTCCATAGCATTCTCAGTCAAGATTTATGCAATTGAAATAAAAAGAGCGAAAAGTTCTCTTTGTACTTACTTATCCGTTTTTCTTCTTTTCCCACAACTTTACAATTCCTGATTTGCTGTATTTTAAAAATAACTGATTCATTTGCTCCCGACTCTTCGGGGCGGCGCGGGAGAATGGGAGGAGCTCGGGCGCGATAGGCTCTAGTCTCTGAAAGGCGAGAAGTGTGTGAGCGGCGCGCGGGCAGTCTGGGCCTAATTCAAGCATTTGAACAGCACTGACCTACACTAATGAGCAAATGTAAACAAAAAGGACAGCCAAATCAAGGTAAACATGCGATGAAACTTCAGTGGTGTCTCACATCGATTGTGCCGAGTTTACATAAAAAATCAGAGACCTGAATCACTTCAAGTTGTAAAATAAATGGAATGTGTTTTATGTCTTATATAGTGTTTAAATTTACCCCTCTTTATTTTACTCTAACATGATTTACAATTAACCTTTACATACGAAAGGGAGTTATATGAATATTACATTTAAAGGAATAATCTGTAACGAAATTTATATAAACGTCAATATTATTATACCAATAAAACATTAGCGCACCGTGTTTGATAAAGCCACCACTTCAAAACTCGCAACAATTGAATTGGCAATTTTAAGTCCTGATTCATGGTTTTTTACGAAATAAAGATATTTTTAAAGTAAAGGTTAAAGGACTTCCATTTTAAAAATATTATGCACCTTTACATTAAAATGGTAAATACTTATTTAAATCAAAATTTTCAATGTGAATATAAATAATAATAAAATATTTAAATATTACTTAATTCGAACGAAATTATTAACGTTCAATATTTACCAAGGAATTAAAATTTGTTTCAGTAATATAAATTTTAGTAATATTTGTCCCTAATGTTTTAATTAAATTAATGGATTTATGGTTTTAATATTAATAGAACAAACTTCAAATGTCTAGATGGTTTTGCGAAATATCAGAATTCATGGATATCCACCAGCAGGCCTCGATTTCATTCAAGAGTAAGTGCAAATCCTCAAGACAGGTCTTCTGCCAATGAAATTGCAACACATTGATAAAATGAAAGGTAGTTCTTCAGCTACTTGCTTAAAACACAAAAGACAAGGCACACATGTTTAAGACACACATGTGGGCATCATCTTATGCGCACAGCGTACAGTTGATTGTTGTAATTTGTCTTGTAACACTAAATGAGCATTGAGTACCAACAAGTCAATCATTCTCCTTTTGTGCCTTGAGTATTGGTTTCAACAAATGCAAATCTCTTTGTGACATCAGTTTGATTACGTTTATTACGTTTTATTTTTCTGGTATACACAGTATCAAAGACGTCAGGAAAAGAATTATAATAAACATATACTTTGGAAGAGCATTATAATACAATCTGGGGATGATTCGCTTGAAATAGTATACCAAATAATGTGACACCGGAGACATTCAATGAGCATCTCGTCAGTTTTATAACAAAAAAAATTGTTAGTAGTTTGCTAATATTATTGATAATGTATTTTGCGTTACAGCATTGAAAATATCATTGCTGGTCACATGTTTATTCTTGTGACAAATGAGCAAATTGTGTATGAGGGTTCGTAGTAAAGGGTAGAGTAGCGAGCATTTGGTGAACTGCAAGGAGTAACAGTTTCTCAGGCCCAAAACTCAGCAATTACTTCAAGTGCAAACGAACTTCCTCGATATGTACATGACGTATTGGGTACATTGCCCCCCTCCCCCGAAGTCACTGTTTGCTAACCGTTGCTTGCCATGGAAAAAAAAAGATATCTTTGTTCTAGAACGGAAAAAATTCAGTATGTAGCGAAATGTGATTTGTTTATGTTGTTGCGAGTCCGTGATATCCACCAATGATTATTTCAGTAGGCGTTCTTATGACAAGTACCCGTCTTCACACTGTGGTGTGGCTTTGCAGCGAGAAAGAAACACGCGAGGTGGATGGATCGTTCGCCTTCGTCGCCCCGGGGCCGAGGGGCGGGGCGGGGCGGGGCGGCCCTTTGAACGCGCGGCGGAAATGAGAAGTCCGGCGGCGCATACGAAAGCGGCGCGGCCAAATGAGCCCCGCGCCCGCACCCGCGCCCGCGCCCGCGGCGCCGTGGGCGGAGGGGCGGAGGAGGCGGCAGGGCGCGGCCGCTGCGTCTTCGCGGTGATCGACGCACCGCGCCGACACCTCGCGTTTCCTAGTTTTCTTCCTTTCTTCATTTAAATGGAGTAATAAAAGAAGTCATCTCCGTCAACTTAGTGTTGGCACTAACTTGACGGAGATGACATCTTTTATTACTTCATTTAATTACGTCAACAACACCCCATAAGAAATCCCACATTTCTTAATTTATTTTGTTTTTATCAGTATATTATTATTACTATTACTATTAGTCGTATTATTACTAGTATTATTATTTGATGTCACTTTAAACTTTCCAGGTCTAAGCGATCCTCATCGAGGCTGTTCCTTGTCCTTTCGGTATACAAAATACCTTACCCCCTTTCCTTTTATTCGTTGTTGGATAGATGATCAAGTTGATGTTCAACAACAACAGTAACAAGAAGATGTATTTACCCCCACACTTGACTGTCTGACAAACCCATAGTCCAGTTTATGTTTTAGCCGAGGTATCTTAAAGGGCGTTGTTGGCTCTTACATGTCTGATGGGAAGAAGGTTTATACATGAATTATTGTACTGCTGTGACGAAGAACGTACATTTACAGTCAAGAAGCAGAACCAAGGGACAATCTTAACATTTTCTTAATAAATCAAAGGAATCTAAAACAAAAATCTAATAGAGTTGGGTTCAGCTGATTTGTGTCAAAGGGAATTTCGTGTATCTGCCGAACATCAATGTATGAAGAGTAGGCTAACAGGAGGAAATTACTTAGTTAATGCCTTATTTTATGTGGCGACCCATCAGGCCCGCTCTTCCGTCTGACTACGCATATTTTGCTACGCTCCTTTCATCAACCTTTCATCAGAAAGAAGACGATTTAAATTTTAGCTCAGAGGCTTCTTTTAGGCTTGAGGATCTTTTACATGCAGTAAAACTACTACATGGGGCTTTACTTCGACTCCGAAGGAAGGCGTACGAAGGATTAATGTAATTTGTTTATTTTGTTACGTAAGTCCTTAAAAATCCACGGCTTCAGTCTGGTTTGAACCCGCAAACTTGGGTAAAACAGCCCGATACCTAACAGTTGTACCACCGTCTCGTCAAATGTCGTATTTGTGACTTAGTTCAATTTCCTCCACATGCTCATTAGCAAAAAATGTTCATTCTTCACCTCAGACATGTAGATGCTTCAGAAGTTTGGAAACAAATACGTTATGCTGCCTGTACAGAATTAATGATTCATCATTCATCTCAAGTGATAGAAATAATTACGTAGTAGAATAAAATTACTTAACATTTGAACCTGAGAAATGCTTTGAATTGTTTAAAATCGTCTGGTAACATGCAAATTACATGTTACATGTAGTGTGTGGCTGTGGGTGTAGTTATTTCTACTTCTTCGTTCTCTTTGCAAGTTTTGTGAATAACGCAATAGTCTATAAATAATTTACTGTGACCCTGATCACATTAATCTCTAAAGCTCGAGCCTCAATCACTATATATATATATAATATATATATATATATACATATATATATAATTCTGTTCCTTGAATTTTTATTTATATTAATTCTTAATTACTATAACCTTACATTGACTTCATTTCTGTAATTTTTACATTATCTACCGTTGAAACAACCTTAATTACCCGAACAGTTGCTTTCTTTACCTTTCGTTGAACTTCTGCAAAGTTTTTCTCTTCTCCTTGTGAGAAGAGATGTACAGGAGAACTGTCATCTGGCATCAATTGTTTGCGGTGCTTTTCGGTTTTTGAAAGTGAAAGTTCGCTGCGATACTGTTTCGAATTCCTTCATTTCCTGCCCACCTCACCATGGATGTTAGAGACAGTACTTTGTTCTCATTATCAAACTTCCGTCGCAACACCCTGGTCGACCTCATTGGGTTGAGAACAAACCACTTCGATTGCGAGGGGTGCAAAAAAAAGCTGATGGGCACTGTCTCTCTTTTAATGAATTGACGGGAAAGAAAAATGAGAATATTGTTTCCTACTGTATTCTACAAACAGTATTCGCTCCACGAAATATCGTCCAGGATTTGTTGTAATGTTTTTTTTTATTTACCTTCCCGTACAAATTTTCTCACGCAAAATGTCGAATTAATAGTTTAAAAAATATTTAATAATGAATGAAATTCTAATTACAACCTCTCTGGCAAATGTACCATAAGTATTGATTGAACTGAATAAATAAATGCGTACTTTAATCAGCATCCAATTGAAAATTTAATGGCAAAGGGATTATTACAGCCAATACGTATTATGAATATTATTGCTAAATGATGTAAATTGCATTGAACTCTGGTAATCTGCCCATTATTCGTAAATGATCTGAATTCACAAAGCCAAAAAACGTTAATCTTCAATGCCTCTGCAAAACGAATTGTACGAACCAATTGTATTGATGTGAAAGTGACATTAATGACAAGGGTATTTTATTGAAAAGTAAAATATTTCCATTTTATTACTATTTGTAGCATCACATTTGTGGAATCATATTACTTGAAAGAATAAAGTTATGCCTTCCTTGTGGACAAATTTGGAAGCCTTGCGCTCTTTAGAGATTTTTATACCTCAAAATAATGTAAAGGATCTTATAACTTATAGGTTTATATATCAACAGCAAAAATTTGTATTTATAATCTTACTTTAATCAAACGTATTTCTTCATTATGCAAGGCAGAAAAACATTTGTTAGAAATGCCTGAATAAAAATACACATTGCTAACTTGAATAAAAATCGTACACGACTGTGCTTCCGAGCCGACGATTAATGATTATGAAGTCTCAAAAATGTAGGGAGTTTTGACCTGCCATTTTTTTTTCGTTTCATTCTTAGAAGCTTTGTAAAATGTCGAATAAATGAAGGCATCCGACTTTTCTATTCTCCATAATATCGATAAACAGGACCTGTCGAAAAAGTGACTTCTCTATATATTGTATTGGAGATTGTGTGGTAGGAATGTATATATTCTTTCAGGCCTTTGTAACTTACGAAATGTTCAAATGAAGAGATGTAAGTTATCATTTAACGAATTTTCCGAGACCGGATGCTTTGAAGATATGGATATAACATAAAACGTTGAAGATGGGAATAGAAATGCATCAGCGAATGGGTCAATAAACGAGTAAGCGGGTTTCTGTGCGCCATTGCCCGCTCGCAATCTGTGTGTGAGAGTGCACTCGCAATCTCAGCGAGGGCTCTCCCACGCAGGCTCATAAAACCGCTCAGCGGCGCCCGCCCCGCCCCGCCCCTCATCGCCCATCCCGCCTGCATTCCCCCAGTCTCCCTTTACCTCCGCTGCCCGCTCCTGCGCTGCCAAGCAACTCCCTCCGCTTTTGCCAACGCCCGCCTTGTTTCTGTTGCTCTCATTTACCATTCGTCACATCGAGACCTGAGAGTGAAAGGGTTCTCTCTGACTTCGCAAATTTTACAGGTAAATTTTACAGGGAAGTGTTGAACGAATGTTGGTGTCCAACAAAGGTACGTAAGAATACAAATAGAAATAGTTTGCTCTTAGAAGCCGTCTACAAATGTGATTTAAAATTTCATCATTATCATCAGTATGGATTAGGCTGATCTAGCATGTTCCGGCAAAGTTTTCTAGGGAAGACCTATCATGTCGGTCCGGCTTATTACAATTTTGCTTGTCAGTAAGTTAATATGTTCAGATTTGAAATATTTAGAGGATCTGACATTCGAGGGTTCAAACATGTCAAAGCATAATTTTCTCCAAAAAATCTTTGTCAGGGTCTTGTCTTTCTGAGGTGCCGATATCCTTCTCCTCCCTGCACCTCCTCCATCGCGCATGGCCTTCTGCGGCCACTGCGCCTTGCGCGCCCTCGCCAGGCGCATCTGCTCGCCCCGCGCCCCGCCACGCCCCCGCCACGCCCACGCCCCCGCCCCCGCCCCACCCGCCACTCCACGCCACTCCACGCCCCGCCACGCCCCACCATGCCCCACCATGGCCCACCATGCCCCGCCACGCCCCACCATGGCCCCGCCACGCCACGCCACACCACGCCACGCCACGCCCCACCCGCGCCGCCCCGCCCCGCCCCGCCACTCCCCGCCTCGCTTCGCCCCGCCTCGCCTCGCCCCGCCCTCCCGCCTGATTGCCTTCGCCCGCGGGGCGATGATGGACGGCCCGTCGCCCGCCGCTGCGCGTCCGAATCTCTCTACTCACCCCCCCTCGCGCCCGAAGGTTTATTATCGACAAGACCAGGGCTCGCGGGCGCCCGCCGCACGCGGCGAATGGCAGCTGCGGCGACGAACACAGGCCGGACGGAGCCACATAACCAGCTCAGAGAAGGTTCGCTCTGGAGGAGAGTGGCGTGCAGAAAGCACAATGGATTTGTAGGCTTTTAAGACAGTTTGTTAGGGTGCTTACGTGGAGGAATATATCAGGCGTCAGCGGAGTCGAAGGCTCTTCTTTTAGAGTCTCGTCTAATGCAGAGGTGTTTTCGCCATGTGACTGTGATTTGACTCATTGCATCTGATTCATCACTCCATTCATAATATCATTTATCTCTCATCAGTAATCATCGCTCATGATCACTCCTAGCGTAATTTGTCATGTGCAGAGCAATTTATTAAGCAGGAAGCTACGAAATCTTAAAGGGAGCATATACTCTTTACAGATCTCAATGCCTTCATTCTGTAATGAAAAGTTGCAGGAAGTACGGGGAAAGAAAGAGAGACAGCGATATTCAGAAAGGTTAGCGAGCCTTCCCTTACAGCAGACCTGCACAACGCCTGCTCCCGCGGGCATTCTGCACTTGGGAGCCGAACGCCTGCCCGTGGCAGCGCCGAAAGTGCAAGTAGTGGGGAGGAGGAAACTTTGCGGGGAGGGGACAAGTCTGACGTAGCACGACGCGGCGCGTAGATTGAATGCCTGGGCGCCTAATACAATGATCCATGCTGCTAAATTATATGCCCACTTAATGTATTATGTGTAGTATTTCAATTTACAAGGGCCATAATTCACTGTTTACGTTTTGTTTACTGCTGTATATCCACCTTTGTTTCCAACACTGTACCTATTTTCCTTTTCTAATTTTTTAAAGAAAATAATATGCTCATTGTGACTCTTAAACACTATTTTAAAGCAATAGCTTTAAAATAAATGCTCATGTATAAGAAAAATATTATTTAATTCTAACTAAAAAAATTGCAATTTGATAATTGATTGTTCACCAGGAATGTTATCATCTCCAAATCATAGCAAAATAAAGAAAATCATGGGAGCAATCTCTCATATCAAGATTGATATAAAAATAGAATATGTGGCAATTCCAAGAAGGGTAATGTTTGACAGCACATTTATAACCATTTTCCCCCATTATGAAACTGAATACAAGAGATCAACGAGCAAACCCCTGTGACGATATGTTACTGACAAAAATAAGATTATCATGGGTATTGATAAATAGAATGCAAAGGGCTTTATATTTTTATAAGATGTCGTAAACGACTCTACACTCTTGTCAGAAAGTTGAGCAAAAAATATTCATGATTTATTTCAAGAACAATATATTTTTGCTTTAATAGATCCGTCTTATTCAATTAAATATAGTTAATGAAAAAATAGTGTATTGCTGTCATCCTCGAACAAAAACAATTCAGTATCATTTTGAGTTGTGCTAAACACAAAATTATTAGTTAGCATCGTAGCAAAGCGAATTACATTATCATGCCCTACAAGCAATGATAATACTTGGTGTCCAAATCTAATATGTATAATTCGTTGTAGTCTTATATTTCGCTTTGTCATATACGGACAACAAACATTTGCAATATAATACAAAAGGCAATATTACTTGAACTGTATATGACCGTCACGTTCTTAGCCGATTGCTCTTTAAATTTACGCGCTATCTTTCGAATTGCGCATTCTGATTGGTGGTCCCCACTCCTAGAGTGGGTCTCATCCCCACCCTTCATCGATTTTCGCATTTGCACCCGAGTTGCCCGCGCGCAGCTCCTGACGTCAGTGAAAGTGCAAAATGCTGTGCAGGTCTGCCTTACAGAATAATGAGAATATTATATTCGAGGATCCTCTGATCAGACTTTCAAAATGGACGAATTGGTGATGAATCGAAAAGTACGAGTGAGAACGATTGAGTTTGTCAGTCGCTTATTGGCAATGGTACACGAAAAAGGAGTAAATATACTCATATAATCACGATGCTCATATCACTTGAGCAATAAAATAGTGATCAAGTTCGAGAGATGCAAAATCTTGAACAGCAGTTCTTCTTTTCATACCTCTTATTGTTAACGTTAAATCTGGTGGTTGCTGTAAAATAAAGTTTTGGACTGGAGGCTTTGGGAGTTTCAAACGGATATTTTGATTTTTGACTGCTTTTTATATGAAGCAATCATTTACGTTTTTATGCCTTTACCCGAGTTCGACAAATATTGCGCTTTTATGGCGTAGTGGTATGGGTGTCGGCAAAATAACACAAGATCTGATTTCGGGTCTCAGAGCGGACAAAAATTTGCCGTTTGAAAACACTTTTGCAGCTTCATGTAGTAATACAATATAAGCAAATCAGAAATAATGCGAGAAAGTATGTGCTCTTGTACCCCCCTAGTTTCTTTTGCAAAGATGTGCGTCGCTCATCGGTCTGTCAGAGCGAGCGCTCGCGCATTTTAGTGGCAGGGAGCGCAAGGGGCCTCAGGGCGCGGGGAGGGAGGTGGAGGTACGCATGTCGAACGGGGATAGAGGGAGAGGGAGGGGAAGGGGAGGGCGGCGGTGGCGGCGCCGCGCGCGCGTTCCCGTGTCGCGATAAACTGCGCGCCAGACAGATGAGCAGCGCGTCGCGCCGTATTTCGCTCGCAGCCAGCTGTCTTGTTTATTGTCACGGACTGCCCGAAGCGGCGCGCTCCGCTCCGCTCCGCATTTTTCAGCGCGTGGCGTTGCTCGGGCGAGTGGGCGGGGCGGGGCGGGAGTGGAGTGGCGGTGAGCGGGCAGCGGCGTGAAAGATACGCCGCCGGCTGACACTGAAGGGGAGCACGGCGCCCACGTTTGGAGAGGGGAACATTTTTATTCAATTTCACTTAGCAAAAACACCCGATAGATATAAAACTAAAAATGAATATTCAGACACGGTTTCTCAGGCGCAAATGTAAGTGAACATTGATTTTCCGTTTTGTTATATTCAAGAGATCATACACCATCAATTGTGAATTTGCAACTAGTACTACCTGCCTTATTACAAACATATGAGAGATGATGAATTTTCGAATAGAAAAAAACGAATATTGTCCCCGCTTCTGAAGAACGTTTCTTAATCTTGCTTTGTATCCTCCATTCAAGAGGGTTACTAGTAGATAACGCAACCTCTTACCGCGCAAAACGTCCTGACTCGTGTTGTTGACACAAGACAAAGTTTCCGCGTAGTATCTGCACAAGGAAAATCGGAAAGACATAACGCAGAGACGTTCCATGATGCCAACAGAAGTACAGATCTGCACATTCATAATTGCACAATATTTAATCATAATCTCAAGAAATGCTCATTATCAAATCGGAAAGAAATTCAAATATTAGAAACAATAGGAATTTATAGAAAATGACGCCATCAACGCAGAAGAAAGAAATTCCCTTCAAATCCCATTCTGATTTTTGTAACAGAATGAATGGCAAGCAAAGACGACTGGGTGAGAGCAGCGCACTGCACGCGCAGCGTTGCACTCGCGAAACGACCCACAAAAACCTCTTCATTAGCCGAAGAAGCGCGGGGCGCGTCCCTTTGTCCCGGAAGAATCGCGTGCCGCCCTTTGCGAGGCCGCGGGCGGCGGAAGGCGGCGCTTGTTTTGCGCGCCGCAGCTCTTGCGGTCGCATTGTCGCGGCCGTTTTGTGCATGACATCGCTCTCGCGGCGCGCTCCGCCCCGCCCCCCCCCGCATAAACCCCGCGCCCCCCTTACCGCATCGTCTCCCGCCCCCGCGCCGCCCCTCCTGCCACCCGTCACGCCCCGACCCGCCCCACATAACCCCGCGCCCCCTCTCCACCTCGACCCTCGCCCCGCCCCCGCCCCTCCCGCTACCCGTCTCGCCGTCCCCGCCCCGACCCGCCTCGCCTCGCCCCGTCCCGCTCTCACGCCCCGTCCTTCCGTCCTTCCCCCGCCCCGTCTCCTGCTCCAGTCCCGCCTCAACAGAGTCCCCCGCGCCGCCTGCACCTCCGCCCCCACAATCTCATCCGCCTTGCTCCGCCCCGCCCCCCGCTCGAGCCCCATGCCTCGCTTCGCCGCAACCCCCGCCCACGCCCCCACTGCGCCATAACCCCATGCGTTGTGGACCCGCTTCGCCGCCCCCCGCTCGGCTGCCGCGCCGCACCACGCCGCGCAGCGCCGCGCCTCGTGACGCCGCGTTCCACCGCAAGCGCGAGGGGGGGGGAGGGAGCGCGCGACACCCGGCGCTGCAGATGAGCAAACCGCACGCTGTGCGGCGCTCGTGGGGCGGGGCACACCCAAAAATGGGGTTCAGTGCATCTACCCAAGTCCTTGTAGTCTCTCTGACCGGGAGGTTCTATGTCCCGACGGCGCGGCGGCAGGGTTTCCGCTTGTCAGTCGCTGTCTGGAGGAGAATTCTAGCCACGGACCGCGCGCGATCTTTCCTTCCTCTTCCTTGTCCTATTCTCACCCCTTACTTGCATGCACTACACGACCACACATGCCGGGAGATCCAGTCGGGAGTTTAGATCGTGTCCCCACTGGGACAGTGCCCCACTTCTGGGAGATACCTGGCTGGAGGAAGCCTCGCTAGGCAGACGGTAGGGCCGTATCTCATCATTCAGTGGGGCAAGATCAGCGCCGCATCCCAAGCAGAAATTCACTACATTTACTGAAACTTTGCAGTTGAGGCGCCCGGAACCACTATTCACTCGAGCGCAGCAAAAGGTGCAGTGGCACGGACGGGAGCGGCGGCGCTGGCGTAGGCGCGGGCGGGGACGGAAAAGGCTAGGCAAGGTAGCGGGGCATCGGCGATGGCGAGGGAGGAAGATGGGCGAGGACGGAGTCGTTGGCGCCGCCGGGGACGGGGTGGCGGTTGTGGCAGGCACGGGTAGCGGCGGCACAGTTAGTAGCCAGCAAGGCACGCTTGAAGCTACACTCGGCGCATTAGTCGCATTAACGAAGAATTTTGCGTTACATGCAGGTTTAGACAGGTTTTGACATCTTATGCTAGTTGAGCAAACATCGTTCCTTGAATCATCGGACTGCGTGTCGAAAACACTCTTCTCACAGTAGTGAGTAAATAAAAGAGTAGACTTATTTGCTATTAGCTGGTAATTTTGAAATCACCATCAGATCCCCGTACATAGGAAGCTTTTGCTGCTATAACTTTATCCCGAATGGCCACTTTCCGCTTCTTCGTGCTCGCCCTTCCCATGTGTCACATGTCTGCCCCTCCGCAGGTCCCCTTTCCCCGCACGCTCGTCACCCGCAGAGGCCTCCTGCTCCGCCGCCGTTCTCTCGTCAGTCGTGGGACGTGACGGCCTCTCAGCACCGCCCCCGGGCCCTCGCCCGCCCCCGCCGCCGCCCCTGTAATCCTCAAACAATGCGGAGCTGCTCGTTGCGCGCCGGCCGCCCGCACCATAAACACATCACGGGCGCACAGCCAAGCGGTTCGCGCGCGTTCCGTCCCCGTCCCCACCCACTCTCCTCCCCCGCCCCTGCCTCGTCCGCTAACCCTTCCACGCGCCGGACGCCGCCTCCGCCTCCACCTCCGCCCTCCCTCCTAGAGTGCTCTCAGACCCACTTCCACCCCTACCCCGCCCCCTCCAGCACCCCCCTCCACCACTGAGCTAGCTCCCCACCAGCATCAACCGTTGTCTTTACAATGACTGAGCGAGAGATCCTAGCGTTCGACTACCTACGGTGGTAGGTATTTGACAGTAGCTACGACAATAGCTAGGACCAATTCAGCTACTGCCTGGATGACAATTCTAGCGGCCGGCTGCTCTCGTCAGCACATTTATTTGGTTTCTCCGATCAGTACCAGGCATACGCCTGAGTAGTAACCAAACAAAGGTGCCATAGATCGCACTCGTCCTTTCGTTCCTCAACCAGGTCCTATCGTCTCCCTTAGGGATACGCACATTTCGGGAGAGTAGTCGGTCGCTTAGAGTTTATCTCGGTTGCGGTGGTCCGTCGCTGGGCGTCGCTGGACGTGGAAATGTCGACATGTAGCTAGGTGTCGGACCTACCACCCAGCGGGGAGGAACACCGCCACCGCCAGGAGTAAAGCATTCACTTCACTGACGGCCGTAGCAGTTCACGTGCTCTATCAATAAACCTCCACTTCCATACTATCCTCCCTTTTCGCACTCGTCCCAACGCTCCAACACACAATAATCCAGCTCACCCTTTCTTCGCCATCCCTGTCATTAACCCCGCGCGTACACACACACACACGCGCAGCCCCTAATGCCTCTCCATCCCCGCCCCCAACCCGTTCCCACCCGCGCTCTAACCTGCCCGTCTCCCGCACTGAACAGCGGCGGCCGGGAAAACAGGGATGTAAGCGATGTAACGGGGGCGGAAGAATTACACGACATGCATAAACAATTAGCGCGCGAATAAAACTGGCGGCCGCCCAGGCCACCGCGTGGAAACCGCGTTTGTAGTGAGTGCCCCATAGGGGGCGGGGGCGGCGCGCGGACGCTCTGTTCTTCGGCGCCCTTCGCCCCCGCGCCCCTCGCCCCTCGCCCCTCGCCCCTCGCCCCTCGCCCCTCGCCCCTCGCCCCTCGCCCCTCGCCCCTCGCCCCACGCTCCCCGCCTTGCGCCCCACGCACCGCGCCCCACGCCCCACGCCCCGCGCCCCGCGCCCCGCGCCCCGCGCCCCGCGCCCCCGCGCCCCGCGCCCCGCGCCCCGCGCCCCCGCGCCCCCGCGCCCCGCGCCCCGCGCCTTACGCCCCGCGCCCCGCGCCTTACGCCCCGCGCCTTACGCCCCGCGCCTTACGCCCCACGCCCCGCGCCCCGCGCCTCACGCCCCGCGCCCCACGCCCCGCGCCCCACGCCTCTTGCCCCACGCGCCTCGCCCCACGCCCCTCGCCCCACGCCCCTCGCCCCACGCCCCTCGCCCCACACCCCTCGCACTCGCACGCCGATTTGCGCTCTCGCCCCACCGCGCTCGCCTGCACCGCCCCGCCCTCTCACGTGGCCCCGACCGCCTCGGGCCCGCACGCCTCGCCCAATGCTACTCCACCGCGCCGCAGGCCGAGCTCCACTTCCGCAACACCATGCTCTGTCTGCCCGCCTCCCTCCATGCCATAGGAAAAACTCTGTCCTCCAACGTCTCGTTCTGCCTCTCCCGTTCCCTCTGACCTGGCCTCGCCTGTGCCCCGCCCAGTACCTCCCAGTACCACCCCATCCCGACACAGGTATATGAAGTCCGCCCCCCCCAACACCTCGCTCTGACCTGCCCCGCGCCATCTCACCTGGCCCCGCCCGTTGCCCCGCCCGTTGCCCCCCCAGTTCGCTCCATCCCGCCCAGACCCTGGTGTGACGGTTAGCGTGCCGGACTGTCATACCCAAAGTTCAAACCCGTTCGAAGGTTCAAACAGGTTCGAAGGTAACAAGTTCAAACCCGATCGAAGCCGTGGATTTTTAAGGGCGAAAAATATCCTTCGTACGCCTTCCGCGGAGGGGAAGTAAAGCCGGCTGTCCCATGTTAGTAGATTTACTTGCATGTAAAAGATCCTTAAGCCTAAATGACGCCTCTGAGCTAAATTCAAATCGCCTGTTTCGTCGCCCGAGATAATACCTTCTTTCTCCGCTAGGTGAAAGGAGCGTAGCGAAATTTGCGTGGTCAGACGGAAGAGCGGTCCTGATGGCCCGAGTCTCGCCACGTAAAATAAGGCACTAACTAACCAACTAACTAACCCTCGCTCGACGCCACCCTGTCACAGGCGAATCTTTTCCCCTATTCCGCCTCGATTCGCTCCACCTCCTCATCGGCCCGCCCAACGCTCTTCCACCTGTCCCGCGCCTCATGCGCAGTCCCCTGCAGTATTCCGCCTCTTCATGTCGCTGCCACTGCGTTTGGCCGCCCCGCCTCTGTCTCTGCGGCGCGTAACTCCCTGGCTGCTTTCGTTCTCCCGCATTCAGGTTGCGTGAGGGACAACTAGCGCTGAACGCAAGGCAAATACTGCCAATGCACTTACTACTCTATTTGCAGCTTTATGCTGTCTTTACTCTTACTGTATGACTACGTTCCCATAGGGGCACGTTTCTAAACGATGCCATTTTTATAGCGGAGTTTGATTGTTGTCCGAAATAATACATTTTTGGTTACTTTTGTAATTAGATGTTCTTCTTAAATACGGTAGAAATAAGTTTATTTGTAATGTGTCAGTATTATTTTTCATCCATGATACGTTTCAAATTTTCAAGAAATAAATTATATTATGCCCAAATAAAAATTGAATTAATGTTCTATGATTTTTTAATACCGGAATAGATTCTGGAAAGCTTTGTTTTTAAATTTCAAAAAAATGGCGTTACACAGTTCTTTGTAGGCATAAAAAAGTAAAAACACTTCTAAGACATAAAATTTCTGTAAAAACTTCAAAATGTCATGTACATTTTTCTCTAAAAGTGTTTGTTGAGCATTTGAACTGAAAATCCCCAAAAACCGTACTTGAAAACAGCCCCCCCCCCAAAAAAAATCGAACGCTCTGCTGTGAAAGCCCGAAGTGTTTGCGCGCCACGGGGGGTAGGGTCTCCTACGCAGAATAAGCTGACGTCGAGTGCCGTGCGACGTGTGGGCGATCGAGAGCGTCGTCTCGCGTTCCGCGGCGCGCCGCCCCGACGCCGACGCCTCGCCGCCCCCATCGCCCGCGCCACCCCCGCCGCCCCCGCCGACCGCGCCGACCCCGCAGCCGCTGCAACCTCCCCGCGCCGC
The DNA here is from genome assembly GCA_031308135.1 of Acheta domesticus. NCBI lineage: Eukaryota > Metazoa > Arthropoda > Insecta > Orthoptera > Gryllidae > Acheta > Acheta domesticus. Next base: position 158,422,651 of record JAHLJT010009436.1, read on the forward strand.
TCCCGCTGCCGTTTCCACAGACCACTCCTCCGCCTCCACCATTTTCATGGCTGTTTCCAAGATCTCCGGGCCCCAGTCCCTTCCGTCGCTTCGTATCTCTTCCGTCTTTGTCAACGTTACTGCCGACGCCGCCTCCTCCGATGGCGCCGCAAACGCTCTACCTCTGCCACCACCACTATCATCACTACCACCACCACCACCACTGTTTGAACGCCCCCTACCATCTTTATCACCATCCCATCCGTCGTTATCAGTGGCACTACCAGTGTCATTTCGCCACGTCCAATATCAGCTTCGGTTGAAGCACTATCACCACCGTGTCTCGCCTTGCTGTATTCCGCCATTCTCGCTGTCGCCTCAAGCCGCCATTACCTCGACCTTTCCTTCCACTCTCACCACCGCTTTCAACCGTCTTCTGCGCTGGATGCTGTTCCGTTTCCCCAGCCTCCTCGCTCGTGACCACTTCACCCCCGCCCTCGCCATCCACACCTACGCTCCCATCCACATCATTTACACCTCACCTCCCATGCCTCCATACTTGTCCATTCCTAGGTCCCGACGTCCTACCCCTCCACACCCTACGCCTCCCCCTCACACACCATCTTCTACCGCCCTCACCCTAAAACCCCCATCTGCTGTGCCGCCCCCTCACACTCGTCCCTCTTCTACCGCCCCTCCTACCTGCGCCTCCACCCCCGCTACCACGTAGCGCCGCGTCACATCTCAGGGCGCCGCGTCCTCGTCTTATTTGCTGTGCACACAATGCGCCGCGCCTCCCCGGCCGCCGCGCGACGAGGGGCGGAGGGGGGAGGAAGGACGCCCGGCCACGAGGCGACACGAAGGCTACGAGCGCGCTCCGCGGCAAATGGAGCCGAGGGATCGCGCGAAGCACTGCGACGCTGAACGAGTTACGCGGTTGGAGGGTCGTGGTTGAAGAAATGACGGTAGATACGCGTTTATTCTTTTAATTTCCATAGAATATTAAATTGTACCTTTTATTGTATAAAACGGGTTAATAGCGCTCATGCTAACTCATTTACGGGCCTAGAAAGTTGAGTAGAAAGATCCAACTTGTTTCTAAACTAAAACTTCTTAACGAAAATGAAGTTGTAAAAATCCTTAAAATTCATTCGCTACCTTCATTACAGCAGATCATTCAAAGTGTGTTTTCAACAATGTTAACAACTAATAAGATAATTAAATTGTAAATTAATAAATTAAAATGTTGCATAAAAATTGCACTTGTCTCCCGCGGGTTTGACTTCGACGACGGCGGGTACGAAAACTTTCCTGACCTCTGATAGAGATCGTGGATAAAAATCAAGGAGCAGAAGTGACTGCGATGAAAACCAGGAACAACAGCAAGAATGGGAGGAAGCACAGGTGGTGGCCGGGCGACAGGGCGCAGGCGCCGCGGGGGCGCAGGGACGGCTGAAGATGCAGAGCGCCGTCAGTGCAGAGGCTGCGGCCGCGGCGAGGCGAAGGCGACAGCGTGAGCCGTGGGGGCGGGGCGGGGGGATGGCCGGGACGGGCAGGGGTTGAGCGTGGCGGCACTGGGCTGACGCGGCGGGGGGGGCGTGGCCGGGAAGGGAAGGGGTGGGCGGGGCGGGGGGACGCGGCACGGTGGGAGGGAGGCGGAGTCGAAGGCAGTGCGTGGCGGTCGCTTCTCCGGCTCCGGGACGCTGTGCTTGCGAGATGAACGGAAGCGTCGAGCAGCGAGCGCTACCTGGAGATACGGGCGGAGGGCGGACGCGGAACGGGCGTTGGAGGCCGAGGGGGCAACGAGGGCGGAGGAGCAGAGATCAAGCGGAGGGGACGCGCAGCCGTGAAAGGGCGCGCCCGCGGCACTGGTTGAGGATGGCAGCCGGGCTGACACTGCCCGTCGCCTGAACGCATCTCCCACACAGCGCTCGCCGGATCCGTCTGCCTGGCTCGCCACTCCGCTTTCCATCGTTCTAACTCGTCTCTCCTTCTGACACGACAGCCACAAGGTGCATCCATCAGGCCTGCTGACTCGCCTTCCCCCACTCTCCCATCCATGTCGCTTAGCACGAACCTCCATTCATTGATTATATATAGGGCTTTCCCGGGAATGTCAACACTATGATCATTATTCCCTAAATGTAATGCGGCAGGTGAGCGAAATGAGGCTGTCCCTCGCGTGATGTAATATGGGATCCGGCGCCGACCTACATTTCTGCTTGCGGGTTTCCATCCCCCAAATACCTCCGCCAGTGGGAGCATCACCCCAGAACGATGCAAGCTCTAAGCTCTCGACTCGGTTTCTGGAGAGAGTGATAGGGTAAAAGCGACTGCAAGATATATATATATATATATATATATATATAGTGCGTGTGTGTGTGTGTGTGTGTGTGTGTAAGAGCAAGGGGACAAGAATGATGAAAACATCGCGCACATATCGTGGCACGTTTTTCGTTTTATTACTCCCACATTCCCGTGGTATTGATCGGAGAACCTACGTAACACTGCCGATCAGACCATCCTCCGCAAGACTTCTCCTTCATACAGCGACTGAATTCGTCATAACTCCCTAGCTAATGTCTAAAATTCGCCATCGGCCAGACTTGAACCCTATGACCTTCGGGTTAGCGACGCTACAACGGCAGGAATTGTTGCCCTCAGCCATCTCAGTCGATCAAGTGGTGTACTATGTAGGTCCATTCCTTGTCGACTTTATAAAAGTATTTATCCTATGTTCCTAATATTGACATCCTCCTAATGTAATTTATTTGTGGTAAAGTTTCACATGAAAGTGCGATATCAATTTAATCTGCTTTGCTGAAAAAGAATGCCGCGTTGAATGAACTCGCAAACGAACTTCGCATTAGTCTCCTCGCGACTACCTCTGCACCGGCGAACGCGTTGTGCATCGCTGAGGAGCTCTTCAATGATGCAGCTTTCCCGCAGGCGGACTGCCTGCGTTCACTGTACGCCCGGTTAACCGTCCATCCACCTGTCAATCTCGCTGCACACGAGACTTATTTGGTACAAAGCAGGTTAGTATTGATGAAATATGGGATTTTATAAATTACAATACGCAGAAATTGCCGATCATGTAAGATTATGTGCAAAATTCGTACAAAATTAATAATTTCAAACATTTCAACAGTGCGTAAATTCAAAAACATTAAACTCTAAATGTTAATAGGACGTGATTCTAATGGAATTTGTTCTGAGATTTGACGTTTGTTCCAAATGTAATTTGAAAAGTATTCTTAGAAGTTGAGTTTGAGAAGAAAATTAAATGCGCGAATTAAGGCATTAGAATAAAAAATTGCCAATTATCCAGCACGTGTCATAACTGGTCACAGGTAACAACATACACTCTTCGTAGAAAACGATCGCCTACGATCTGAACCAGGGGTCTGGGGTTTTATCTCATTATCACTTGCAAAGTGCTGCCGGCAAGAAATTTCTTGAGATGAGCCAGCGAAATGAAGTTGGGTGGAGACAGGTCCGGACGGCAAGGAGGGCGACAGAATTGCTCCCAGCGAAGTGAATCGAGCAGAGCCGTCGTTACGCGTGTGGCGGTATGCGGTCGCGCGTTGGTGTGGGCGAATACAACACCAGAAGACAGCGTTCCACCACTTTCCTTCTGTATCGCCCGCCGTAACTTCTTCGATGTCTCACAGTAAGCTGTTCCGAAGATTGTTGCGCCTTGTTCCATTCTGTCCACTAATGTAATGCTATGACAGTCCCAAAACACGCTGCTCATATTTTTTTTTCTTGAAGAACAAGTTGCTTTCTTGGGTTCAGGGGAACCAGTATGCCGCCATTTCAGGGGCCGTCGCTTTCAAGTATGTCGTAAAAATCCATATTTCAACGCCTGTGACAATCCTTTACAAAATATTATTTTTTTGTGTCGCATAAAACTGCAAAAACTCCGAGATTGGTCCGATGAGATTTTGTTTTTGAATGTCCTTTGTGTTTTCGGTATCCCTTGCGCACACAATTTTTGTAGTAGTGCATATGTTCAGCCACAATTTCGTGTAATGAAGATCGTGAAATATTTTGAAAATGCGTTTCCAGATTAGAAAACATGGTTCGCATATTAGAACCAACTTGTTCGTCGAGGCAGGAGTCGTAGTCAAAGACGGACGTTCCCGGGTCTCTCGTTCGCCGACCTTTTCCCTTCCTTCCTTAAATACCCTAATCCTAGATCTTCACACATCGCTTTATATCTGTGTGTTTATTTATCTGGCGATAAATTTCACAAAGACGATTATTTTTCGCATTTAAAAACTTGATAACTTCTTTCATTTCACATATGTCGAGCCGATCAATTGTTTTAAACATGGTTACTGGCAAGCAATGACTTCACACGTTAATGCATTCCTATAAAATGGCTAGGCTACTTCGTTCTTGAGTTGGAGGAAGCAACTACGTATGCGTGGCCGACGTGCTCTCAGATACGCGCAAAAACTATTTGTTTTCTGGATACGGGTGTGTGAAGTTTAGAAATATTAATCTTGATAAAAACCGGCCGTTGAAAACAAAACCGCCTATTCTGAAATATTCTTCAGACCATCTAATTCTTCTATTCTTTATTTTTGTAGTTTAATTTTCGGAAATTATAAGGAATATGTACTTGGCACTAATCCGCTTGTGCATTGCGTTTAGAAGCAGGGTCATTCACGCTATCAAATTAGTACATCGATCGCTTCTGCGAACCTTCGTTCTACTCTCGACGCGCGTGTGCGCTACTTCTCGTCAACACGACTCTTGATGCCTTCTAGCACCGGCCGCGAGTGAAGACCAATCGACATTTTCCAGATACTACCTCTCTCGCGCCACTTCCCCAGCACTCCGCGTGACGTCAGCCGCGCGCCGAGTTATTTGGCGGCCCCGTCCAGCCCGGCTGCCACCGCGTCCTTCGCGGCCACCTCGGCCCGCGGCGGCAGGCAGATTCGGCTACACGGAGGGACCGCGCGCTGAGTTATCGACCGCCTCTTCCTCCTCCTCCTCCTCCTCCACTGCCTCTTCCGCCGCCGCCGCTCTGGTGCGCTGCCATCTGGGGGCGCGCCAGGCGCACCAGCGAAACGTTCGCCGACTCGTCCGGCGCGGGGGCGGTGGAGGTGGCGGGGGCGCGGATGGCAGCGGGGGCGGTGGTGGCGGTGGTGGTGGTGAAGGTGCATGTGGAGATGGAGGTGGGTGGCGCTGAAGGTGGTGGTGGTGGTGGTGGTGGTGGGATGTAAAGATGGAGGAAGCATTGGCGTTGGCAGAGAGTCGGAGATGGCTGTGACATTCGTGGTGGCGACTGGGACGCATATCGTATCATGACTGTGTATGGCTTGTTGCGATGGCATTGGTAGAAACGACAGATGAGATGATGGAGGAGGCTAGGGGAGATGAGGGAAAGGTTTTGTAGGGTGTCGGGTTGAGTAATGTTCAAGACGGTGGCATTAGAACTCCTAATGTCTGTCGAAGGTCACGGCTGTAATACGCGCGGAACTTAGAGGACGATAACTGCGTTTGTGGTGATAGAGGGGCGGAAGCGAGCACCAGTAATTGCGCGGAGTCACAATTTTGGAATGCAGCGGCGCCCAGCATGGTGGCGGACATAACCGAGACCTCAGGACACATTGGTGTTCATGATGGGGACGAGTGTGGCAGATTTTTAAGCATCAGCAGTTGCTGATTTTTAAGCGTCAACAGATCTACTAGATGGTTGGTTGCAACATTAGCGAAAGCAGTGGTCAAACTGCGTTGTGGTAATAGAGGCGGTGACTGGCCTGGACTGCTGCACACGATGGCCGTTGCGCTAGCAAATGGACGCAGTTGCCTATTAAGTACAGTGAAAGGCCGGGAGATATCCAAGCGAGATGTGGGAGGCGCTGTGGCGACAAGGCCAAGAGCAGCCGTGACGCGTGGAAGAGCGAGGGCCCGTGGGGCTGCTTCCACGGCGCGTGCCACCGGCTGCTGGCCGCCGGGGCGCCTGGGGGGACGGGGGTCGCGAGGGGGCAGGGCTTCCGGTGGGAGCGAAGCGAAGCACGTGGCTGCTCGTTCGCCAGCTCTACCACCGCCGTCAGCATCACCACCCCCACCACTCGTCCATCACGTCCACCACAAAAACCATCACCATCACGTCCATCACCGAGCCGCCTCCACTACCATCGCCATCACGACTCCTGCCACTCCTCCACCTCCTCACCATCACCACCATTACCAAAACAGTCGTCACCATCCTCTCCATAGCCGAGCCACTGTCATCATCACACCTCCTCCAGCACCAGTACCACCACCATCACGACTCCGGTCACTCCTCCACCACCACGCAAATTATCACCATCATCTTCATCACTGATCCCCTTCACTGCCTTCTCCAGCACCGCTCTCGCCGCGCCTTCTCCATGTCCGCCGCCACCGCCGTCCTCCGCGGGCCTATATTTACGCCCCTGCGCCCACGCTCCATAATTGGGCTATTTGTGTAGAGGCGCGCCCCGCCGCTCGGTCTGTGCGTTGGGCGTTGCATGGGGCTCCTTTGTGAGCGACATGCACTCGGCCGGCCCGATCAGCCGGAAGGGTTTTGTTCTTCTGCAAGTGCCGCTCTTCTGCATGGGTACTTCTCAATGACGCGCTCGTGAATGACTGTGGAGAGAAGGAGGCGTTGTTGGTGCATGCTGTGAGTCTGGGAAGATGAGGGTCAACGTGTTTGTAATCGATTGTGTTCGGATGATTTCTGTGTAAAAAGATGGTATTCTTTGGGAAGACGGCTTTTCCGAAGGGTACGAATTACCTCGTGGGTGTCAGTATGTTTGTTGAGCAAAGATGTACTAATTTTTAAATTTCAAAATGTGTAAATCGCCATTAAAAGCACCTAGTAGGCTACTTTATCTGCCATATTTCTTGTACAATTTTCTTCCGTTGTAATTCATACTTCATCACCCTGTCCACCTCCCATGGAAAATTCTCCAGTGATTATTTATTGTTCATATATACACTGATAAGCCAAACATTAATTTTTGTATGAGAGTTATAACCTCTAATATTTTTCTTCTTCTTTGGTTCTGTTCTTCCATAGACAGAAATTAGATGACCCATCTAGACGACTCCACAGTATTATCTTCATGATGGGTTTTCTTGGGATGATACAATCAGGATAATTTCCCCGTTGTTTTCCCTGACGGTACTGAATGAAGTGACAGGGTGGTGATGAGCGGTGAGACGACCATCATCCTAGATGGTGGGAGGTGGAAGAGAATCATGGCCTTTTTCAACCATCGCAGCATTCGCTTTATGACCGAGGGAAACAACAAAAAACCCCGTCCAGGATGGCCCGGCCCGGTCATCGAACCTGGATCTCCCGACTGGAGAGACGCGCGCTACGCATTGAGCCACTTCGCTCAGTCCTCTAATAGTGAAGACAATCAAAACAAAAATTATAATTGAAACATAATTTAATAAGAGCCACAACGTTTCGCGACCTAATGTGGCCGTATCATCAGATCATCTGTCACCAAGCAGTTAAAAAAATAAAAAAAGTTTCCTTCCTCGTAAAAATTTTAATTTGAAACACCAGTGCTAAGAGCAAATTAACTATTAAAATGACGCATTGCTTGCAAAACAACGTAAGACGCCATTCTTGTTAAGTGGATGTCTTAGAAGGGGTTTCTGGTGCAGTAGGGGCCCTCCATCAGCGGCTAGAGTGAGCGCTGCCTGTTCGTCCGGCACCGGACCGTGCGTAGACAGATCGGAGCGGAGCGGATTCAACCGCTGTCCGGAGGAGAATTCTAGAAGCCTCCGGTGCTTTTCGGATGATTATGTCGATGTGTCTTTGTTCGACATCAAGAATGCCGGATCATTGCCTTTAACAAACAGGCCAAGGATGCGTCTTCATTTTCGCCTCCTACCCTTCCCATACATCAACATACACACACGCCCGCTTTCATTCACTATAGAACGAGAAGTACGGTGATACCCGTTGTGAGATTAGAACGTGTGTTATAGGGTTTTGTCGCGTCGAGGAAGGACATCAGAAAGGGAGAAACCCGCCAACCGACGTGGCTTCGTGTTACACTAGACGTCGCGTTCTAGAAGGGACGAAATCCACCACCTGACGGGATATATCATGTTCAGTTCGTCCGAAGCGTTCAACAGTTTAGGAAACTAATTTTAGGGTATTACTAGAAATTAAGAGAGTTAACTAAGAATAGTAGGATATACACGATGTCCGGGGAGGAATCGTCGAAACATTCGATAATAAGCTCGTAAGACAATTCTAAGCATATTTTGGCTAATACACTACGTTGATATTCCGAATGGTTGAGCCTCAATGACCACTCAAAGGTTGGTTTGAAAAAATGATTTCTGGGCAATACTTTGCATAATGAAGCATATAAACACTCCAGAAACATGTAAATTGTTTATTATTTACAAAAGAAATTAGTATATTTGCTCAGACAGAAAAATTAAGCAAGAAATAAAAAAGTCGAATTGTGTAAATTGGGTGCTTTTTTTATTTCTCGCTTAATTTTTCTTTCTGAATAAATATATTCATTTCCTTTGTAAATAATAAACAATTTATGTTTCTGAAGTGTTTCTATTCTTCTATAATGCAAATTGTTGCCTATAAATACATTTTTCAAACCAACTTCGAGTGATAATTGCGGCTCAACCATTCGGAATATCCTAGTAGTTTATTGGACAAAATATGCCTAGAATTGTCTTAAGAGCTCATTATCGATGTTTCGACGTTTCCTCCACGGATACCCTGTATAGCGATGCGATAATTCTTTGTATTGTGAAGTGAGGTATTGTGCATTGCTGAGCAGACAAATAACGAAGGAAGTTATTTAAGGATTATAGTGAAGTCTAGTGCAGTGTGGTCTTAATTGTATAAATATTCAGTGCGGAGTTAAATTACAGAAGTTTCTTTTTCTTAATGTAACTTAATGTTTTATGATTTCTGTCAGTTTATAGATTATTGTTGTTGTTATTATTATTGTTTCACCATTATTTTTATTGTACCATCATTATTTAATTTGCATGTTAGTTATTTTACCTTATTTATGTAATTAGGTGCTACCTGGTTTTATCCAATTGCAATGTAAATAAATTTGTCTTATCTTATTCAAAGGACAAATGGCCAAAGGAGTTGACGCGCCCGGAAACAAGAAATATAACTTGTCTTTAGAAAAAATGTTATAAACTTCTAATGCAGAGCGAACGACAATGATTACTTTTTCCCAATGAATAAGTAATGGGAAAAATCGTATTATAGGGTAACAAACGTAATATTTGTCCCTGAAACACAGGCAACCCCGCAAGCACATGTGTTCCGCGTGCACTTCACATTTCCTCCATTGCGTCAGAACGCATCCTGCGGAACACATAAACGTAAGGAGTTACCTAGTACCCAGGCGCAAAAGTCGCATGTGTAACAACTCCGTTATATGGAACTTTCCGCTATATATTCATTGACACAAGGTTTCCATTTGTGACACTTCTACATGGTCTAGCACTTTTTAACATTTATTTTGAGATGCTGTGAGCTATCTCTCTCTCCCCTTCTCCGTCCCCTCTCATTCCACATGTCTCCCCCTCTCTGTCTCTGTCTCTCTTTGTCTCGCCCTGTCTTTATCTCTCTATCTCACCCTGTCTCTGTCTTTCCCTCTCTCTCTCTCTCTCTCTGTGTCTCTCTTTCTCTAGTTGTATCTCCTTCTCTAGTTTTCTCTTTCCCTCTTCCTTTCTCTCTCCTTCTCTCTCTCTCTCTCTCTCTCTCTCTCTCTCTCTCCGTCTGTCTCTCTGTGTCTATCGAATGGATATCCAGTGGGGTTGGCCGCGGTGTGCGCGGTGCTTAATTCGTCTCCGCCGAGGGCCGACTTCCGGCCGCGCCTGCGTCACGGCGGTTGCGCCCGCTTCCCGCCCCTCGCGCCAGCCTGAACGCCCGCCCACTTGTCTGCGCAAAGAAATACGGCGCGCCTTTACGAGGTGCAGTAAATGTTCATTGGTTCGTAATTTAACGGGCTGCTCTGGGATGAATTCTTGTTTTCGGGGTGAGGGATGTATTTTACGAGTTTTCCATTCAGTAACAATTTCTTCCCATGGGTTTTTCCAAATTTTAAAATATTTCTTCGAACAAGCTGAAATTATTGTTTTCAAAACTTTCTTTGCTAAATAATTTTCGTTTTTTGTGTGATTATTATCAATTTTATTCAGAGAACACACAATGTATTTAGATCGTCTTCTTTGGATGAGCATCCGATCAACCCAGAAAAGTCTAACAATTCCCACTGGTCATAAAATGTTCACATTCCTCTTTTTCTAGAACTCTGGGGCATAGAATATCATGTTTACTTTGTAATTTCGTTTCATCTCGTAACTGCTCTTCTATTCATTTTTTGTATCCAATAAATATTACTTACCGGAATGGGCATGTCAGCAATCCTTCATTTCACGTAAGAATTTTGTTTGCAAAAACCACGTGAGTGACAGATTACTTTTTACCCAAAAAAATCCCTTGAAGCCGTCAGCGCCTATCAGCGCGAGGGCTCAGGGTGACGTCTTCTTCGCGACGCGACGCAGAAAAAGTAGGAGGCAGTGGTGGCGGCGGCGGGGGGGGGCGCTGTCGCGTCCCCTGAGCTGCTTTTGCAGCCGCGCGCCCTCCTCTTCCCTCGCCCGCCCCGCCCCACCCCCGCCACGCCCCGCCACGCCGCTGCAGAAGCCACCTGGCCCCAGCAACGCGGCGGGAGCTGGGATTGCCATTAAATCCAAGGCTCTTTGCACCGAAAGGTAGAAATGCAAAACAAGGTCAGTATGGAAGTATGTTTCATAGGTAATAGGATTTGTGGGATGGTAGAGAAGCGTTGTTTTTGGACCAAAAATATTTTCATGGAAATTGTATAATAATTATTATTATTATTATTATTATTATTATTGTTGTTGTTGTTATTATTATTCCTCTAAATAACGACTAAAGATGTTATGTGTCGGCTGAATATAAAATCTACTCCAGGTTGCAACCAGTAGATCTAGGGACTGTCGGTGCCTCTACAATACTTTGCGCAAAATGTGGGCTGTTCCAAATAAAGCGATTTCTTGCACTTCCCAGTCTTTTGAATTACCTGGAAGTTTAGACAAGTTCTTACACAAATTTTGTGGAATAAATCTCCGATAACAATCGGGACGATCTGTGCTTTTAAACCCCACATTCGGCTGATCTCGATTTCCAAACTCTTCTATTCAAGACGTTTTTCTGCCTCCTTGGTAACGACGTTTTGATCGCAAGGTACAGCAACATCGACAAGTAAACTCGATTTGTTCTCCAAATCCCGGATGACTATATCCGGTTTGTTTGCCGCTATCGTGCGATCAGTTTGAATTTGTTGGTCGTACAATATCGTACACAATCCAACAGACGTCACCGGTTTCGGCGAGTTTTCATACCACTTGGGGCATGTGTTCGGAACTTCGAGGGCGGTACAGATCTGCCAGTGGAGGTAGCTACACACCCTGTCATGTCTTTTCAAGTATTCGGTCTTTGCTAGGATTGGACAAGCTGAGACAATATGATCAATGGTTTCTACATGTTCTTGACAAATGCAGCATTTATCATCTTGGGAAATTTTGAGAACCGCTTTATCATAATGTCGTGTTTTCAAGGCCTGATCTTGGGCAGCTATTACAAGTTCTTCCGATTCTGGCTTCATTCTTCCCCTTTTAAGCCACATAAATGATTGATCTTTATTGATCTGCACCTTGTCATTCGTTTCAAATATTGTCCGTGGAGTGGTTTGTCTCTCCATGATTTCTTTAACTATTTTTTGTGTCTCAAATTCCATGTTAAGTAGTATTAGAAGTTCAGTGTCTCTGTCATTCTGGAGTGTCTTGCATAGTCTTGTTCGCAATGCTTCTTGCTACACTTACAATGCCTCTGTTTCCCATTCTTCGGTCAGATTTCATGACCAGCCTCATCAGTGGGTCATCTTGATGGCTGACTACATACTTTCCCATCCCGGTTATTGCATTGAGCCAAGAGGCTTCAATTTGTCTCAGGCCTCTTCCTCCTTCCTTACGTGACACATAAAGTCTATGTACATCAGCCCGGGGGTGGGCAACGTGATGCATTGTAAGCAGTTTTCTGGTTTTTCGATCCATGATGCGAATTTCCTGCTCAGTCCAGTCTACTAGTCCGAAACTGTATTCGGCTACAGGCACCGCAAAACTACCTATTGCTGATATTTTATTCCTTGAGTTTAGAGCGGACAGCAGGACAAGTCTCACTCTTCTATAATACTCCTTGCAAATTTTCTCTTTCATTGTGTCGTTCTAGATGGTCTCAAATTCTTCAATGCCCAGATATTTGTAAGTTTTACCTGGCTCAAGGTCTTGAATGACGGTGTGTCTATCAACTTCAGTGTTCTCTGACGTGGTCATTTTGCCTCTTTTTAAGTTGGCTTTTGCACACTTGTCAAGACCAAACTTCATGCAGATGTCATTGCTAAAATTATTGATGATAGACAGCATTTGGGAGAGAATCGCTTCATTCTTAGCAAACACTTTAAAATCAACCATGTAAAATAGTGATACAGGCCTTTCATCACCATGGAGCTTGTAACCAAAGTCAGTTTGCGACAACTGTCTAGATAGCGGGATCAAACTAATGCAAAACAGCAGAGGGGATAGTGAATCTACTTGAAAAATTCCCCTGTTAATCTACTTCTGGTTTCTACTACTTCCCTTTCCGCTGTGGATTAGTAACCTGGTACTCCACGACTTCATACTAGCCTTGCAAAACTCAACAAGTCTAGAATGAAATCGATAGATCTCCAGGGTCTTTAAAATCCAATCGTGTGGTATATTGTCAAAGGCCTTCTGGTGGTCAATCCAAGCCATGCTTAAATTACGTTTTTGTTTCTTTACATCATTCAAAAGTATTTTATTCAGAAGCAAGATTTCCTTACAGCCATAGGAACCTTTACGACATACTTTCAATTCAACTGGCAACAGATGGATGGTTCTTCTCTAGATGTCTATACATTTTGTTAGCTATGGCTGCAGTTATTAGTTTGTACATTACTGACAGACAAGTAATTGGCCTGTAGTTCGTCCCCAAAGAGCTGTCTCCCGCTTTGGGTAGGAAATACGTGATGCCGCGAGTGAGCCATTCGGGGATTTCCTGAGGGTTTTCGAAAATTTTATTAACAGCCTTTGATAGATGAGAATGTAATGCTGTTCATTTCTTAATCCAATAATTCTGGATCTTATCAACCCCGGGGGATTTCCAGTTTCCCATGTTCTTCATTGTTTGGCATAGGCTCTTCCGAGAACCCTTGAACATGTTGCACTGTTTCCACGAGTTCATTGGCAGCATCAATTTCCGATTGGAGCCACGATGCACCTTTTTTGTAAGATCTGTGTTCCTCTCAGTTTCTTGCCCAAAATGTTTCGACGTCATCTTTTGAAGGAGGGGCAGCATTGCCATTCGTTGTTTGAGTCAAACTGCGATAGAATCTCTTCGCGTCTGTTTCAAACAACCGGTTGTGTACACGGAAATCTTCTCTACATTTGTACAGTCTTATTCGTTCAGCACATGCTTGGATTTTCTGTTTAGCTTTTCAGCTACCATTAGCCTTGTTGTGTCATTTTCAATTATATATTGTTGTTCAACATGGAGTATTTTTGTTGAACTTTATACGCGTGGTTTGACTTAGAAGATGCCTCGGCTACGAGAGATATTTCACGCCGTGTGTCGGCTATCCGTTTCTTAATTCTTTTCGTCCATGGAGATATGGAGCTTTTTACTCGGTCTGGCTGTTGGCCATGGTGTTCTAGGCTGGCCCCAAAATACTAGATATCCAGTTGCATACACGATGTGATTGATTACAGTAATATCTAGATGTCTACTTGAGGTCTGTACAACCTCATTTAAGACAGAATTCGCTGTTTCTATCACTCACTTAGCTTTAGTATTTTCTTAAATTCTCCTCAACGGTGCACGAGATTCGAATGGAAGTAGACGAACTCGTTCTATCTCGCGTCGGAGGACGTCCCGCATCATGTCCTCATCGTGTGACTCATGGCCAGATTAATTTTCACCACTGTCGGATGTTTCATTTGGAAGAGATGAACCTTCAAGGGGATCATCGTTTTCAGGGATATTAGATGGTTCTAAATGTTCATGTGGATAGTTTGATCGAAGAACATACTCCGCGTTTCTCTGAATGTCAGCAAGTTGTTCTGTTGTGAATTTTCCACTGCTGAGTATATATCGTCGTTCACTGGCAAGCTTCTTTGAGTCGAGGGTAGGTCTCATATCTGGGTTCCGCTCTCTCCATATCTTAAAAACTTCTATTTCTGAGCCCACATTTTTCGCTTTTGCATAGTAAAAGCACCACATCACTTCCTTTAATTCATCTCGTGTCCATCTATGACGATGGCTTCGAAGCTACTGCCGGCTCTGGGTCCCTGGGACTAACATCCGTGGGATGGCAAGACGTCGACAAGGTGACACTAGCTCGGTTTCTGAGCAGGTATGGGGCATTGGTTGAACAAGGCACGTTAAGATTCATTACATGGCTTGTTCAATCCATTTGCTCATTGGTTTCAAGTGAAGATTCGCAGGTAGCAAGTTTAAGTTCACAGATCTCGCTTAACCTTTGTTTCCTGCCATCCGTTACTGCGACCCATAGTGGCCTCGGGGCATCCCCCCGCAGGGCCCAGCAAGGGGTCCCTCCGCTCGCCAGTCGGCATTACTAAACCCTACGTGATTTTCGCTGACTTCTGAAGGTAGCCTCCTTCGCTGGCTAATGCAAGGTTCGGGCCTCCACTCTAATCAGTGGCCTGGTGTGCCAACCCAATTTCTCTCCTGTACCCTCCATGGGCCGATAACAGGAAGTCCAAAGGTTCGTGACCCTTCCCTCTCTACTTACTTCCCACTCTTCTCAAAATGGAGTTACTTCTTCGTCGGATCCCTCACCTTCAACCTATTCAGCAAGGGAAGCTCTTCCAGTAGCTAGGCTACCAATGACATAGCTCTCAGGCTCATGGGGGTACTCAAGCTCCACTACCAACTGCAAGGTCGGTGTACTCCCTAGGTGGAGTTATTATTATTATTATTATTATTATTATTATTATTATTATTATTAGTTGTTGTTGTTGTTGTTCCTTTATATCACGACTAAAGATGTTATGAGTCGGCTGAATATAAAATGTACTTCAGGTTGCAACCAGCTACCTTAGAAGCAGATCTAGGGACTGTCGGTGCCTCTGCAATATTTTGCGCAAAACGTGAGCTGTTGCAAATAAAGCAATTTCTTGCAGCTCTCAGTCCTTTGAATGATGTGGAAGTTTATCCAGTTCTTACACACTTCTATTATTAATATTACTTATTTGTGTCATCAATTCATCTAAAATCGTAATTAACGTATCTATGTCTTTCACTAAATCCTTATTAGGAGAATTGCTGCCTCTTCGCTCTTCTCCACACCGCATTCTAATCTTCTCCCCCTACCTCTATTATTCGTTTGCCTCTGCCCCTCTCCTGTTGCCTCTGGCCCCGTGGCCAGTCCCGCTCGCTGCAAAGCGGTGCCAGCTCGGATTCAGACTTCACTTCTTCCTGCGATGATTCTAGACTCCAGATCAACTTTTCGTCATCAGAAATCAAGGGTGACACACACTTACATTCAGAATTGAAATTAACGTTTGTGCCACTGAGTCCCATCATAAACTGTACTGCTGCTCGTTCTGCCGCTGCTGCTGCAGCTGCTGAGAGACAAAATTATTTTGACTATTCCACTCGTGAAATTAAAACCAATAGTGTTTAACTATGCACACAAAATGCCCCAATCAGGGACGGTGTATCTCAAAAAGTTTACCGCTTTTTCTATCTGATTTTTCTTACCGCTTTTCCTTTCAGCCAATCATAAACTGTGACTCATCTAACTTAGGAAGGCAGTGTACATCGATCGCTGTGTCAATATCCAATAAACCGCCTTTGTACTACAACATAACCTCATTGATTTGAACATTCAATATTTGGCGCAGTTTGGAACTCTGATAAACATAATTTCATTCGTGGCATAGTCCTACTAAATACCACTCGTTCTTTGGATATTCTCAGATAAATCGATCAGATTTATCGATAATTTCCAAAGTACTTGTGGTATTACCTACGATTATTGTATGTCTAGCTGAACACATTCGTTGTATAACTTTTACTTAATTTTAATACATCCTAAATTATAATAAATTCCTAAACTAAATTTCACTGTTATTGAATTGATTTATAATAGATACAATGCACCAGTTCCGGTAGCCACTAGCGAAATGCCAATGGCCAGCATGACGATCTGGAAGGCCTGGTGACAGCGGGTGCAATCGCCGGCGGCTGTCGTAAATTTCATACGTAAAACATCAGTGAGTGTGCTCAATAACACTAGTCCTTTTCTAGTTCTAATAGCTTAAGGCCTCTACTTGTGCCTCCCTCACCCGAGTTCAAGTTCCTAGATCGACTTCTCTGATCGACAGTTTCCGTCGTTTTTTCCCTCATCACTTCCAAACGAAAGCCAAAGCACGGACATCGCCGTATGCTCCCTTTCGTAACACATCCTCACTCTCTCACTTCGGACCGAAAGCGAGGTTGTTCCTCATTCATGAAGGAACATTTTCAGGCGCCCGATAGCAGTTATGAATTGCGGAGCCCCCAGACACCTCCATGTGATTGGCGATGGTTATCCTGAAGAAGTAGTACAATTTACGGTATATTAAATATTTTAGCAGTACACTTTCTGATTATAAAATACACTTTACAAAAAAAATTAAATTAATATATGATTAATATTTGAAATAAATTTAATTAAGGAAGTATTTGCGCTTTCAGATTTGTTCTTCTTTTGCGCATTAATTGAAGTTCCTTGCAGTAAATAATTACGTATTATACCATAGCCCTCCAAATCACAGTATTTTATTTAATTGGAGGGTAATATGTCTTGGTTATTACTATGTAACTTTAATGGAAATATCTAAACGTATCAAAATTGACACAATTCTAAAACCAGGAACCGTGGCCGTGATATTTCCCTCGCACATTGGTTGAGTGAAATGTCCGGCGTCTGTTGTGTGACAGCTCTCCAAATGAAAAGAACGCTCTGTTATGACGCAGCGCGTGTTTGTCATTTTGAAATGTGGGAACTGCGTGAATGTGGCGATGACAAGAAACTGCGGAGCTGCAAGGCTCGTGCACTCGGAACGCGGCGACGGCGGAGGGAGAGCGAGCGAGGAGACCGCTCGGCGGGGCGGGGCGCGCAGCGCCGACCTTTCTTCGATGCAGAGCTTCCCTGAGGAAACGCTTCGTTTCATTTTCATTTACTTATTTACTTGTTTATTTTCAAAATGGTGAAGAACTACATATAAAGCATGAGGGGGTGAAGCATACTATACGCACATTTTTATGAGTTCCAGAATTCCTAACCTATCCCAGTAGAATTATGAATAAAGGAGAATGAAGGAGCGAGTTTAGCAACATTTGGAAACAATAGATATTCCGTGACATACCGAAAAGTCGGAATATTGGGGACATTAGGAAGAACTTTCGTTATATTGGCAATAGACAATAGGTAGCTGAACCTGTAATAACGAGAATCTAGGGGGACGCAGGTGAGGTGAAATAAACAACATGACGTCAGAGATTGAATGGAGGTCGCCTAGCAAGACCTGATGGAGACATTGCTGGCAGATAGCGTCGGTCGAATTTCTAGCTGCGCGTAAAGTAGGAAATAGACAAATATTACTAGGGATAGAGATAGTATCAAAGAATTTTATAGGATAGTATTCGGGAGCAGGTGCCCAACTGCGATCACGAAGCGGGGAAGTCGAATTAATTTTCGAAACTTACACTTTACTTCACAATTAATTGGTGAACTAGGACATTGGATCTGAACAAGACACGAAGAAAGAAGATCTTCGTGGCGACTTCCATCCAGGAAGGACGAAGAGCGCGCGAAGGTTGGAGACGTAAGAAAATAAGAACTATTTAATCATTCTATAAAATTAGTTAATAAGGAGTCATGACGAGGAAAATTTATAAGCTTAATGTCATTATAATATATAATAATTTATTAATAAATACTAAGCTATTGATTGAACAAAGCTGATTATTTAATAGTTACATGCAATCTAAAGTAGTAGAATAAGAAAGAATTACCAGAAAAATGCCTATTTGTATGAATGGCACGCTGACCAGCTGTAGTAGCCGGGGTAAGTAAAGTACGCAATCGAACCCGAGTGAATTAAATTAATGGAGCAAGCACGACAAATGTGGATTGACAATCTATATGAAATCTATGTATATAAAACTGGACGTTGGTATGTATACAAAACTCCGACACCGTTGGACCGATCTCCATGAAAGATGGCATTTCTACGTGTTTTTTCACCCAGAAGGTTTATGTGTTGTTAATTCTGTTGTAACTCCACTACATGGCGCTGCAGAACAAAACTAAATGTTCACGTCAAATGCAACCTGCAACACACTCGGCAGCATTTTGAATTTATATCGTTAAATAACTCGTAAAAGAGGCGTTCTAGGGCCTTAGAAACTAAAATTTTGAGGCCAAAGGCCTCAAGGAAACGTTTTTCACATAGTAATCTACAAAATGAACCCTTCCTGAACATTCTATTACGTTTTTGCTGGTCCGGCGCTTCTTGATAGTGCCTCACCTGGTCAGAGACGTGCAGAATTTGCAAGTAAATGTGGATGAGAGGGACAGAGAACGGCAGAGACAGGGACACACAGAGACAGACAGAGAGGGACAGGGTGAGGGAGGGATATACGGTGAGAAAGGGAGATGAGAGGGAAAAGATAGAGATGAAGGGCAGAACAACGTCTGCCGGGGTTTCCTAATTAATTATATAGAGAACTTTATTACAATTCACTTCCTTGTAATAAAAACTGTACGCAACGAACTCTGGTTTGAAAGGACTGCTGACAAAATAACAACCCTTCCCCACTCTGCCCACCCTTTGCAAAAAGAGGGCTCAAGAAACCATGCGCAGAGTGTTAATATATATTAATTGTTCAGAGCCAAAGCTAATGAATCATCTCAGTATTTGCTCAATGGATCAGTGGAAACTGTACAAAAAACATGATTGAAGTGGGGGAAATCCTGGTCGATATTTTCCTCAATATTCTCACAAAGCATTTGTCTTCCTCAAAAAACTCTTACGTATATCTTTAATCCATGAACACAAAAATCACGTATTGTAAATTTTATGAGAAAATGTAAGGAAAATGAAAGTAATGTGAAAAAGTTTCCTCTGCATAAGAGCATTATCCAATACTCTTCTTTTGTAATAAAAGGTAATAACATAATGAAATAAGTTAAGTAAGAACATACATAATATTATTCAATTAATTGTACGTTTACTAGTTATCGTTATTTCCACTAATTATCAGTGGCGTAGCGTGACTCGCACTTTTGGGGATGCTCAACAATAACACACAAAAGTCACTATCAACTACTTCATCTAACAGGCGAACGCAACACAAGACAGATACACTGGAACTACTTCCAGGATCTCGATTGCTTACGACGGTGTAGGCGCATCCCACAAAATCCTCACAGCAGTCAGGGCTGCCGATGTCTTGAAAGCAAATTATACAATGGCTCAGCTTTAATTCTTATACGCGAATGGCAATAAGACCATTTGTTAATTTATACATTGTAGACTTAAATAATATGTAACTTATTTAAGAGATAATACAATTTCTTGAATATTAATTAAGAAATAGTAGACAGGCACTATTTCTACAGTTTGTACCCATGACCAAGCGGGGACTCCCGAGTAAGAGAGAGAGAGAGAGAGAGAGATAATTTACTGACCGCGTGAAGTGTGCTGCGCTCTCGTGCACAAACGACCTTCTTTCCTCAGTAGATGCTAGCGTAAAGCAGTCGGGTTTCTCTGGGCCAGGGGTGAAGAGGGGAACCTCGCCATCTGCGCATGCGTCATTGCTCGTCGCAATATCGCGGCAGACGCTAGAAGCATTTTAGCTTCCAAGCAATCACAGGCCAGCTTCAACAGCCCGCCAAATTCAATCATTGGAAATCAATTTAAAATTAATACAAAACTTGTTTCGTTCAACAGACCACTTATAAGATTATCAATACAGTATTTAAGGATCTTATATACGGGGATGCTCAGCATCTCAGCGTCCCCTGACGTACGCCACTGCTAATTATATTACGAGTTACCACGAATTTTCTTCGTGTGTAACCAATTCAATGTGTAATGGTTAGGAGCAGTTGCCGAAATGTGAACCTACAATTGCAGTTGTGACAAATTGGAGCCTTTTTTTGAATCGATAGTAAATATATATTTAAGATTGTTTTACTCAAATAGTAATAAGATACGGATATATTACGAGTACACAACAGATTAAATCAATTATAATTTATTGGTGTATAGCGCCGTGTATATTGATATTAAAATGAATTTAATATACGTTTTCTTAGACTTTATTTATATGCATTTATGATAGCTGTTTCACTCTAACATGAAAAAAATCCTTCGGGGTCGCCCCTAAATTACGTAACGCTAATTCCAAGTATTTTGAATACCCCCTTCCTCTTGTAGCACACTTCCCTACCCCCAGACCCCCTCCCTCCCTCCCCCTTTAGCGTTACGTAATTTACGGATGACCCCTTAAGAAATAGTCATCTGATATCATTTATCAAAACACTTCCATTTGAACGCCGTTGTGACGCATTCTCCGATAGACTTTTTGATTGAAATGGCGTCACGCTTTGCATCCTCAACGCAACCCCGGAGAGCAGTTCGCGTGCGCGCCGAAGGCAGAGCCGCTCGCCGCGCGGGCGCTGCGCGTGATCGGCGCGTGGTGGCGCCGCGCAGCCTCAGCCTGCCTCAACCCGCCGGCTGCTCCCTCGCCTCGTGCAAGGGCGGGGCCGCGCGGGCGACGCACGAGCCTGCTTGCAGGTCGGCGGAGAAAGGCAAGGAAAAACTTGCTGATCAATCGCCGGAACGGAGCCCGTGCGACAGGTGGCGTTCCAGTCACAGCCTCTCACTGTCAATGACGAAAGCGGTCTGACTAAGCGCTTATTTGCTTTATCAACTGTTTAATGTCAACAGCACTAAAAAGCAATATGTAATCGTAACGCATAATATGTGATACATGTCATTTCACAAATAAATATAATAAATAAATTAAATATCTAACAAATAGGTCTTGTATCCGATATTGTAGAAAATTTCCTGTTTCAACTAGTGGCTAAATTAATAAATAGGATTAAAGCACACTATTTCATTTCTCTGAAGTAATCTTAAATGTTTCTTTATTCGTACTGTTCTTAAAGATATCAGATAGATAATGAATGTTTACGTTCTCGTTACGGAGTACAGAGAAAGTTATATAATGCTGCGCGGAAAACCTGGTAATTTTTGGCAGAAAAACTCTAATTATAGGGCCCTGGTAACGAAAACATTGATAAATCCAGTTGCTAAATTTAGAAAAAAATCTCCTCTAACACGTAGGGCAGCCACAATCAACGTTTTGTGGGTCCATGATCCTGAAAAATCGAATGACAGCAAAACGTCTGTCCGTCCGTCCGTCTGTGAACAAAGCTATCGGCGTTCCACATAAACCGTTTAGCCGTTTTTCTCCAAAATTGATATTCCTTAATCGATTTGGCTGATGTCGTGGCCCCTTAAATTTTAAATCCGTATTTTAATTTGGGGGACACGTTACAGGAATCCCCTGGGACATTTTCCAAATTTTCAAAAAGAATGGGTTCGCTTTTCATTCAATTTTGATTAATTTTTCCACAATTGCAAAAATTAAAAAAATTGGAGTCTTCCTTCAAATAAAATATCAAAAATAGTATTTCCGTCATGAAATCTGTTCCTAAAGGATAGATTTTGAAATAATGTCTTGTACAGTTTTTCGAAAATTTGAGTACTTTCCACGTAAATTAGCGTGAAAATACGGCCGAGAAAGTTCCAAAGTTCCCAGTTAGCACCATTATTTTCATGCGTATCGGAATTGTGTTCTTCCTGCGTATTCAAAAAACACTCTTTCTAGACATGTCACTATAAATGGTAAATCCTCTATTTTGCCTAAATGTACAGAGTTCTAAAATCTTTTCAAACTCGCTAATATCCCAAGTTCAGTGTGCGTATTAGTTTGGTAGCAATTGATAATTTTTATATTTTATGGAATTTTTTATTTTGATAGTAAATCTTTATTCAAATTTTACTTGCTACAAATAATATTAATCTGGGAATGCTTTGAATATTATTAAAAGTTTCTGCAATTGCGACGTATTATTATATAGTCATGAAAACCCAAAAATGAGGCAAAGAAAATGTAAGTAATCACAAGCCACACGCATTCATGAAAGTTGTAAAGATTCTCTGAAAAAATTTAATTCTGTGAGAACGCTTTTCATACAACTTATGAGACGTCTAGACATAACTTGTTGTCGTTGTGATTGAAGCATTCATACTGTCTCCTCCGAAACCTCAAATGATAATTGAATTGTGAATCTCTTTCGAAGTCTGAGAAATAAATTATGCGATCGTTGCGATACGAACTCTGAAAACCAGCGTCCGGAAAGTTCATAAAGAATTGAGTATTTCTTCCTTCTGCAATTTTTTCTCGTTCTGCAGCAATAAAATAAAGAATATTCACCATTTGGAGCCTATCGTTGAAATATTCTTCTTCACTTTCGTGCCTGATCTTTTATTCCGAATTTCCAATGAGGAAAAATGAATGGGAAAAGAGATCAAATTTCCCTAAGTAAAATCGTACTATCGAAACAAAATCATGTTTGAGATATAATATCTTGAAGTTAAAAGAGATCATCAAAATAAATTCATTTATCTTTAGCAGTCCTAGTAATTGATTCTCTAAACTAATTTGTTTATAGAATATTTGCGAATTATGTTTAAAAATTTCCGTAACTCGCAGCACAGTAAATACGGTGACAGCTGCGAGCTGCGGGGACTCAGGGTCCGATTCACGTCTTCCGCATGGATGTGTACATTTGTAGTATGGCGGGGCCTGTCCTATGTCTCTGTCCATAATGAAGCTCCTTCCCCCCGCCTCTCCCCAGAGTTCCCACTGACCGAAAGTTGTGAGAATATGGTATGAATGTGGTATGTGGGGGAGTATGCTGTTTATTGGGCCTGCGGGCTGGTGCATGAGCGTTACCTCGCACCATCAAACCTCCCTCGAGGGTTCTTGCGACGCCATAGGCGCACCAGCAACAGCTGAGGTACGGAGAGGAGGCTGCGGTCAAGGTTCTACAGAGTGTGAAAATGCAATGATAATAGCGGAAGACAGGGAGGTGATAGTCGAAAAGGTCTACCTAACACATAAGCAATGACATTTAAATGCCAACTTCAATAAACTGCCAGTTTCAAGATGGTTAGAGCTCACCGTTACAATTGTTGGGTAAATTGAGAAATTAAATCTATATGCATTGAATCTTTCTATAATCAGAGAAACATACATCTAGAATAGCAATACTCCCTATTTATTGAAAACGAAAAAATGTAGAAAAAATCATTGCTTTGCGTAAGGTGTTCATTGCATAATATTTTTTCCCTAAACTTCTTTTATAGATTAATCCGGTATACCAAAAATGTGCAATGGATCTAATTCAATCTACAGGTTATCATGCTTATTTTTATTATTTCCTTGGTCACTATGGAAATTAGCAATGACTAGTCGATGACTATTATTAGAAAGAACTGCATTAGATTACCTATTTTACTATGGTAAATTACTACAATAGCAGGGTCTTTATCAGGGCCGAAATGTAAAGATTTTGGACGAGATTAGTAAATGACATAGTCCAAAATATTCTCATTTCGGTCGTGATAAATACTTTTTTTTACACTCGTCTCTTAATTATTCATTTCTACACTGAAAGAAAGCGAGTACGAAAAGCTAATTTTTCAGCTGATTTACATACCACTTATTTTGTGTACTAACTGTAAAACGTTGATACTCTTACATCCCTTATTGTCACTTTCATCGGTCACCAGGGACCGTTGGGTGCCTTTAAGTATTGAACACAGCTCTGCGTAACTCCGCTTGTCATATACGCACATTTTTGCCAAACTAATAGTCTAAAACGTTTTCAGGACTAGTCCGAAAAAATTCAACATCCTAGTCCGAGACATTAGTACAAAAATAGGTATTGCCCTAATCTCGCTCCAGTACAACTCAAGGAATATATTCGTGTACTTGACCATGCAGAACTGTTCTCCCGGCTCAAGCAGCTTCAGTTATTGACTCCCAATGACATATGTTAGCAGTAGAGGCAGGATTTTAATGAAATGTCATTTTTTTATCTTCAGAACAATGCCTTTTAGTATAGACA
The DNA here is from genome assembly GCA_031308135.1 of Acheta domesticus. Classification (NCBI taxonomy): domain Eukaryota; kingdom Metazoa; phylum Arthropoda; class Insecta; order Orthoptera; family Gryllidae; genus Acheta; species Acheta domesticus. Next base: position 158,447,013 of record JAHLJT010009436.1, read on the forward strand.
TTAATTTTGTGTTATGACGAAAGGGAGTGCATTATTTTTATATGCGTACGTTTTATATTCATTTATTTTTGCATTTTCGTCGATTTCGACTAATAAGTAATTTTGAAGCCTTCTCCGTCATTTAAAAAAATTCGCTGCGTACATAGATTATAATATCATTCTAATGGTACTTTCTTCTAATAATATTTACGAGATGCAACAAATGTTCTCCACTGAATTCCTGAGTAGCTTATTAGATTTTTCCTTCAGAAATTATGTCAGCCGTTGTGAGTTTGTATTCTAAGTTTCCTACAACGTATATCAGCGCCATTATCTGTTCGGCCAATTTCGGAATAACTGAATACAAAAATTTCCTGATAAGGAATAGTCCAAATTAAAATTTTGCAAGCTGACTTCACTTGAAGCGTCGATTACATCATTAACATATCCAATAGTTTGAGTTGTTCATCTGAACTGTTTTTTTTATCAATTTTTTTAAAGACATCTTCCTTTGCTTTCTCGGCATTTTAAAAAGATTTTAAGAGCACTTTCGTGATCAATATGGCGATGTTTTAAGTCATCAGTGTCCATCTGACTAGTTATCATATGTAGTAAACCAGTGGCGTCTCCTGGCTAGTACATGTGGGGATGCGATCATGATATTACAAGTTGAATGCATAATTTCAAATATTTAAAGTCTGCGTCATTCTACATTACTCTGAAGCATTTTAGAAGTTTATGTTGCAAATTAGATACCCTCTGAATCTTCCTTGAAAATCATCATTTTCTCATTGCGTGCACTAACTTACATAAACAAGACAATAAAACTAACAAAAAAACACAAAAAATACATAATTTTGATAATAATTTTTGAACTCGAGATCTATTCGCGTTGTCTTGGTTGTCCATCACTATTTACCTTATGTTTTTCGAAATAGGAGAAATAACTACACGGAATTTCACGAATCCTGTCGATCACACAAAGAAACATTTCACCAACCACTATTCCCTGCTACAAACAACTCATCCACTATCACAAATGAACTGGATGACCTCGCCATTTGCGTCCATTTACACTCACACACGTTTTATCCTTTCGCGTTACAATTTTGAATTCACGATTCTCTTTAACGCATCACTAATCAGGCTAAATGGTCGATTTAATGCACATTAAGTAGGACACTGCATTTACGCTAGAACGCAGGACACACATGACGAACAAAATAACATCGCACGCACCGTTTTGAGTTCATGGATTGTCTCTGTCATACCTGGTGATACCATTTTCTTACATGAAGAGTGTGATCTTGTTTTGTTAGGCCTGCTAACACACACCGAGTTAGCCAGCTGTACTGAATCAGGTTGAAATGTGCTTACGCAAAGTTGGCAGACTTGCTTAACTTGTAAAGAAAGACAGTAGCGCCATCTTCCCCCCGTTCCCGGGTCCCAATCGTAGCACGTGACGTCTGGGATTCCCAGGCGTGCTGTCGAATGATGACTGCATCAGAGGAGGGGGTATGGAAGGTTGTTGGGAGGGGATACACAAACGCCAATGAGAAGCCTTTGATGTGAGAAGCTATGTCACATCTCCGGCAGCCGAAACCACACAGGTTGCACACAGCGCATGGCCGTGGGTTTAATGACCCCGCCAACGAAGTGAGGTCGTTCAAGGGATGTTTCTCGGCCCGTCACATCCAGAGGGGACTAATGCCTATTGGACCACGCATGTAAATGGCGGGAGGGAATAGAGAATCAGAGGAAGATATTTACAGAAGAAACTAAAATACTTTACTGAAAATATTCTTAAGTGATGGAAAACTAGGGGATGTAACACATCACTCGCATACATTGAGCCTAAGCCACTGCAGTAAACATTTCTCTGAAGTATTCTTTTTGTATTTTGATCATGTTCGATATGTGTAAGGGACGTTCCCCTCAAAAAACATGCTTTATGTGCCTCACGGAGCCTTCCAATTCGAGAGCGAGTCGAAGATTCCCTGGAGTAAAAGTTGCAGTGTGGTAGAAGCGGGCCTGAGACACGCGGTGCGCGAAGCAAGCACAATATCTCGGCCGTCGGAGCGCAGACAATGGGGCGGTAGGCGCGGCGGGCGGGCGCTTCGGCTCCGGTGGAGCGCGGCCGCCAAGGCGGAGGAGACAAATCGGGCGAAGGGGAGACAACGAGGGCGGGTGGGTGGGGCGGGGCGGGCAGCGGCCGCTTCAGTGAAGCGGAGCTCGAGAGATAGCGCCCCGCGAGCCGCCACCGGCCAGTCGACTGGCGGCTAGCCTCGCCGCGCCGCGCCGCGCCGCGCCGGTGGGTATTAAAGCAGGAGGCGACGGGCAATGGGCGCAAGGTGTAGGCGGTTGGCGACGGGCTCCTGCGTTGGGCTTAAGAGAGCGGGTGCCGGACAGCTGCCGGCGAGCGTATGGGGTGGGCGGCGGGCGACTGGGGGCGGGCGTACGGGGTGGGACGAGCGGGATGGTGGAGGGAGGCTGGCGACGGGCATAAGAGAGCGGTTGACAGGCAGCTGGCTGTGGGCGTGTGGGGTGGACGGCGGGTGTAGAGGGTGGGCGTAAGGGGGCGAGCGTTCGAGTGGGCGGGGGGAGGCGAAGGGGGCGGGGCGGGCGACGTGCTCGCCTGTCCGCGTTCGCCGCCGGAGACCGGTTCCGCCGCGCGGTCGTTGACGCCTCAGGCAGCTGCTGCGATTCGCGAGTGCTCCCGTCCCATTCTTTCGGCGGAGCGGCTCTGGACTTCCGTTGCGATAACGGCACGATCTTCTAGAAACAGTGACCCTAATGGGTTTTTTTCTCAAAATATATCACATTCGTGCAATCTCTTATAAGTATAACGAGTTAAGAAACCTCTCTCTTACCCTTAGTCATAATTCTACAGCATATTTTTATTAACGTAGCTTTCATGTGTATTCATATGATGATATTTTTCTCTATGCTGATTTTGGTTTGCTATTTGCGTTAGTTTATCTATGTTACAGTTCGAAACGACCGTGGATTAATTAACGCATGGATGCATTTGAGTATTGATGGCGCTATCATAGAAAAGGAGTCGCATTTAAAGGCGTTATCGCTGAAATAGTTTATTATTTAGAACGGATGATACTGTACATTGACCGTTTCTCTTTCACTAGTCGTTGCTGCTTCTGGCATTGCCGTTTCCCATAAATGTGCTCATTCGAAAAAACAACAAACATTTCTGCCATTTCGGTTTGCATTGATGCTACCGATCCACTGTTCTTCCATGACCTCTGACGTTACTGGCAGCTAGCTTGCCTCACCGACTCAGCAGTTTCCCCCTCTTCACTGTGTTCCATGATGCAATGAGAAAGGTGCGATGTAGAGCAACATGCAGCGCTGCAGCAAAAAAGCACTCGTGGGCCAGATGGCGTCTTGGGAAGGAATTTTCACTGTTGTCGGAGATCACACATGATTTTACTGTCATTATGTTACTATGAATTGTGTTAATGTTAAAATACAAACTTAACGACTTTTAATGGGCGTTTTTATCAGAATTCTTCGTTTCTGATATGGACTTCAATACTTAAGTATCAAGTTCTTTCATTCCCATAATTCTGTCACTTCCTTTGTATTTTCATTCAGTTTTCATTGATCCTTTGAGCAGATGACAGGATGACCCCATTTTTTCGATTCTAGACATGCAGCTTTACCCTCCGCACACGTTTGTTTGAGCTTTTTGCTAGTTAGGCAGAAGTAGGACGGGAGAGGGATGTTATTCCGTCAGCAGTATTCTGCCATCAAATCTGAAGATTGTTTATCGATGCAAATACGTTTGTTTATTTCTCTGCAGCGAAAACGTCTATTTTTCAAAAGTGCCCAATCACACTCCTTACTACATTGTATTCATAATTCAACTACGTGTAATAAAAGCGATAGACAGGGATTCTGGAACTCAAGAAAAAATGCACAGATTATACGTATTTCCCATACAAATTGTTGACAGTAAATACATTTAATTATTTAAAAGTGACGTGATAATGAACATACCTGATCCTGCGCGAACCACGCGAAAGTCTTTCGGAGGTTTAGATTACTTTCTAGTCGTTGTATTGTGCTGTATCAAAGACCTGCGTCTGCTTGTTAGCAAGTCCTCGATGCCTCACTTCTGCAGGGCGTCCCGCCGCATCAGTGTGGCGCACCATTGCTTCGCCCTTCCTGGAATCTTCCCTCCCACCTCCTGTTCCTCTTTGAAAGGCGATATCTCATCCAGCCTACATCTTGGCCTCTCTTTCAGTTCTCTTTGAACAGGTGTCACGCTGGATCTTTTCATTCTCAATTGAGAACATTGGCTTCCCCTTTGTCACAATCCCTGTCTTTGTTCCCCTTGATCTATCGAGTGCAACTTCTATACCAAAGCAGTCTTTCTTTCGTCGCTGTTGACTGCCTTGATAGAATGTGTTCGAATATGAAAGAACCTTTGTACGCCAAATATTTGAATGAAAAGAAGAGGTAAGATACGTTCTGTGGACCGTATCGAAGAATAGAACAGTCAATGAGTTCATTTTCTGAAATAACCTTATATGTCTACGCATCTCTCGTGCTCAGTCATTACGTATGTTTGTTAGCAGCGATATCTAATGGGCGTCACTGCCAACATAATTTAATCTTGCGTAATTAATATAAATGTCATTATTCGGGAAATTATCGGAGAATCGAATCCAGGCTCTCTGTCAGGGTTTTGAATATCCATGAGCGCGATATCTCCCCCACTCCTTTGACAATAAATCGTCCTTATAGAGGAGCGACTCCACTATTTTAGAGTAAGAGACTAGAGATTTCATCACATATTTGTTGCATTTTAGAGCTGAAGTAGAAAGTATGAATACCTTGCGAATGAACGATGAACAACTTGCAAATCTGATCTGGACTAAATGTTTGGAATGAAGGAAGACATATACGAAAATAAGGTTACGGTTCCATGCCTTATTTGACTATTGAATTGTAAGTATTTAATTAACATTATGGTTTTCTTGTTTATGCGATATACCGTTTCTTACAACAATGAAACATTAGGTAAAGTTATTTCTCCATAATTCATATTAGAAATTAATCAATGAAACTGCAGTAAAAGTATTTACAATAACTTTTTTGTGCTTGGTTAAGTTCCTGTCTATTCGATGGTGACTAATATTGTTCATTAATTCCAAAATTATTATGCATTCACGTGACAGTCACAAAAAATATGTGAAATGACTTATATAGACTCATTGGTTGCTTACCAACTGTTTTCCCATGAAATGATATTCTGATGTACTGCTTTTCCAATAATAATTGAAGAACTTGGTCTAACATTCTACAAGTTTACAGTTGTTGTTGCAAGGTACCAAGTGGCGTGTAGACGTACGCACTAGTCGATTTAAATGTAAATTGCTCCTGAAGCAAACGCATTTTAATGAAGTCGGGTATTTGTTACATAACAATATTACGCTTCACTTATTTCGCATTTCCATTCGATGCGCCGAGAGGGCTGGTATCGCAGTTCACCCCTCGCCCGTCCGTTGACCCAGCGGCGGCCATGGCGCCCCTCCGCTCACTGCACATGCACATGCACGCCCCGCCCTGCTCGGGCCGCGTCGCCGGTGGCGCTGCCCCGCCCCCGCCCCGCCCCGCAGCGCCGCGCGCGCACACGCGCCGCCTTGCAGGGCCAGGGAGGGGAGGGGAAGGCAAGGGAGGGAGGGAGGGGCGGCGGCTGCGTGCGGCGGCGGCCGCCAGTCGGAGCCGAGCGGTGGCGACGAACGGCAGCGGACCAGCAGCGGCACACGAGGCGGCGAGGGCGGCGGCGGTGAGGGCGGCGGAGGCGGCGGCGAGCGGGCCGGCCAGCGAACCCAGGCGCGGCGCCAGTGCATGCTGACGATGGTGGCCATCGCCGTGTGTTGCATCCTCGTGCTGCTGCTCGTCTTCATCATCTTCATCATCGTCATCGGGCAGTCGGTGCGCGCCGGCGGCGGCGGGCGCAGCCAGTAGCAGCGCGCCCCGCGGGGGCGCCCCGAAGCGCCGCCGGCGCCCCCCGCGCGCCACCAGGCCCCGGCCCCGGCCCCGCTCACGCACGTGCGCCCGCGCCCGCGCGCCCACGCACTTGTTGCCGCCCCGGCGCCCGCGCCAGCGCCCGCGCCCGCGCCCCCGCCGCGCCCCGCCGCGTGCCGCGAGTGGCGAGTGACAGTGCGCGCCATGGGTTAGTTGCTCCCCGGCGGAACAGTAGTGCGACTCTCCGGCGTGCATAGTGTTATTTTCCTACTTTTCTTATATGAGTACATATACATACACACACACAACCCGTGGACGTACCAACCACCAACCAACAAACGTTTTGTATAGATATAGATATTTTCATTACGAAGTCTTTGTACGATGAGAAGTAGAGTAGCGTATTTTCACCGCCACGATTCGACGTAGCGTCGACGACCAAGATCCTCAAGAGCCCTGTAATGTACTAAGGATCGTCAGTCAGTAAGTCACAAGGAGCAGCCAAAAGAAAAGTAGTCGTTGTAGTAGTGTGTGTTCTGATCAGTGAGTGTTTCACGTTCTGTGGACGTGTAGGTGAAAGTCGCTCAAGTTGACAAGTAGTTAATCAACAAGAGACTGAGATGTTTTGAAGCAAGTCGCGTGCGAGTAGTTACGATATTAAAAACATCAATTTAATTCGTACAGAATGATAACGTGTTTAATATGCTTTCATATTCCGATTTGCTGTTCCCCGTATTAATCTTGCCAACATTCATGAACACCTCGCTTGCATCCTTCAACTGAATTTACCTTGTAATTCCAAGTTGTATGGCAACACTAATAATTTCCGACAGACCATCTAATTAGTCGTTTCGTTGCGCTATAAAGTCACTTTATATCTAAGACCCACCGTAAAAAGTTTTACGTGGAAAAGAGGTTTCACTTTTTTACGCGTTTAAAAGAATGCACTGTAATGTAAAATACCTTTGCCATAAAAACAGAACGTTCCGTACTTCTTCGAGACATTGCACGTTATCGAGCTAGTCGCTTTGTTTAAATGTCCTCTCCATTATACTCCCGTTTGGACCGGTGGAATGACTTGCGGCAGTGCAACACCTACACCCTGAGATGTCCGACCACCTACTTTTGCAATTCCATGCCGTTTGTTGGGCGAGTGTCACGCTGCATTCATTTGTGACTTACTTTCTGACCCCCCTCGTATGTGCCCTGTAACAAAGTTGTATGAGAATATAACATCATGACGTTCGTATGTGTTGGCGTTGTGATTTCCTGACGGTCCGTCTCTCGCCCGGAGCGATTCCTTTCCTAACGGACCGATCGGAGACAGGACGCTGCCTTCCCCACGAGTCTGCATCGCGTGTAAACCACGACGTACACGTGAGAGGTGAGTTCAAGTGGTCCACAGCACCACCAGGAGTGACAGCTGCTCTTGGGTGCACTCAGAAAATACAATGTGCTCACACGTTTCGCACTGTGCAAGCGTGAAAAGCAGGCTTCCCTTCGAAATGTGAAACATAGAGTTACGAGTTGAGAATAACGTAGAGTAGGTTACGAATAACGTACTTGCATAACATTCAACAGCAGACGTGAATTGAGTTTGTTTGTTCTATTTGTAAGCTGCGTTACCGAGGCTTGTCGCTTTCTATCCAAGCTCTGGTGGGAATGAGAATGCAAATGATATGCAGATGCAAGTGTTGTGTAGACGGAGGGTAGGCGTACGTGCGCGGTCGGAGATCGCGGCGAGTGGTGGCTGCTAAGAAGTGATAGCTCAGAACACACTTTACAATGATGATAAAAAACGTACTCATCCATTTAGCGGAACCGAGAATGAAATCAATTTTTGTCACCATATTTCTATTTATACAATCAATAACATGTAATACAATTGGAAAGTCCAATCCTTCTCTTCACAAAATTTGCTTCATTTCATAGGCACATACCATTCTAAAAATATATTTTCGAATACGTTATCGGCCATTTTTCTGTTAAAATTTCTTTCATGGGAATTTCTAATACCTCTAAAACAAATTTAATTCAAAAATAATGCTTTAAAAGGATAACGAACAGTAACTCACGGACAAAAATGAATGTTATTGTATGTTTCTTATGTGCCGTGTTGCTTTGCCTGTAGAGAAAAGCTGTTAGGATTATGTGATGTAGTTTAATTCCTCTTGGGAAAAGGTCAAAGTATCTACGCTAGTATGCAGCTACATTGCTTCATTAATTAATACAATTCTAATATTCCGCCAAGTTTGAAACCTTACAAAATTATCTTTATATTAATCAAAATTTATAGAATGTATATGGACATTATCAAGTAATCCATGTTGTAGCATGACTATATCTATGACTTATATGCAATATGTTTACTCTCTAATATTTATAAATATATATATATATATATATATTTTATTTATATATATTAATATCTCTTTATAAACATTGTCGGACAACCTTCCCTATTAACACATTATAGGGACAAAGATTTAAACATAAATGTTGATTATCATTTTCGAAGTAACGACTCTTTGAAACGTTTCTTGCATAAGGAAAGGGAAGCTGAAGGCAATTATACCTTTTTCTTTCTTCCAAATTATTGTTCTGAGTTGTTTGGATTCATGAAAAATAAGAAGTCGGCCCTTGAGAACATGTTTTATATCACAGTAACATTTTCCTGCAATTTGGAATGTATTAAGCCAAAGACAATGAAATATAATTAATTGTGATGTAATGCGCAGTATCGTATTACACTGTAGGTTCATTTAATTATTATAAGTCTATTATCATAATGTAAGTACTTCTCTTTTTTAGAATTTGCATTTTTTGTTATATTCAAAAAGCAAATTCATTTCTTATTAATACAAGCATTATTGTACGTATTAAAACTAAGGTTAAACTTCTATTACATACATTGATACTTCACATCTCTGATATATTTTTTGTAATAGGTAAACCATAAAAAGAAATAAAGCTGCCGTGTGCGCGATGATGGTACAATCATGCATTATTCATCAAACACGAGTAAGTTTTGAATGTCTCTTGTGAATGCAAAACCATTTGACGCCTCACGCGAAATGCAGTTGTCTTCGTAAGAGTATACGTAGGACATCATCCACATTCTTGACACAGTTCACATGCAAAACAGCTGCAGAGTTCAAAAGTGTCTCGGCAAAACATTGCTCTGTGAAATACGTAACAAAAATTGAGTTCCAGATCTATTGTCTTGACAAATTACAATATTGCGACATTTATTAATAAAATATTTGTATTCTGTATAAAATACTGTGTATAAATATCACAATTATTATTACTACTTTCATTGAGTAGTCTGGTTTTATTATTTTACAACTTTCCAGTTAAAATTAGTATTTCTGAACAATGTCTCATTAATTTTATAATTATTTGCTATTCAAATTTTAAAAGAAAATGCATTTATATACTATAAAAAAGTTGAAAGGGATGCATTAATTTCAGACTACGAAATTTCTTTTACAGATTCCTGATGATCGAAAGCTATTTGTGATCAAATATAGATGAAAAAATATTTCACAAATCATTAGTACGTACTTTACATCAGTTTAAAGGAAGAAAAGGATTTCACATGATTCTTTTAGATTCAATTTCTCAATATTGTTGATCACAAACGATTATTACAGATAAAAATGTGTTATTTCTAGTTTGAATTATTATTTCAGGGTTTTAATTTGGCTGCTTTTTCTAATATTTCCTTTATGAAAACCGGAGACTTAAGTGTACAAATTGTGCATTCCATGTTAACTAAGTTATTGCAAAATATATCATCATATATTTTCACCATGAAGTCAAAATATTATTAAAATAGCCTTGGACAAAATTAAATCAAAGTAATTGTGTGCTATTGAGGGGTATATTTCAAATTAATTACATTTTGCGATGAGCCGTACAGGCTGTTGAAGAATGCACTCGAACATCAAATATTCCTTGTGATTTCTGCTAGGATATTTAATATTTAGGCAAGACTGTAACATTCGTAATTTTTATAACTCGCTTTTGATGACAAACTGATATCTGAAAGTTTTATAATCGAGCCAAAAATAAGGGACAAGAGTTTGATGAAAACTGTCGTTGGATCCGGATATCGAAAACTCTAATGTTTCAAAAACGTATGTTACCAGCATCGGCAAATACACAATTCACAAGTATTTTTTCGAAATCGATGTTGAGTTATTGATCGGGCCGAACTTGTAGCCCTTAAAGCACAATTTCAATTTTGAACGGTTTTTAAATGAATCTAGTTGTTTCTTTTTAAGATTTTTTTTAAAAAAAGCCCTGGGAGTTATAAAACAAGTATTAGATGCCACGTGCGTGTCTGTGCGTTAGGGGGGGGGAATCCTTCTACTTTTCTCTCCACAACGTCGGCGAGGGGATGGGTGCAGGTAAGAGAGTTCGAAGACGCAGAGAACGTACGCCACAATAGGTCAGGTTATGTCAGCTAGCACAGGCAGACTTTAGCTCAGAGCCAGCGTAGGCGCAGTCCCTCCGATGTCCTAGGGTTCGAGTCCCGACGGTGGCGTAGTTTTCGATTCTAGCTTCCCAGCTGGGTCGAGTGCAGTCGGTGTCTAGAGGAGAATTCTAGCGGGCGGCTGCTCTGATCGGTAGATTTCCGTGGTTCCTCCGATCAACAGTGAAGAAGAGAACTCTAATAAACAAACCACCGACGGTGCAGGATCTGTTCTTTCTCTTGTCTATCCTCTGCCCACACTACACACACGCACACTTACATGGACTACACCAACACATGACGGGGCGTCGTGAGCGCAGGGGTTGTCCCGGCTACGCCGTGCTCCGTTGGGGGAGAGACCTCGAGAGGGAAATCCTCACACGCCAACGTGTAGGTCGCCGCCGGATCTCACCGCCCAGCCGGGGGAAACACCACCACCCCGTGGGATAAGCAAAGGGACTAATGACGTAGCTGTTGACGTGCCCGGGAACATTAATCAACATCAGTTGACGGAACAGCGCGCGATGCGTTGAAGGGCGAGTTAAGCAGGAGAAGTCGTTGGAGGGGGTGGGGTTAGGACGAAGACGTAGGCGAGATCCTAATGGAGAAGTGGGCGCTTCGTTGGAGAGAGACACCGAGGGTTAGATTGATTAATTGATTGTTAGTGATTCTAGACGCGTAAACTACTGAGGACATTAGTCTCGTAAGTGCAATGCATGGTTTTTCATCGGGAGGTGGCGGTGATCTTCCCCCGCTGGATGGCGAGATCTGGCGCCGACCTACCGTCGACTTGCGGGGTTTTCCCAACCAGGTGTGTCCCACCAGCGGGGGCACCGCCTCATCCGGGACAGCTCTAAGCTCCCGATCGGTCTCCTGGCATGTGTGATAGTGTAGTGCATGTTGATGTGTGTGAATAAGGGGTGAGGATAAGACAAGGAAGAGGAAGGAAAGATCGCGCTTGGTCCGTGTATCAGGACACTGCTCCGGCATTCGCCTGGTGTTGATCGGAGAAACCACGCAAAATACCGATCATAGCAGCCGGCCACTAGAATTCTCCTCCAGGCAGCGACTGAATTCGACAAGCTAGTGTAGAAAATCCTGCCGCCGTGGAGACTCGAACCTAGGACCTCCCGGTCAGAGGCACTGCAGTGATATCAGCTGATGCACTGAGCCATCTCTCCCGGTCCGAGGGTTAGAAAGAGACGAGAGACGCGTACGGAAACGCGGTGGGGCTGGGGGCGGGCACGGCGTTGGAGGAGAGGCTGGTAGAGGTTGGGGGTAGAGTGGAGAGACATGTCGGAGGGGGCGTCAAGTTGAAGACAGGCTCTCAAGGGGACGGATATCGCACAGCATTAATGAACACAGTATTGCTGGCTCTCTCAATTAAGCTAAATCTCAAATGCAAACCTCCGTTTCAGTGAATTTAACCAAAATTAAGTTCATTATGGTACTCGTTCAGAATTATTTGAAATTCTTCAAAAAATTCAGTCTACGTACATGTTTATTTCAGCCTGAGGTATGGCATAATATTCAGGGAAAACTATTATTACATTTCCCAGACCTTTAGATTACAGAAATTTATTGTAGGAATAAGAAACAAATCCCACCCATGTGATTTATCGTGCCTCTCTTAATTGCTCGTAAAATAGGAATCCTTTGCATCTTTACTTACGAATCAGTGTCTTTTGTCAAAATTGACTTACTGAAAGGTGGGAACATATTTTTATCTAATCATATGTTCATAATTATAATACATGTAGCAATCATATTCATCAAATGTGAGTATCAATAGATAGCTACAACAAATTACGTATAATACATGCACACTATTTTATGATTCATTATCAGATGAAATTAAATGAAAGTCGACACAATTTACAAGTGACAAAAATATTTTCTGCTGTTTGACTGTTTATACACAATTAGAGACTATAATGAGGATAAAGAAGTAAAATAATATTAATTTTAACTAAAATATATAATGAATTAGAAAACACTTTTACTATAATTCTAAAAGTTGCAAAATTCCTGCCAGAAACATTGTACTTTGCTTCTAGATCAACGATAGCCAATTCGATCAGGTTTTTTCGTTCAATTTCCCCTGAAATGTTAACCAAATGCTGAAATGGCTCCTTGTCGGCATAACTGTGTCTTATCTGACCGCGTTTTCTTCAGTTCTTTGTGATGATGTTGGCAAATGTTGTTAGTCAAATAATCGGTTTCAGTATTCTTGCGGCAGCAAGTCGATTCGTAACGGAAGATAAGATAGGGATTGTAGCCACAATTTGCAGTTCGTTTGCAGTCACAGATAGAGTTTATGACAGAGAGGGAAAATTTTCTTATTGTCAAACCTTGCCAAAAACACTCGTTACTACCTGTATTCGTAATTCATCTCAATGTAATATAAGATCTTGGGAAGGGATTCCAGAGCTTACGAATAGATGCACAAGTTTCACTTCTCTCCCATGGCTTTTCACACATAGTTATTAACTGGCTTTTAGACATTAAATCAATTAATCAGTTGAAAATAAACAAATAATAAGTAAATAAATAATAGGTAAATAAATAAGAAAACTAGTAGTAGATGTTCAGATGTAGGGGGTTGCGGAATGAGGGATTTCCGTGGATGCACGGGGAGACAGATGTGGAGGCGTGGGTGGGGGAGGCTACGGGAGTAAAAGGACAGGCCTCACAACGAACATCGACGCACGTGAGTCAATGAAGCGTGAATGTCTTCAGGTTTGAAACCTTGTCGCGGAAGTTAAATCACGAACGCCTTCTGGCCATTCACGCCACCTTCGGTGCAGAGCTGCTTTCATTATTGGTTTTAATTGAAAGTTTAGAAAAAAATTAAGTTATAGTCATTCCAGGCGGCAGATGTATCGTGTTAGCCTGTATTTGATGACAACTTTCACAATTCTTTCATTGAATTTCCATACGTCAACTACACCTCATCAAAAATTCCGTTTAATTGGCAGTTCTTCTGCGTTTCAAACGAACGATGCAGAAGCAAATGACGGCCAGGAAGGATAATGCATGCAGCGCGGTTCCTCGAAAAGCATGGTAATATTTTAGAGCACGCCATGAAACAAATCTTGGTGTTATTTTGAATTAATATTAGTTTCAAATCCTCGTCACCAAACGTGAAAATTCGTTGATAGTAATTGCGTCCAGCATTAGAAGTATAAATTGGAATCATGCATAAGACGAGTTATATTAGAGAAATTATTTCTTTTCTTCAAAATATTTTGTAGTATTTTTTCTCTTCCCTTTTCCAAAAAACGTAAATTGTGTCTTTAAAAATAACCAAACATTACCTTGTCGTAAAGTGTAAAACAACTTTTCCAACATTTTTCTGTGTTTCCTGTTAGAATTGTATTCTTAAAATGTACCCGGTGACGCTCAGCGATTTCATGGATTTTTCTTTTCAGGTTTCACTAGAACATTATTGTAATGAAGTCCTTTATCTTACGAAATACTGCAAAAAAATTGATGAAGCGTGCCAAGCTGATAGCTTCAAAGCTTTGAGTTTATGTAAATTTTTTCCTGATTCATAGACCGAATAACGACTGTTTTTAAACACCTTTATTCAGTTAAATGAACTCTTTGCAACCAAAACTTACTTGTTAATAAATGTGTAAGTCTTGAATTGAAACTTTAGAAGGATGAAAATATCTAATTAGAGAAGAGTAAGAGTTGTACTTTGAGTTATATTAAATGTCTTATTTTGTTTCTTTACTTCACGATACATGCATTCACTTCAAAAGAACTTAAAATAAATATATTTAAAAATGCCAAAAATTAAACGAGTAATGTTTATAAAGGACGCAATGTTGTTTCCTATTACGCGCTATTTTAATCAGTAATACTGAATATATATACAATATAGGTATTAATATTCGAATAGTCTTCATAAAAGTGAGAAATTGTCATTGTGACAGTTGTTGAAGTGAGAATCTTGTTTCAGTTCTAGATATGAATTCTGTATGTAACGTAAAAGCCACAAAGCCAGCCACGTCCCAGTTGTGCTAACTGGCTCAGTCACGTAGGAGGTCCATGGAAATGTCCCTTGAATATTTTGGTTTTTACCAAGTCATAAGCAAATAGTCACTAACTATTCTTTAAAACCAAAAAATGATCCGCGGGTAAATATTGCGTTAGACATTGTAGACGCTGTTAGAACTACAAACGTCATCATGGACTTACCACCAGTTCATCACGAGATGCAATTGATTAACAGTCTGGATTACTCAAATGATCCAAATATAGAAAGTAAGACTTGGTAGATTGTTACATGAACAGTCACGAAGCACATTAAATGTAGGATTTCTATTAACTACTTATAGTAACTCCATAAATATATATAATCTTAATCCACTATCAGATGTTGAACGAATAATTAGTGAGAGATTTGTAGACAGGAAAAAAATATTTGAACCACAAGAGTGACCATATGCTAGATACTCTGGTTTCTTCTAGTAAAAAGAAAATGATTCTAATAATTATTATAATAAACTAAATTGAGTATTTTCTTACCCGTATGAAATTGCTACGTTTGGATGAAACCGGGATATCAATGAACCTTGCTTCAATTGAAATATCTGAAAAAATAAAACAAATTGAATTACAAAACATGACATGTTCCAGATATGAACTAAATTAGATCCAATTTCCCATAACCCTGTAAGATAACTATTAAAATTATTTGTCAAGTCACAAACTTCCAAATTCTGCAGGTAGCTAGATATGTTAAGCATCTGTAGAACATAAAATTACAAAGTAAAACTGCTAAAGAAAGTAAATCTAGATTATATTTATTCTTTGTATAGGTAGATTCACTTTGTGGCTGTACTACAAGACTTAAAGGGGCTGCTCACGTCTGCAAATTAGGTGCCACAGAAGCCGAAGTGCAGAACAATACATCCTCGG
The DNA here is from genome assembly GCA_031308135.1 of Acheta domesticus. Lineage (NCBI taxonomy): Eukaryota > Metazoa > Arthropoda > Insecta > Orthoptera > Gryllidae > Acheta > Acheta domesticus. The sequence goes on from JAHLJT010009436.1 coordinate 158,462,395, forward strand.
AACAATTGCCGGATTATATACAGACTGATACTAAGGTTTTGACATCTTCCCCTCTGCTGTTCTTTCCCTTTCAGCTTCATCACGCCGCTTAATTATTTATCCCAGGTTACATTAAATAGAAATAACTTCTCCCTATCTTTGCAAATTGCAAATGAAATGGTTGCATTAGTATTGTAATGAAGTTGTCCAGTACATCAAGTAACCAGTACATCAAACAACCCAGTAAGTTCGAGCCCCAAAATATTAGAGGAAAGTTTCCGGTTTCCGTGCCCGGTTTTTAATGCGATCCCCTTGCTGCTCTGTATAGTGCTGTTGCCTATTGGAAATGCATTAAAGTGGTCGTTCTTTGCTGGTCAGTAGCCCCCTCATGTGGTAGTGTCTTCATCTTCACATGTTGCCGGGCAGTCGCCAAATAATGCGTAAACGGGAGCATGCGAAGTGTTTTCAAGTGCCCTTTCGCAGTTAGCCTGATTTCTATATTTCATTGACAAGTCTTCTAACCATTGCATTATTTTGAACATTAAAAACTGTTGATCGAGGGTAATGTAATTTATCTTACTTGTCTTGTAAAAATGTTAGTGGCATTTGGAATATGAACACGCTCGTGCCTAACCCGAGCCCCGTAAGGTTTCTAACGCAAGCCCCCAATTTTTGTTTTATAGAATAAAACAACTAAGGTTTTCGGCATTCCTTATACCTTACGAGGCTAATAAAAAGCAAGAACCTACTCTGAAGCCTATCAGATTGAGTGAGCAGTAAGAAGAAAGATATCAAGAGACAATTTCAGAATTTAATTCTAGAGAAGTCTTAAAGAGAGAGAGTGATTTAAGAGAATGTTTAAGTTAAACAAAAAGCAAAAAGGAAGATTTCGCCTCCGGTGAGGAATCTAACGATATGTTCTCTGGTTCTTCCGAATTGAAAGTTCTACGAGGGATATCTTCCCTGTCAGGTTAAGAAGGTGCAGAATGCGTGTTTTGCAGTGTAAAATTTTCAGATGGCTGTAGAGAATCTACGGGTGATGTGCCTAATGAGTTCACTCTGGGATCATGTAGAGTGCGCGGGTCGTAAAAGAGGTTCATATGTAATTTTTGTAGCACTTGTTGCACAAGACATATTAGAAAATGTCTCGTTATAAGATGTTATACTTGGATTTTTGTAAAAGTATACTGAATACAGCCTATTTTCAGTTATTTCATTTATTTTTATCTATTTATTACAACATTTGCGGGAGGCTCGCATTAGGAAACCTTTTTTAAAACTCTACAAAATGTAATGCTTAGAAAAAATTAGTTTATTATTAAACTACTTGGCCCAATAATTTCAAGTATAATGTAACATTTGTATAAATAAGTAAGGTATGCATTGCACATATTTTGATTTAATTGTGCAGAAAATTATATTTAAAAAATCCGAAATGTAAACGGGGGCCCGGGTTTGGGTATTTTCCTTTAGTATTTCATGGGACCACTTCAGTTACCCTCTCTTCCCTGTTCCCTTGCTCCCCGAACCTGTCTCCTTGAGACGGACGCTTCGTGAGCCTGTGCTGTGTTTGTGTGAATGTGGGCTGTGCGAGAGGGATGCTGTGTTTGTGAGAGGGGAGTTTCACATATAAGAGGAAGGATGTGGTTATCAGAGAGGGGAGAGCTGTGTAAGAGACAAAAGGGCGGTGTAAGTGAAAGTGGGCTTTGTATGTGAGGGGATACGCATGTGAGAGGGACTGTATGGGAGGGCGGTGTACTTGAGGGACCTGCGAATGTAGAGGGAGGGCTGTGTGTAAAATGTGTGTGTGTGTGTGTGTGAGAGAGAGAGGGAGGGAGAGAGAGAGAAAGAGAGAGAGAATAAGGGTGAAGGGATGAGAATCGTGAAGGAGAACCCCAACTAGAAGCTTGCGGACCGCCCCCGGATCTCCGCCCGCAGGATAGGGGGGGGGGGCGCCCGACCATGAAAATTTCACGCGGATAAAAATGTGCGGAGTTTGCGGCAGCGCCGCCGCGCGCGGAGGCCGTACAGCGCAAATCCATTTGCGAAGCCGCGCGCCGGATTAAAAGGACCGATACACGGAAGTTGGCGCTCCGCGGAGGCTAAAATGCACCGACCCTCCTCCTACTCGCACAAATAAATCAAAAAACTCGCTTTGTTTGCTTGAGAGCAAAACTACCCTCACGCCGTTCCACACATACTCCTTTCCGTGCGTTACGTGTGCAAATGCGAACAAAACTCTTTACTTTTCGCTTGCTGGCATGTAGGATTATCCTGTACCACGGTATTCTTCGTATTATAATATTCATTTCTTTGGGGCATTTCGACCTTTTGTGACAAATACTAATCAAAACTAGCTTCGCTTGCTTAAGAGTTGCACTATCCTAAATATTGTTTCAAATTTTACAGTCTACTTCCTTTGGAACGTTCCTTCCACAGCCTGCACGGCAGGAGATCATAGTCCCTTCCATATTTTTGTCTTATCAAGCAGGCCGCTGAATGAGAAGCCATTTCTTGAGGATACCTCACTTCTACAATTCTTGTTATGAATGCATTAGAAAAAGTATGTTCGTAGAAACATTAAATTTTGACATGAATAATTGCTAGGAAACCATTTGAATTTTAATGGACGCTGATGCTCTCTGATACATTCAGCAAATAATATGTACAAATAAATGTAACTTCACAATACCGGACACGAAATTTTTAAGTCAATGGAACGTTTCCTTGAGTGTGGAATGTAGTTATTCAGATAATAGTCCTGCATGTTATCAAATAATTATTCGATTTCTTCACATAGGGCACTGCATTTATTATAACCAAAACCTGCAGGCTGATTTGCCTTTTCAAATAGTTTTTGGTACACAAGAGCGAATTTTGTCTTATCAACCATTGCCAAAAACACTACCCACTACCTGTATTCATAATCAAACTTAATATATATATATATATATATATATATATATATATATATATATATTTGAGTTAGAGTAAAGGTCCCAGAGCTTAACAAAACGGAGAAGATTAAACTTCCCCCCATAGTACGCCACACACAGTGTTAAATAAATAAATAATTAAATAAATAGATTACTGGGTATAGTGAAGCGGAGCAAATGGGGCTTGTGCGGGCTCTCGCGGATTTGAGCGGAGTGTGCGCGGTGTGTGGCGGGTGGGGCGGGGCGGGGCGGGGCGGGCGGGGCGGGCGGGGCGGGTGTGCGCGAATGTGTCGAGACTGCGTCCCCCCCCCTCCAGGGGAGGCCCGGCGAAGCGGCGGTCGCGGCTGCTCGCGATGCAATCGATTGCGCGTCTCACTCGGAATTGCAATGGAGCACTCGCAGAGTTTGCGTATATTGTGATGGAGGTCCCTCGTGATGATGCTCTGAGAGAATTTGCTCTGAGAGCGGATTATAACTTCTGCTTACGCGGTCTGGGCTTCATAGAATTATTAAGGACCATTAAGGAAATAAATTTCCCTGACTTAAGAATTCGAAACCTTGGGTGATAATAATAAGATATTTATTATTATTGTTATTACTACTATTATTATTATTATTATTATTTTCTTTTTCCAATATGCTTATACTCTCAAAAACGGAAAAAATAATTGTGGTAAATTTCTTTCAATAAGTGATGCTGCTGCATGACCGATTATTTATTCAATAAATTGCCAGATAAATTTAATATCTACTTTGTGTGAGTATGTCTTGTCCGCTCAACCACTAACCAAGTGCCTTAAGCTCTAAAGAAAAACAGTATTTCTGTTCAACGTGGATTCAAGTAGCCCTGATAGTTCCCGTAATCTATCATTAGAAATATTCGCAAAATGGAGTTCTTTTTTGACCATAATGGGTTCGAAATCTCTCAATAGAACTTGTTGAATAAATGCACTTCCATGCAACGCTTTACATTTCAATATGGGTCGCTATGTTTGCTCTGAAAAACATTTGGAAACCTTTTGAGAGAACATCTGAAAGAGTGAAATGAAAATTACGCATTTAAAATTCATTAAAATATTTCCGGATATTTATAAAGTAATTTCTGAGGGAATTGGGATACATCGTTCCATAAATAATTTCCCCCGGTAAAATGGAAAATTACAACACTGCAAATGTAAGCAGTGCGTAGTTGGTCAATTCTGTCTTGAAAGATTACACGAAAAGAAACGTGTCTTGTAATTAGCTCTTTCACGTCACCGAGATCTAATATGTTCCGACATATTAGTCATCTAGTCATTAGGAACAATATGCAACACATAAAATTAAAGTAAATTTAATTATCATTTAAATAAAATGTACACATTTCTTCCGTTAAACATGTTCAAGTCCCTTCGAGATTATATTTATCATTATTTATCTTGCACTGGTCATAATTAATTTATTCATATGTTATTTAAATTAGCTGCCAATGACAGATGCTGCAAAATATGTTTCAAAACTCGACGGAAAGTTTATGACGAAATAACGCGTTTTGGGGGTTGTTGACTACAAAAAGGATTTTTTTAACGACTGTCCGTCCGTCAACCTGTCCACCTTGCTGTGAACAAATCATGAGCCTAATCTGCCCACAGGAATTTCACCAAAATTAGTATTCATCTATCAATCTGACTGATGTCTCGGCTTCCTGAATTCAAAACTGATATTTTAATTTCTACGGATACTTTACCTGAGCGTATACGAGTTTGCCTTTCTTTAAATAAAACCTATCGATTTTTGGGAAGTAAAAATCGATTTTACTTTGGAATGGTGCAAAGTACTCTTATAAAAATGATGCAGATCAGTTTTCATTGAAAATTCTAAAGTGCCAAAAAACCGCAAAATTTCAAACATTTTTGATTCCTCTCCTATAACTAAGAATACATATTTTTATTGTACTTTCTTACCTAATACGTATTTATGTAGTAAAGAGTAAGTATTGCAATTGTGGAGGGAAAATTGACGTGTTTCGGCGAGGATAACTCGCGTTGAGGAATCCTGTTTATTGACACTTCTGTTGCTGCACGCACTATTATATCTTCTTGCAATTTTCGGTAATACCGAGTCCAATGAAAATTAAAACTACGCTACTTTACAAGCGTTATTTGCTCTATTGAAGAAAAAATGGATCCGATTTTCAAATATTTTTAATTTCCTTCAATTCAAGCAAAAATTACTCGAGAAACTAAAATTTTGTAAACTTTTGCATCATATTTACATATCTAATGTTTAGAAATATTTCATTATGGAACAAATGTCTATCAATATTTTGGTTTTGTATTGTAAGATTTTTACTAATTACTTCTCGGCTGTCCGGGTGACGCCGCGTCGTTGGCAGAGAAGCCGACGTTTCGCCTAACATGTCGCCGAGAAGTAATGTACTCGAGCCGCGGAAGCTTGCGTGTACAAGATTTTTACTATTTTCAAAAATGCATAGAGTTCACCAAAAATGAAACCCGCTTTATTATAAGTTCACTTTGCTCTATTCGAAAAAAATTAAAAATATGGAGCCGTTTGAGAAAATATGTCTTCAATTAATTTACCTACATTTCACGCAAAATAAGGCAAAAACTAATTATATTTTCGAAAAATTGTACAAGCCTTTATTTAAAGATGAAGAACACATTTCACTCCGGGAAATAATCGCTACTCATCATTGTAGCTGAAGGAAGATGCCGAAAAAAAAATTGAACTCTCGCAATATTCGAAACTTCAGAGTTCACCAAAAAGATCTGCCCCTTTTTAAGCTATCTTTGCCGTATGGTAGGAGAAAAAAGTTAATCTAAAAATTTAGGAGACTTTTTAAGAGAATTTTGAAAATTTGGTTGAGGCTTCATGGGAAGTATCCACCAAAATTAAAATATTAGTTTCAAACTCGTAAGGCCTCTTAGCACGGGACTCATCGATTGCGGAACGTCATTTTAGAGAAAATCACTTGAACGGTTTCGACGGTAGTGTTGACGACAGAGAGCCGGACAGACACAGGCATGTTTTACTGTAAACCAGTTTTTCGGTAATTAGGACCCACAAAACGCAGATAGTGATTAGACAGCGCGTTGGAGGAAGTAATATACTACAAACGAGATTTGTCCACTTTTGAGACATCAGAACCCTACAATACGGGCATTTCTAAAACAAGTATCAGTTTTTCCTGCAGCATGACAACACATTCTCCGTACTCAGTAAATGTAATGGAAGAAAATAACTAAGTGCATCAGCAACATCACCTCTTTTCTCGCACTACTTGTAAATTTTGAGCATTTCGAAACTTTGGAGAGTTCATGTGAAAATCAGACTGGCGCCATTTTTATAAGAATACATCTTACTATTCCAGAAAAAATAATGCAATTTGAGCGCTCTTTGAAAAAAATTTTCTTTAATTGCATTTATTTACATGTAAATTTTCAAAAAATATACTCATATTTACAAAATATTTTAATATACCTCATTTAAAGATCTGATTTTGAAGAAAAGAGTTCATTAAGTAAATGAGTGGTGCTACAGAATGTCACCGTCTTCTACGTATTAATTAGTTTCTGTGAAAGTCATATTTTCACGTATTACTATTACATATTACTCCGTATATACGTATGTATTAGAGAATTAGTAATAAGTGCTGTAGCAGCACATTATTTCTTGCATTACTTCTAAATTTTTTCAGCTTTCAAAAATTCAGTGTTGAACAAAAATGAGACCTGTACCATTTTTTCAAGCATTCTTACCTCTATCCGAGGAATAATATTAAAAAAGATATTTCAAGCCTTTTTAAAAAAACAATTGCAAACAGAGTTTACTTCGTACAAAAATTACGTGAAAACCTACTAAAATTTATTTTCTCGCCCTTTCTTCGTAAGAAGAGAACGTATTGTAATCGTACGGCGGAAAACGGCGAATTTTCGGCAGAATAACTTTTATTGCCGAGCTCTAGGTAACTAACAGAGGATAAATCGTATTCCTGTGTATATAGTAAATGACTTCCTCTAACACGTTGTGTAGAACAGATTCCATGTTTTGTGGTTTCTTGATACCGAAAAATCGTTTGATGGTAAGTCGTCTGTCCGTCCATCTGTCTGTACTCAAAGCTAGCGCCTAATCCGTTCTGCTTATTTTTTCCAAAATTAAAATTCCTCGATCGATTTAAATGAACTCAAGGCCTTCTGAGTGTGAAACGGATATTTGGATTTGAGAGAGGGGTAATTTACATGAAGTCTCAACATTTTCAAAATTTTCTCAAAAATAGCTTCAAATTTTTGTATTAAATTTTGTCCTTTGATAGCGTAAAGAACGCTTAAAAGAATGGTGCAGGTGTCATTTGCGTTTAAATCATTGATTTCTCGAAAATTGCAAAAGTTCAAAATTGTATTCGGATTCTTCATACAACTACGGTATTGAAGATAGAGATTTTTTATTTAATATAATCTATTCTTTAAAAACAGATCTTTAAATAAGTATATTCACAATTTTTAGAAAATATGAGTAGTTTGCGCGTAATTTTGCGTAGGAAATTTTAAAAACTTTTTTTCTCAAAAAGTCTGCTAAATTTTTCCTTAAATATTCTTCTTGTATCTATCACAAGACGGTAAAAATATTGGCGCAGTTCTCATTTCCGGGAAACTCTGTTTTTTCGATATTTGAAAAAAAGTTATCATTTCAGAACTACAAAATAGAAGATAAAGATTTTTGATTTAAAGAAAATCTATTCTCAAGCTCTTTAAAAACGGCCATGTACTACATTTTTATAAAAAATTTGTTTCTTTTGCGTAATTTGTGTTTAAAATTAATGCGATTAAAAAAATATTTGCTCAAAAACCTCACTTTTTTTTCTGTTTTCGATTTAATTTTTTTGGGTACTTTACATGAAGCCTCGACATTTCCAAAATTTTCTGAAAAATATTTTCAAAGTTTTTGATTAATTTTTTTCTGGAATAGCGTAAAGAATCATCAAAAAATGTATTCGACGGTTTTCGATAATATGAAAAAATACCCTTTTTGCCTGAAGAAATACTTTTTCTGTAGGAAAACCATCAAAAGTGGTTTTCCCATTTTGAAATAAGCTGGAACAAACAGAAAGACAATAATTGCTTAAAAAATCAATTTGAAAAGTGTTTTATAACCTAAATAATCAAAATACAAAGTGGAAATTGTATTAAAAGCGCTGAGACACTCCTTTTTATGGAAATACCAGGATACTGACATTTCCTGGAAAAATATCTTTCATTTACATTATTAAATAAGTTGCATTTCGAAATCAAAGGGTTATCGTAATATTTACTGCAGTGAACCATGAAATTAGAGTACACAACATTGATCCACAATGTTAAAATGTGCTACAATGACTTTTCAATATATTCCATTTGTAAACAATAGTATGTCACTATTGTGAGACATGAATAATCGAATGAGCAGTGAATGACGGTCTTGAATATTATTCATGAATAGATACAATTATAAATTCATTCTCATAGTAATAGAACAAACTTTGTTTAAGAAAACTCTTAACATCTGGTTTAAAATGTTGACATTGGTGAAAATATTGACCAATTCAGCATTGACCAATTCAGCATCAGCTTTTCAGCATTGGCGCACTAAAAATTTCGCAAATATAATGAAAAGGATGTTTTTATTCATCGTGTGAACTGTACCTTTTGCTATACGCCTGCTCTAAACTACGTACCTAACATCTGCGATGAATCATCAATTCCCTTTACCAACTATGTTAATCTATTTTAGTTATGTCGATTAATTCTGTTCCCTTCCGCACTGAATGTTTGGCTACACACTAATCAATGAACACCTGTAACTCCACCCGAGCTGAGGAACCGAATCTGCTCTTGGTAGTTGGGTGGTGAGTAGTCATCCATGCCACTCGACCTCATTGTGCTGCTGTATTGCAATGGAGACGATAACGACGCAGTTACTCTACAGTTATTGGATGTTTCGTTGTAGAGTCGATCGAGGTCATGCAAGCTCCCGAGAGCTTCTCCAGTCCAACTTCCAAGTCTTTGGAGTAGAAATCCCGTGATAATCTTAGGTAATAAGAGAGCTGATGGCATGTTTTAATTTTGAATAAATGTATAATATCAATAAGGTTCTTCCAATAATATAAATAATACTATTTCCCCCTCCAATGACAATACCAACATTATGTCTGTATCATTGTATCCATTTCACAAACTGCGAAAACATTAATTTTCGACAGTGTGTTATTTTAACAGAGAAATGATTGAGACATTCTTCTTGCAAAGAGTTTCCCTCACATCACAATGTTTTCAAATTTATAAAATAGCGGGCGTGACATATTATAACATGTTATAATTGGTGTGGCCCTGTATAACGTCACCTGTACGTATACGAGTACAGGCAAACTCTTTTCTCTTTTCGAAAATGTCTCATCGTCATTAAATCATAGACATTATTTTACAGTGAAATTACTCCCAGAATCATGTCCACTACTACTTATACTAACATGTCCACCAGTACCATTGCAGCTGGAAACACTACCAATGTATGCACAATTAGTATCAATTAGTATTTTGTATTAGTATTGGTGAATTCGTGATGTTTTAAAATATTTTCAGGCAAGCTAGTATCGCCGTTTTGTTAGTTCTTGAAAGACATTATCGTCGAATCTATTAAATGGCAGTCAACATCTGCAAATACTCATTAATATTACCATAATAAAGTAGAATATGGTACTGTTTGAACCCGGACATTACGTATTCTTTAATACCACTAATTTTATTCATTCTCATTCATCTTATTACCTGTGTACAGGAACTGAAATCGTGTAGTAAAATTTTAGTAGTCTTTTAGACTTCTATTCTGTCCATAGTATTCCTCTCTTCGCATCCCTGAATGCAGAGTTCCTTCGCCTTTCCACATTTCTCTTGTACCTGCCGGGAGGGAAGGCCTCCACGTCCTCGCTTGCCAGAGGTAGCCCATAGACCCATCATGTCTACACAGAGTCGAATATGGGAGAGGGATACATGTACAGGTTGGAAGAAAAAGGGTTGAAAGATGGTACATGGCGATTGAAAAAAACATCACACTGCATCACACAAGTACGCCAACATCCATCACCCAGTAGGAATTCGAACCTGCAACTCTTCAAGCAGAGAAAGTTATTAACTAGCACCATAACGATTTCGGCTCCCCTGGTCAGCTGTTATTTTTAATATTCTTACAATATTCACCGATGCCAAAAACACGCCTCCCACGCGCAATCTTTGGCTTCCACCTGTGTGAACAGCATCTGAACCAGTCTCCCGCGCGGCGACCGCCCCCTCCTGCCCTGGCCCGGGAGTGCAGCGGCCGCAATTCATCGCTCTGCCGGCGGGCGGGGGCGGGGACGCGGAGGACGCGCATCGATTTCAGATCGCGGCGGGGGCGGCACAATGCCGGGGAAGATTGCCTGCATACCCCGGACCCACCTCGTCGCCCCCCCCCTTCAAGCGGCCTGTGTCAACGGGGTGCGCCGCCACAGCTGGGACATTTTTAGGGGCGACGCCGTCGACATTTTAAAAAGAAGGGCTTACGGATCAATCTTCATGGATACACGTTTACTTGAAATGATTGTGGTTTGTAGAAAAGGTAATTAAAGTTTTGAAATTAACAAGAAAGTGGTAATCACGATCTACCTTTGATTGAGGTGTGCTTTAGCTTAGGGTTAATGCTTCGACATCAATAGGCGTGGAAGTTTAGGCTCTAAAACCACCTATTTTAATCATCCAAATGAAGCTCTTAACAGGTACAAATATGCTTCATATTTTTATTAAATAAAAAATATATATATTCGTCAGCTGGTATTTTTAATATTCTTACAATATTCACCAATGCCAAACATGCCTCCGACGCGCAATCTTTCGCTTCCACTGAACTGAACATATTTTTCTGAAATGAGAAAAATCCGTTGAATTAAGTGGAAATAAATTTTCACAATAAAATTTATTTTCCAGTTGTTTTCTGGCATCGTTGTCGGTACTGTCATTAATTTCAAACCAGCATTGTTAGTATCCATCAAATCATTCATGTGTTTGAGCTTTGGAACCACTGAAATACAGATCATATTTTATCAAGGTTTCAGGGCGTGCTGTATGATCAGGCGCGTCCTCCTCCTCCTCCGCCTGCGCCCCCCTCTCCCCCTCCACTGCCTCACGAGTGAATCTCTGTCTTCAAAAGCCCCCCCCCGCCTTGCGTTTCCTCTTCGGGTGACTACAAGGGCGTCTCGGGTAGTACAAACCCTCCGCCGCCGCCTCCTCGATGCCGTAGACACAGCCGCGTTGGCGCCTGCTATAACGGCGAAATCGAAGGGGCGCTCGCGGCAACTGGCGAACGTGTTGGGTTCCAGCGCGCGGGGCTCCGCGTCGACGTCTTTGGGGCTCTCGCGGCGCCTCCGCGCTCCCTGCCCGTCCTCCCACCGCCGGCTGGCTCAGCGCGGGCAGATGCAGCGGGACGGGAATGCCCTCCGAGCGCCGTGTCCAAAAAAGCCCATGTTTTTTGCTTAAACTAAATTAGTGCGCCAAGAAAGTCTTTCCGCACCGAATCAGGACTTCTATTAATAGTTGCATTGGTGTGATAGCAGTTAAATTACTGGGAAACAACTAAAGTGGATAACATTTCCACCATCTGTTATAATTGTGGTGAGTACGCAATTTACGTTTTCTTTTGTAACAACCTGCGACAGTTGCTACCAACATAATTTCTGTTGCAAGCACTCGCCACCAGCAAGGTGCCACTGCGGAGAAACTTTCCTGGCGCGCTATATTAGGTAATAATTCGTGAGAATGCCCGACCCTGTAAGAAGTACTAGACCGACATGCTATTAACCCATCAGCAAAGCTGTCCAGTTAGCAAGACTTGCTTTACATTAACCATTATTAAACCATTTGAACCTTACGTGAAAAATGATTAACGAATATTATTAAGCTGAATCAAAAGACTGTGACCTGCCCTCCCAATTGAATTTCCACATCCGTTACTTCATGAAGCGCAATTGTAACGCAGGACTCGAGAAAGAAAAAGATTCCAATGAGAAATTAATGGAAATGTTCGGCCTTTTTCGTTTGGAATAGTAATACTTCCCCCTTCAAACGCACTTTGATAATAAACAAATAGATATTTGTTTCTATATTGGTTCATGCATGCAACACGGTGTAAACGTTCAAATATGCTAACCACCAACCATTGTAAATCTACAATGAAGCAGAGAATCAAACAAACAAAAGAATGAAAATGATTATTCGGCAAATGTAATCACACTTCTCAGGAAGAATTGCGAGTTCCAAATTCTGATTAGGCATTCATTATTACAAGTGCAACAGTTATTTTTCTGGCCATTAATCCTTGAATCCTTAGTGTGAACTGCAAAACCCTCATTCTGCGCGAAGCCCCGCTTTGCATGTGCGTGTTTCCTCACAATCCGAGCCGAAATGTCGACACATGCTGAAATGATACATGGAGCAGCTGTTCACGTGATTAAGTTTCGCGTGGAATTTTCTGAGGAAGTGGGTATATCTGCCTTCACTTGGAGCAGTGCCATCGCGTGGCCAGCCCCCGCAGCCACCTTTAGAAAGCAGCTCGCAGCGTTTGGCTCTCAAATGCGCGAGTGCCTGATTCAGGTTCGTTCAGCGCATGAAAAATTTCTTTCCAAGGAAGATGTACTAATTGAAATCGGTGCACTAATTAGGTTTTAAAATGATCGGTTTTTATTTCATTTATAATGCTTTGTGTATTCAGGATTATACGCACTTTGCCTGTGCGACTCTTTTTGTCAGCCTTGTTGCAGATGTCTTGTGGATTCAGTGAACGAGTGAACGGTAATATCTTCTTTATATTGCACTTATGTACTTTGTGGAATAGTACTCCTTCTTGTAATTGGGTTGTTTCATTCGCCTAATCGGAGGCTAATTCAGTTAATTGAAATATCATAAACTTCACCCGTTAATTTTACGCACAGTGTGCGAATCAGGGCGTGCGAATCTAAACTTTGTATAATTTAATTACTAGTGATCAATGGGGATGCGAATATTTTGTTGTCCATGGATTCTACAGTCAATGCAACTAAATGTCAATGCACATCGTTATTAATTGGTTTCCTACTAAAACCAATAGATATATTTTTCTTATTCTGTGGGTGGTTGGGTGATATATAATACTAAACAAAAACTAAAGAACTCAATACGTATACCTAGATTCAGTTCTTAGAAAACGTTTGGAAGAATTAAATGAGTCAGTTTCCGATATATTGTCCAGTTTATCAATAAAATCTTTCTAATCCCAATTGAAAATAACATTATATTCAATGTAAATATTTTTATTGTTTTTATATTTTCTTGAATACCTTTTGTCATTTTATCCGCTGTCTAAGTATTCCCATGACGAGAGTTCTAATTAACATGAATCGGATATTTCATTTCATAATATCGACTTACATGTGCAAAATGAGATTTCACAGAATATGGAAATAACAATTTTCGGAAGATTCAGTAATGCGAGTTCTTAGACGTGTTCGCAGATTGAAGTGGGAGTTCCTTCCCGTGTGCCCATGGCTCGTCTATGAAGGCGGCGGGCGAAGTTGCGTCCTCCGTCGCCGCGCATGCGCTCTCCGCAAGACAAACCCGTACTTCAGCCGGCGCCGCCTCCCGCGGCGATAGAACCAGATTGAAAGTGGTTTTCGATTACTTTCCTCGGTCAATTCCAGGTGGGTCTCGAGCTCCTTGGCTGTCAGGCCGGTTTCTAATTTAGAGGTCGTCCAACTCTTTTCTTCCGAGACCCGCGCCCGCCGCCCGCCCTGGGCGCATTCATTATGCATCCCGCCGCGCCGCGCCGCGCCGCGCCGCGCCGTCGCGACTCGGCGCAACTTTTGCCATCGCGGGCGAGAGCAGGCGGACGGCCCGCCGCGCCGCCCAATCGATAATCGATACGCCGGTTGATGATTCGCCTGGAGTAAACAACGGCTACACAAATTAATCGCTAATGTTATAACAGGAGAAATTGCGCCGCGCGTGGGACTCCGTCGCCCGCCATTTCGGTCCGCGGAATGCGTGCCCGGGCCGCGACCGCCCGCGGCGAGCCATTCAATCGCGTCCGGCATGATTAGCCTGCAGTTAGAGCCGGGTATTGCGTAGGCGGAGTGACTCGCGTTCTGGTGCCGGGTTTGATTTATGGCTTCGGTGTCTGTAATGATCGTCGTCGCCCGTGCATAACACAGTCTGCTCATTCATTGCGCAGTAATGCATATCTGTAATGTATATCTCTCAGCAGTTCACTTATGAGGTCATGTATTTCAGTCGTACACTCACCAGTGATTCTAATATTTTTAGAAATGAAATCATACTTTTCGTAGATTATCTTGTCATCTGAAGGTTTGCGCTTTCCAAATTCCCTTCCGCATTGAGATCGTTGAGATTCTAGTGCTTTATTATATTCTCAGTTTACAACTGAGAAAAAAAAATCATCATGAAGTATTATCCTCCGCTTTATTTTGAGTGTACGTTCACTAATGTCATAAATCTCCTCCTACTTCAATGTTCTTTTAAAGGGCCCTTACATTCGTGTGGACTAAGGATGTTAATTCTCCACGAGTGATTGGCGTCTGAACCTAAACTTTTGGCTGCTTGTCAAAGGAAAGACTGGGACAGTGATGCAGGTAGACGTTTAAACACTCTCGATGTCCTGTCTCAACAGCTAACACACGAGTGGCAGACGCATGTTGAGAAAGTCTGAACTGAAGAGCAGTGGTGTTACCTCATATTAAGAGGTTTTAAATTCTGAAGCTGTGAAGTTTTATACAACATTTTCCATTCAAAAATATTGTTACATTGTGTTCACGGAAGCATATGGTCAACGTAGAATATTTTAGATAATCTTTTGGAATTTAATTGTTTTGTAATTTATTGATAGATTAATCAACAATTTTTTACTTGCAGTAATGAAACTAAAAAAGTACTAATTTTTAACTCTCTTTGTGTGTGCCGTGAATATCATCTCAATAATTATATTTTGCTGTTAAATTCTTTTATTTCTCGTAAAAATAACTAGTTTTATAGAGAACTTCCATCATTTTTATTCATTTTCTGAGATTCCGGTTTCGGATGAGGAAAACATAACAACCCAGTTTTTTTTATTTGTTTAGAACTGAAATATGGCATTATAAAATAGAGTGTGCACTAAGGAAAGGACAAATTTACTATCGAACATTGTGCAGGCGCTCGCGGAGGCTTCTGCAGGAGAGGAGAGGCCCAACGCCGGAAGGAGATGAAGGGCGAAGAGCGTTCCTTGCAATCGACGCAGCCCCCGCCGGAGGAGGGAGAGCACTTCTCGCTTCTCTCTTCATTCCACTCCGTCCCGGCGCCCCCCCCCCCAGCTGTCGCCGCGCCGAAGATCGATGTGAGAAGTATTCTGCGCGAAAATTCCGAAGCCCCTGGGAGCGCGCGGTGATTAGGGCTATCGGAGGATATGAAATTAGACTCGGATTACGACTGTTCAGTCATCGGATCCTTTAAGGCAAAAGAACGAATGCGCCCCTGAAACGACACTTTATGCTAGAGCGTGTATAGTGGGCTTTCTCTTAAAGGGACTCGTGACCGGATATCTGCATTGACAGAAAAAGCAGTTATAACTGAAATTTGCTTAAAAAAGTGAAATATTTTCAAGGATTATTTTGTAAAGAAAATAAAGCAAAATTTGTCAGTAAACGTGCATTAAGTTTTTATTGAATTCTTACAAAGTGTCGTTTTCCCTTTGCAGTACATTTCGTAGATTTATAAATAAGTAAGATGCAGACTTTTGCCTATTTTTTCCTTCAATGGAAAACGCAATAGTTTAGGTTACTTATTCATTCTGAGGCATTAGGTGCATTATATGCGAATTTAATAGTGCCTACCAATGCCTATTTCACTAATAAATGCCTATTTTGTGTTTAAATGCCTTAATGTTGCCAATTCTCATTTTTATTGTTCAAAATTCAATTATCCTTAATCAATTTTTTTAATTTAGTATTTTTTGTTTTTATCCTGCAGATTACAGAGAAATCGAACAATATCGAAAAATCCATGTTCCGTTTTACTGCCACCACAGTGCGGGTATATCATAGTACGAAACACGTGCAAATTCGCAGGTGGTAGTCATGTGAACATTTTTTACTTCGAATTTTTAAACAATATTTTACTCAAAAACGGCTCCAAATGTTCTCCTCATATGTATCAAAGGACGATAAAAAATTGGTGACGATTCCATTTTTCGTGAATATTGTTTTTTCGAAAATTGTAAAGGTAACATTGCAAAAGTACAGTATTGAATATAGAGCTTTCTGTGTTAAATGAAATATGTTCTAAGAAAGCAGATTTATGAAAAAAAACATTTTTTAACGAGAAAAAACAAAATTTTTTTAACGAGTAGTTATTGCGAAATTTCAGCTTCATGCAAATTATAAAAATAATTTTCAAAAATCATTACAGTTATTTGCTTGAATTTTTTTCCATGGATTCTTAATAGAATAGACACTGAAAAGAATGGCGTAGGTCTCATTTTGTTGAACTCTGAATTTTTTGAAAATTGCAAATTTTGAATTTTTTAAATATAATGCGAGAAAGTATGTGCTGTTGTAACACCACTAGTTACATCTGTGTTATACATAACGATTAAAGCAGATTGTAAAATATTTTCACTTATATTTAAATTTAATGTGAGAAAGAAGATCATACATAGGAAGTGAGAAAGGAGATAGAGCATTTTTTAAAGTAATGAAAAGCAAAAAGGTAGCTACTGTGATTCAGCGTTTTTTCTTCGAATTGCGGAACAATGAAAGAATGGATTCATCTGGAGTATTTGTCAGAATAATGATGAAATCAAACATTCCATGAAGGTAACTATATTATGATTACTTCAGAAACTTTCTATTCAAGAACGTAAATAAGTATAATAAAAATATACGCCTTTTTAAATGCCTATTTTATGTTTTAAATGCCTATTTTACATTTTTCAATGCTTATTTTATGTTTTAAGTGTCTATTTTGCCTACCTATTTCTACAATTTTTCGTGCCGATAAATCCGCAGTTTAGTAATAAGATATAACTTCTTCCTGAATAATAGGGATTGGGTGACAAAAATAATGCAGAAAGTTGTACATTGCGGAACAGTGGCCAACAATATTCACAAACGGGCAATAATGGAAAATAATGTGTAAAACGCGGAGTAATGACCACCAATTCACACAAAAGCGGGCGAGCGTTCATTGGCATCATGCGTGAGAAATGGGAGGTAGGCGTCCGGTTAAGAGCGTCTGGTTAATGTGATCCGATCAACAAGGCGGCCTCTGTAAATAGGTAAGGAAAGAAAAGGTTCGAAAAGTGAATACGTTTAAATTACTCGTTGAACAATCTTTTCACAAAATAAAAACAGAATTTAATATCGCATATTTCTGTAGCAATGAATATTATTATTGGGAGAATACATTTAAAGATAACTCCAGCAAATCGGTCTTCTGGACGCGATTTCGGAGGTTCTTTTGTGCGAGAGACATGCAAGATTTGTATGGATTAATCTGTTTAAGGATTTCTAGGAAATCGTAGTGCGATGATGTAAAAAATTCATTTATGTATTTACCTTAGAACCCTCCTCACTATGTCTCAAACTTATGACTCACAGGCTCTAATTTTTCACTTAATTTTCTCGTGTCTCGTTTGAAAACATAAAAAGGTATGTTGTCATTTCCTGGCAACAAACCAGGAACTCAATTTATAAGCGATATGTTTAGCAAAATGAAAATAATCCTCTGTGTTTTAATGAACGAATTTCCTGTTGACTCACGCCTTCTGGAGAGGACTCTGCAGATGCAGAACAATTTCCTTTCCACTCCTTTGATAATTTGTATTCATTTCATATTACAGACCTCGCGTTCAAAATGTTTATGTAGTACGTTAAAGCAGTTGTTTAAACCGAAATTATATTTCTTTGAATTCAATTTTGCCTCCTCTAAGCAATTTATTTTTTATTTCAATGAATTTACATTCCTTAATTAAAGAGAGCATGACACAATTAAGGGAAATGAGAGGCATTCAAATGTTTTTTAATTAATTCACCCGCTTTAGTAATATTGAATACTATTTAGGAATATTTTGTTTAATTGGTTCTATTATATTAGAACCCATTTTCTTACACGAAAATTCTTTCTTTCTCTTTCTTCTCTCTCTCTCTCTTCTCTCTCTCTCTCTCTTTCTTCTTTCTTCCTTCTTCCTTTGCTCTTTCTCCTTTGCTTCTTTTCTTTCTTTCTTTCAGATGCAGCGTTATATTTGAAATATACAAACGTCCGTAAAGTTTGTATTCGTTAGTGACTATTTCCAATATCGTTACTCGAAATTCAAAAATATTAAAACGAATGAAAAAAATATTAACATGTAAGTAAAGTAATGAAATGAAGATCAAGATTTGAAACAGTAAAAGCGACTCTGTTTCCCAGAAATAATGCCGAATTATGAACTAACAACTATTAATCGATGTTTCACAAAGTACCATATTAATAATTTCATTGCAAGTACTGTCGTTCTTTAATTATCAGATGAGAGCATATCTGTATTTATATTACCTTCGGCTAACAGATTGTGCGATGATACTAATCCCCCACCGAACATTAGGATACTTTATAATTCATAGAATATGTATATTGTCTTTATACCAGACGAAGTTAGAAACCAACGTAAATCACTGCTTGTTCAAAGTTGTCTTGCGGCTGCTGAGGTACCCTTACGAGTAAGAGTTCTCATTAGAGGGACTGCCTGCCGTTTCAGGACAATTTCGTGTCAGTAATTAGCCTTTTCTGATTCTCTTCTGTATTCTGCATTTAATTTCATCCTCATACTCCAGCCTTTTCGTGTGCTTCTCCTGCCCGATCGTGTAATCTGGAATCTGACTGTTTGCTCAAAAGCAATTAGTGTCTGTAAAATGCACGTCTTGGGTGAGCAGAGACGAAAAATCAGGAAATTACAATGCAGTTTCTGAAGATTTGGCATGAAGCTTGTTCCGTGGATTTCTCAAAACTCTCAGTATTCCTAATGAAATGAGTATATTTCGCGAATGTTGTAACATATTGAATGTCAAATGTAACAATCGAATATCAAAATATGAGGAAAAAATCGTGGTTTGTAAGGATTCACTGTATTTTTGTCCCAAACTAAAATTCATGCCTCAAAGTGCAGTATCACCTGTTTTCAGGGTAAGTTTGTATTAACTGATTCACTCCGACATGAGAAATACTAAGTATTTCGAATTATTTACAGACCATTTTTAATGCATGCGAACTAAATTATCTCCAAAGATGTATTCATCATTATGAAGACCTGTCAAAGGAAGAGATTGTCGCAAACGTGCTATTGGTTCGAATGGCATTCTTTTTCCATGCAAAGCACAGGCAGTGGGGTCAAAGCGGAGCGATAAAAACTTAACAGAACGGGCGGATATTAGTTCGGTTTCTGACGCATTCCTCGGCGCAGGGGCGGGGGCGGCGCGCATCGATTGCGAATCCCCCGCCCCCGCTCCGCCCCCTGGGCCGTGCGGTGGCAGAGCCCCATGGGCGGCGCGACCCGCGAGCAGCCCACAGGCGGACCGCATCTCGCCCCGCCTCCGCAGCCGAACTCATTCCTCATCGCCGCGCGCCCTTCGCTCATCAGATTTCCCCCAGCTCTACTCTCCTCTTCTCTTCTCATTCGGTCTCTGCCCTCACAGCATCCTATTTGCTCTTTCACCCCCACTCCTTTTCCGCATTTTTACTCTTTTTCGTATTCGCCCACCTTTAACATTTCTTTTTCTCCACGTTTTCTAGCAATTACTAAGTCCCTTATATCCCCACGGCATCTGTCGTTTCCCCGTACTCTCCGTTCCTCTCACGACTTTCCCTTCTCCTCCCTCTCTCTTCTCTCTCATGCAACTCTTCTATTTTGTCCTCATTGTTTGGCCTTTCTCACCCTTTCCGAAAATATCTTGCTCTCTCCCTCTCTCGCTTTCTCTCTCTAACTCCTTTCCTCTCTCGCCTCTTCATCTCATCATCTCTTATCCTCCCACCCTTTCCCTTCCCAGGCCTTGCCTTGCGTCATAGCCTCTCCGCCCACCCGATGCCGGACTGGGCCCCGTGTGCGTAGCCCGCCTGCCCGTCTGTGCGGCCCGCTCAGGCCGTCCATCACGCGTACGTGATCACCTGCCCGCGCTTTCGCCCTGGCCGCCCGCCGCCCGCCGCCCGCCGCCGCCGCCCGCCGCCCGCCGCCCGCCGCCCGCCGCCCGCCGCCCGCCGCCCCGCCGCCCGCCGCCCGCCGCCCGGCACTCGGCGCACAGTCTCTCCAGCCCCGCCCGCGCCTCCGCCCCCGCCGCCCGCCCGCTCGCCATGACGTCAGCCAGGGATGTCAAATTATCCCGCGAGCGCGGCTGATCGCGCACAAACTGCTGAATTTGTCAATCGCGTTCCACTCTCGCGCCCGCCCCACCCGCCCCGCGCGCCGCAGCTACATCGATCCCCGCGCTGGCCACCAGGCGGCCCGCGCGATTGTCTCGGAGTCTGCCGACGCAGCCGCGTCCCTGGACGTGCCCGCGCGGTCGCTCGCCCTTAAGCGCGCTGCAAGTGGTGGGTGCAAGTCGTGTGACAAGGCCTGCCCGAAGCAGACGCCCCACGGTCACCGTCTGGACAGTGGCGGGCTCGCTCTACTCTCAGCTCGGATGCGGGATGGGTTCGTGCAGCGGGCTGCCGTCATCGTTTGTCCGACGTGATGCGCTTGTCTCGAACTGTCCCCTCAGACGTTCAGGCAGATGAGTCATTTTTCAAGTCAACAAACTCTAATTTTTTCTGCTGCCTTCGGTTGCATGATTTTCAATACATGGCCTGTCAGCTTGTTTTGGGGAATAAACAGCGCATTGCAGCAGAAATCACGATTTGGGCGCGGCACTACCCTCCGCCCACGGAGGGGGAGAGAGAGGAAGACGTGGCCTTGACAATCCCTTGGACGATTTCTGGTCTGACGATGCTGTGAAACCTGCTCGTCGAGACGTTTTAGACATAAATGCTCACAGTCCTGATCGTGGATCGTGCAGTGAATAAAGTTTTCATGCAATGCGCAAATCTTTGTCAATATTATTTTCCATATTTTTAATACATAGTACTTTATTTAATTGGTTGCATGAACTGTAAGGCCATTAAGCCATTAACAACCATATTTTACAGATTGCATTTGTTCTTTGTATTAGCGAGATTTCGTTTATTATGGGAGGTTTTGAAGTTGTTCGTTTTTTATCGCCTTGAAATTAATTA
Source organism: Acheta domesticus (assembly GCA_031308135.1). NCBI lineage: Eukaryota > Metazoa > Arthropoda > Insecta > Orthoptera > Gryllidae > Acheta > Acheta domesticus. The sequence continues at coordinate 158,483,636 of JAHLJT010009436.1, forward strand.
TTCACAAGCATTTGTTAATAATAATTAACGTTAGTTTTTATAACGTTAGTTTTTATAATTAACGTCTTTCGTTAGTTTTTTAAATTACTCCATACTTGGTCCCAGTGAGACACTAAGATTTCATGCAGTCTCGGACGCACTTGGCGTCTGCCGTATTGACGTGTCTTTGGAAAAAGGAACTACTCCCCCGAAACTTAATGAGCCAGAGTGAAATGTGTCAATAGTTATTCAGGGATAAGACTAATATTTCGTTTATTTCCTCTTTATCTCGTTCCATTAATTTATTTTATTGCAAAAATGGTATTAAAACTTTCCTATAATTCAAATTATACTATAGGATAATTCTACTTCTGCCTCCGTTCTAATAAGGGAGATGACTCTTGTCTGAGATCAGTCTTCTATCTATGAGGATGTACTCATTATCTTAAAAATTTGCTTTCATTACCTCTTCTTTCACCTAGCATACTTACACATTCAATGTTTAATGTAGAATGTATGTCAATTTCTTTCTTTGTACTCAAGGGATTGGAGAGAAATTGTGCCTTTATAAGCTTATTATTCTGATTATACTTATTAAATTATCGCTGTTCTAGTTACTTAAGCTATGATTATCACTAGTGTTATTTTTTGTGATATATAGTCCATTTTATTTTTTATTAATGGAGTTAATTTCCACCCAGTAACTGTTCGCCGGTTGAATAAGCTGAGAGCCAAATCACCGCTGTCTCCGCTGCGACTCTGAGCGGGAGGTCCTCGGGTTCGAGCCCCGATGGTCGCGGATTTTTGTCTCGAGTCAGATAACTGAAACGCATTCAGTCGTTTTCTGAAGGAGAATTCTAATAGCTCGCTGCTCTGATCGGTAGTTTCCCTTGATTTCTCAAACAACGCAGGAGCAGTACACTAACTAACGAGCCCTGGACAACGAAGCAATCTTTTCTTCCTCTTCCTTACCCCATCCTCTCTCCTTACTCACACGCTCACACTCACATGCAGTACACATTATAGAAGATCAGTTGGGAGTTTAGAGTTAGTTGCAGCTGGGGCGGGGTCCACCTGAGGAAGGTACCTGGAAGTGAAATCTCTCGCAAGGCGACGTGTAGGTCGGCACCGAATCTCACCAACCAACGGGGAGGAACACCGCCACTTCCTGGTAGAAAACATTCACTATACTAGCGGTACTAACGGCTATAGAAGACGTGTCCGGAAACGGCAGTCGATCAAACACATGTATACGCCCAATTGCTACTAGAGAAAAATGTTACATTAATAGGTAACAGTACATTTGGGACAAAACTAATATCTACAGGAATACAAAATGTGTCTATTGATAGAAAACGATAAGAAACTGCCGTTTTAATTCATCGCAGAATACAATTGTGAGAGTGGTGTTCGTGAGAACGCCAAAGCAAAATGGCCCCCTTGTGAGGCTGTGACACGCGTAAATATTATGAGTGAAGCGAAAAGGCCGCTTTGTGCAGGGCTGGCGCGCGCCCAGCGTCGCAGCCGAGCGGACAACGGCTCCGGCTCCTTGGCGTACGTCGCCGCCACGCCACCTGCACGGCCGCGCAGATGCGGTGGCAACAAGTGTTTCCTCCTCGCATTCCGCCGACCGAACGGCGGAATCGATTCGCAGAATCGAGTCTGCGCTCGGGTCACCCCTTCCCCGTCCCGGCCCCGCGCCCGGCCTCAGCCCGGCGCAGCCCCGCCCGGTTCCGCGCTGGGCCAGCCACATCCCAAGCCACAGCCACAAACCGCGCCTGCGCGGCCCCCCTTCCACAACCCCTATCCTCCCTCCCCCACGACCGCATCTACGTGCCTTCCGCCTCCCCACCCATCGACGTCTTCACCCGCCCACGTCTCCGCCTACCCACGCACCCACCCACCCATTTCCTCACCCACCCACGCCCCCATCCACCCATGCCCCCACCCACCCATGCTCCCACCTACCCGCGTCCCCACCCACGCCCATGCCCCCACCCACCCGCGACCCCAGTCACCCACGTCCCCACCCACCCACGGCCTCGTTTACCCGCGCCCCCATCCACCCATGTCCCCACCCACCCGCGCCCCTCCCTCACGTGTCCATTTACCCATGTGCCAACCCTCCGCGCGTTCCAACTCACCGGCAGTCCCACACACCCGCGGTCACAAAGAACCTACGCCCGAAGTGATGACAGAATGGTTTTGCACTCTTTAAAAAGAGTTTGCAGCAATAGCCAATCCGACAAGTGAATTGCTAGAGGTTGTAAGTCTAAATTACCTTCATTGTGATGAGATAAATTTAAAACTGGAGATATGTTAAAAGAATTGAAAAATATGTTAAATGGATCATCATCTATTTTACTGAATTTTTTCATTGAATGAAGTAAGTCAGACCAAGTATGATTTACCGTCTTCCCATATTTTCTCAAACTCTTCAGTTCATTTTCGCATAACTCTGTCGACTGTGTTGTGCGTTACAAGCTGCACTGACGTGCGCCTTTTCCGACCATCTTTAAAGCGGCGAGAGGCGGCGCGGCGGTCGCGCCCGCGCTGCGTCATCCAACTTCGCCGCAACGCGCGAGCGCCCGCACAGAGGTCGTGGCGCCAGCGGGAGGTCGCCCCCCCCCGCCCCCGCCCCCGCCCCCGCCCCGCCGCGCCACCGCAGACGCCGCTGCTGCAATTAGAGCGCGGAGCTCAGGTGAATCAGGCCCGCGCTCTCTGCTCCCCTCCGCCAGCCCGGCTCCTGCCTCTTGTCGGCGCCCGCCCGCCCGCCCGCCCGCACGCCCGCCTGCCCGCCCGCCCCGCCCACCCGCCCGAGAGCCCACCCGCCCGAGAGCCCACCCGCCCGAGAGCCCGCCCGCCCGAGAGACCGCCCGCCCGAGAGACCGGCCCGCCCGAGAGACCGCCCGCCCGAGAGACCGCCCGCCCGAGAGACCGCCCGCCCGAGAGACCGCCCGCCCGAGAGCCTGCCCGCCCGCCCGCCCGCCCGCCCGCCCGCCCGCCCGCCCGCCCGCCAGCCCGCCCTCACCGCCAGCCCGCCCTCACCGCCAGCCCGCCCGCCCTCACCGCCAGCCCGCCCGCCCTCACCGCCAGCCCGCCCGCCCTCACCGCCAGCCCGCTCGCCCTCACCGCCAGCCCGCCCGCCCCTCACCGCCCACTCTCACCGCCCGCCCGCCCTCACCGCCCGCCCGCCCTCACCGCCTGCCCGCCCTCACCGCCCGCCCGCCCTCACCGCCCCGCCCGCCCTCACCGCACGCCCGCCCGCCCTCACCGCACGCCCTCCCTCCCTCACCGCCAGCCCGCAAACGTGCTCCCTCGTCCTTCCACCAGCCCGTCCGCTCGCTCGCCCGCTAACACGCCCACTCGCTCACCCACCCCCTTGGACGTCTTCTCGTCCACTCGCTCCCTCGCCCGAGCTCTCTCTCTCTCTCTCGCCCGTGCTCCCGCACTCCCTCTCTCCCTCCATCCAGCATTGCTCAAGTCACCGTTCCAAACCTCTACTCTTCACGTCCTTCCTCGCCGGCCTTCAACGAGTTGACTACCCTACCATCCTCTAATGCATTCTCTCGTTGGTCTTTTTTCCATTGGTTTTCTGAATTTTTACGTTCCCCAGTTTACCTGCCCCTTCGTCTTTTACACACTCTGCGTTCACTCGGCATTGTCTTTAGATTTTCGTTTCTCAAATTCATTCCGGCCATTTAGCCACTGCACGGTTGCTGGATCTCTCAACCTCTGGCCTGGCTTCCCCTCAGTTGAGGCAGTTGTCCCCTCTCAAACGTCTCTTCCTCTTGTTAGTCTTTGTACTGATGTATTCATAATTTGTGTCACTGTTATCACTCCTTTAGGATGAAGTGCTTTAATCGGATATTGGAACTCTCCTACAATGGTCTGAATGGATTTGACGCTGTAATTAGTAGCCTAAAATTAGTTTCTAACAATTAAAACCTAGAAATGTGAAGCCCTCCAATCGAGATGTTTTGCATGAGCTTTCGGAGGCGTCTGGAAATGATTATTTTCCGACTACGTATCATGTGAATGTAACACGAAGCTTAGGATTGAAATTTGGTAATCATTTCAAAACCAGCCGTTTCAAAACCAGCAACTTCTCATTTCTCCATTCGACCTCTCACTCGCATACTCGCTGCCCTTCACGATCCGTCCACACATCCACTCGCTCGCTCCCAGCTTCATCCCCCGTGCTTCCGCACACCTGCTCTCCTAAACGCATTTATACATTGCTTCCTCATCTATCAGGTCGCTTAATCTGACGCCTTATCCGATCATTGGGTCGGAAGTCGGCCCAACCCATTAGATTCGTCGCCGTTTTGTGTCACTGGCCGTCGTGGGCCGGCGCGGGCGACGCGCGTGACCTACCTGTCGCCCACTCGCGCTTCGCCCATCGCCCGTTCGCTTCTTGCTCTCTCCAGCGCCTCGCCCGGCGCGCGCGCCCGCGGCCTCTGCCCGCCGCCTAAAAATAGTTGCGCAGAGCCTCGCGTCAAAGTGCGAGCGTTCCGCGCCCGCCTCACGCACCTCGCGCCCCGCCCCGCCCCGCCCCTCCCCGCCCCGCCCCGCCCCGCCCGCCCTGCCCTGCCCGAACACGCCCCGCCAACCCTTCTCCTTGACCGGTCCCGCTCCGCCCCGCCCGCCAGCAACCGCAACGAACTAGACCCGGACCCACGTCCTCCCCGCCCCGCCCCTCCGCCCGTTCCCGCCCGTCTCCACCCGCACCTCCTCCCAAATGGCGCCATTTGCACCGCCGCCGCTCACGTGGAAATTGGGCTGCGAAGGAAATGATCCGTCAACGTCGCTGTTATTTATTACAAAACGTGACTTTCTGCTGCGTGAATAAAGGGGGCGAGAAGGCTGTAAGCGGAAATGTCCCGGAATCACTCAACGCACAGTTCAGGGTGAGTCAGGCCTGTACGTTTCATTAAAACATTGAAAGTCGTCAGGGGGATAAAAGCAATACCTGCTCGAAATTATGCACGTACTGCTCGTAATAGAAAGACATTGTAGGCATTTTAAAAAGGTTGCATATATTTTTCATTTTCTCGATGGTGCGTGAATAATATTGATTTATAATTTCAATTCAATACAATGATTGATTGTTAAGTTAATTTCTGTTGTTTTAATGTAAAATTTAGTGAAAAGTGGTTTACTCCTTCACTGTTCCCTCAGTTTGGTTGAAAACGTTTCAGAATGCATATCAATAACTAGTACCCCACTTTGCCCACTTGACCGTATGTCATTCACTTTTGATATTGTACTCTGAAGGAAGTTTGTGCTAAAAATAGTAAGAAAACTGGTATTTTCGTCTAATCTGTCACTTAGTGACAATTAAAAATTTGGTAATTATATTTCTATCCTGATTAAAAGAACGCATTACACAATGTTGCGATTTATATTTTTGACCTTCTTTTTCACGAATAAATTCGACTCACGTGTTTTTCATTCTCCTTAAATATTAAAAACCAGAAAAAGGTTATTTCAATTCTCTCAATTTTCTCTCTAATAACGGTGAACGGTATGTTCAAAGAGGAGTAAGCTACAAACGCTAGAATAGTAAAAAATGAAGATCGCTTTTTGCTGTGGGAAATTTTGTGTACTGAAGTTACTCACGTGACACTTGCCCCTGATTCTTAGGCAACCTCTCGAGCATCGGTGTTTGCCACGCATACAAAATCTCCTTGACCGCGTCCGAACGTGACCAGTAAACAAGGATGAATGAAGAGTTGCCTGTCAACCAGGGACAAATGTTAATTCCCTTATACGAAATTTCTCATCCCATAATCAGGTGCAAAGATTTTCATCTTGTATCTCCATATGTGTGTAGAAATGTATAGCATTTATTCTGAGGTTGAAAACATTGATTTCTGAAATCTATATTTATCGAAATTTATTTTGTTGACTCCGAAAGAATACACTGACTATCAGCTTCACAAAGCATGTTTCCTTTCATTCCGACTCACTGCTACGAGTGCTCGTCCAATTCCTTCAGCCGCACAAGTCTTCCTTGCCTATCCTAGTGGCGGCGATGGTGTAACGGTTAGCGTATCGGACTGTTATACCCAAGTTGGTGGGTTACACCCCGATCGAAGTCATGAATTTTTTAGGCGCGAAAAATCCTTCGTACGCCTTCCTCCGGATGGGAAGTAAAGCCGGCTATCCCATGTAGTAGATTTACTGCATGTAAAATATCCTCAAGCCTAAATGACGCCTGTGAGCAAAACTCAAAATCGCCTATTTCGTCGCCCAAGGAATACCTTCTTTCTCCGCTAGTTGGTGAAAGGAGCGTAGCGAAATTTGCGTGGTCAGACGGAAGAGCAGGCTCCACAGCCGAGTCTCGCCACGTAAAATAAGGCAACTCAATTCTATTCTATCAAATCCTCAGATCGCTTGCCAACCGCCAACCGCCCCGCCAGCGCCCGGGTGCGCATGCACCTGCCTCCCCGCGCCGCGAAGCCCCGCGCCCACCCGCCCGCCCGCCCCTTTTCCTTCCCGCGTTAATTGTGCCCGCGCTCCCGAAGTTCGCGAGGAGCTCCGCTTGTGTTCGTTTTCACGTACACTCCTCAACTCTTGTCGGCAACGTTAACGAACCTCCATTAGTGTTATCGCATTCTCTGTTTTCCCATGAGTGAATTTGCAGTTCACTAATTATAGCTTATGAGCGATTAACGAAAAGATATTTTAACGTGTTTTATCGGTTATGCCGTTCCGTTTTACCGTTAATGTATTTTAATTTTATATATATATATATATATATATATATATATATATATATATATATATATATATATAAAATTGATGTAAGGTGGCTCCAATCTGATCTCCCAGAGCACCCTCAATACGGAAAATTTATATTAGATTCATTACCGCGAAGTTTCGCTCTATTGTCAGTGACGTGTGTAGAAAATTGTGGAGAAAACCCATATTGACCCCTCCAATATTTACAACAAATACTAGTTGATTCCGTATCTTCCCGGCTTTTCAGCAACGGAAGGGCATCATTCATGTGTTGGCATTTGTTACCAGCAATATAGTATTGTTTATTCAAAGTAAAATCTGCAGAATCCCTTTTTTTCGTGGTCGTAGTTTACAATCAAGACAAATGTCAATCATGTATTTGCAATTTCAGCTAAAATCCCAAGTTCAATGCGTTTTCAATTATTCCTGAGTATCTAATGAAACCATGGGCTAGGGGCCGCATAGTTTTCTTCCATTTTTGGCGCTCTTTGGAAAATAGTATTATAGATGTCACGGAACAATCAATTAAATAAAGTTCATAATACTAGGAGAATTATGTGGTTAAATTAAAATTGCCATTAAAAGTTTTTTATAATTTCTTCGTTGATTGTGGACCGACGTTTTGAGTACTTAAATGCCGTAATCTTGTATTCTGTAAGGTGTTCTTGGGAATCACTCCTCACACGAACTTTTTCAAACGAACAAAATAAGTAACACGCTGGTACTACGCAGACCGAAAATGTAACTAAAATAGCCTCATTGAACTTGTGAATACTATTAGTTGTACGTTGCTATAAACTCGCATGGATTCTTGCCCACTACAAAGCGGGCGATTTGAATCAGCCAATCCACTTCTAAAGAATAATTAATCAAGGAAGGGTTCTCGATTATGGGTTTTAATTTTATTAACTTTTTATTGGAAAGGTGGTCGGGTTGGAAAAATTTTAAAACTAAAAAAAAAATACATGGATAATGCTCTCCTGAAAAGATGTTTACAAATAAAGTTAATACATCACTTAGTTTGTTAGACTGTACAGTTTGTTTCGAAAGAATATTGTAATAGACGACAACAACAAAAATTGGCCTTCTACGTTTAAGCTAATAAAAAGGTATATATTATTCTTCAGTAGAAAAGTGCTTGTCCTTCTTTTTACTTTCTCGCCTTTTTCGTAGGATGTATTTTCGTTCTGAAGAGCTTTTTCTCAAAACGCCGTTTCCTTTGAGCTGAAATCATTTTCCTTTGAGTATCCCAAGCAGTACCATAAATCTGCTTTCACGAAACATAAAACACACCGCCTTTCAAGATTTCACCATCGAAACTATTTTTAGCGATTGAGGATGACCTCTTTTTTAGGGGTTTTCTCCGAAGCTTTCGTTGCCTAATATTCAGCGATCGAGGGAAGGTTTCTGGAAGAGAAACAAGCGACAGATTCTCAAGTCTCGTGCCTCGTGGACGAACGTGTGCACTGGAACTAGCAGTTTCTTCTCTCTATGTCAGTGTTGATAACATTATGAAAAATAGAGAAGATTCTGGAACATCTGTCTAATGAATTAGGATGTAGATAAAAAATAGTTGAGCAAAAATTATTTCTGTAATTTGCAAATATAGTCTTATTGAAACAATACAGTAAATCAACAATGCGAGTCATCTCGGGTATATAAAAAACATCTCCAACGTGTTCCTTTTAAGATCACTAATAAAACACATTTCTTCACGATTTTATTTTCAGAAGCAAGAATGTACAATGTACAAATATATTGTTTGATTCTAATCCTTTTGATTTTTAAAGTTCAGTTATGTCGCAGTCTATTGGTGAAGTAACGTGAGTAACGCAGTTTCATAATATCGGTCACGGAAATATTACGTAGGAAATTTTTTCTAAGGTTGTATTATACAATTTACACAATTAACAACATAATCCTCACTACAAATCCCCGAAAACAATTCATATTACCAATTTTGCATCAATATTTCAACAAACACTCTCATCCGATTAGTTGGCCACGTTAATATCAAAAACCTGAGCTGGGGTTTAAAATTACAGCTAATATCTCGTTCAGAAGCAACACACTATCCCCACGACCAAAAAGTTTCCAGGATATCCTGGAAATCGCAATCTCCAACACCCAAGTCAACTTCCACTGTATTCCTATAATTGAACTGTATTCAGATCATCTTCTAGTCATGATCTCAACCCAATGCATTTTCCTCCTTCAAATTCCCACCCAAACTTTAAGTAAACATATTAATTCGAAAACGTTAATAGTAATTAACGAAACTAGAGGATAAAAAGCGGTAAAATTGCACTAGTGATATGATCAACGAGCTACAACAGGAGTGATAATAATTTATTATTTTTGGTATTATTAGTTTTATTGTTATTATTAAGTACTAAGGACGTGTCGCGAGTCACAGGCTATAAAACCTGCTCTTCCTCCCTTCAGAATTTAGGAATTTTACTTGTCATTTAGGACCTTATTCCTGTACTCCACTTTGTCTGCCGCTAGACGATTTGCCCTCCTTGAAACCCTGACCCTGTCTGGGGCGCCTGTGAGCCTCTGACATGCATCCGCAAGGAGTCCGCAGCCCGCAGCACCTGGCGCGAGCCACCGCCGCCGACTCGTCGTTGTATCGATTGTGACGAAGATGGCGAGCGGACCCCGGGGGGGGGGAGGACATTGTGCTCTTCCGCCTCCTTCGATTGGCCCCCGCCCCCCCTCGCACCGCAGCCTCCGGCGCTCCGGCCGCGGATTGGATTGATTTTTGTGGGGCTTTGTGATGCCCTGCACCTATTGTGTTGACGGCAAACTAGCTCGGTTTAGCCACGTGCCGTGGTCTCGCGAGATCACGCCGTCTGGAGGAGATACCGCATCCGAGTGCAACGCGAAAATCTAGATGCCTTATTTTAAATACTTGTAATGAACAGGAAGGACTAGCGCGTGTTCGCTTCCTGGATCGCCGGTCGGTTGCTCTAGACTCGCAGTGGGCGACCACAGTTGGGCGGCGGGAGCGCTATGAGGAGTTACTGTGACAAGTGCTGTTAACTTTTGAAAAAGACAGCGGTCACAGAGACAAACACCGTCGCAGTACCCAAAAAACGCTGCGTATGTGCGTCCACTTTATCCCTAATTGATCGCATATTTCAATATTCTCACTGTATGTCCCACGCCTTCCGAGATGTGATTGATAGGTTGATGTTTCTGAGCACGCTATTGGCGGCGGTCATTGGTCCAGTTACTGCAGTGAATGGTTTTATTCCTGAAGGTGGTGGTGATTTTTCCCTGCTGGATCGTGAGATTCGTCACCGCCCTTCGTTTCTTGGGAAATTCATTCCCCCCAGGCATATAATTGGATACCCCAGCTGTGACGCGCTCTCAGCTCCGGACGGGTCTCGCGACACGTGCTAATGCAGTGCGTGTATGTATGAGAGAGAGAGAGAGAGAGAGGGAGAAGTGGTGATGGAAATTTATCTCGCGTTGCGTCATCCGTTTGTGAGGGAACTCTTCTGACACTCTCCTTCGGAGTCTGGTGACTGAGAAACCATGGAAATCTACATGTCAGAGCAGCCGTCCGCTAGAATTCTTTTCCAAAAAGCGGCTGAATTCGACCTAGCTCTCTAGCTAGTGACAATAATCTGCCACAATCAGGTCGTGAATCCTAGATCCTTCCGGTTAGTCTTTGAAAATAAAACAGTAATGCTGGCGCTAAGCTATCTTTGCCGGTTCTGAGATATGTGGCTTCTATTGCATTTTGTCCGCAATCCCCTTACTTCCCACTCTAAATTTTTGGAGGCATATTTACACTTCGTTATTTGAAACTGTTAAGGAAGGTAAAGACCATTCCAATATTATTTCATATATCTCCAATTTTTAAGCTACTTTTCATCGATCTAAAAATGTTCATTTGATAAGCGACCTGTTTCTTTTCAACCCTCTCTCCTCCCTGGACATCTCGCCCTTCTGCCATTACGCGCCCCGTGGGCTTGTGCACTTCTTCCCAGCCAGCATTTTCATGGGCCCCGATGCCAAGAAGTCCATGTTCGGTATTATTGTATGGCACTATTTTGATTCGGTTATTTTGTGTGTCAATTTTTTTATTAGAATACCCTACTTTTCACATATGGAAAATACTCTTCAGTGTGAAAGAATAATATAATGAGCATTTTGAACCATGGAGAAAAATTTCTTATGTTTTCAAGTTTTCTCTGTATGAAAATGAAAGAAATTAAAGGTATTTGAAGTGGATTATTCGTGTAACTTTGTAAGTATGTATTGTAATATTCTGCACCGACATCTGAAAAAAGACTTAACCTGAATTAGCATGCGTACAAAGTTGATTTTAGTCCAAGATTAAACACTTTATCTTAAAATTAGCAGTTAATAACAAACTTTCTAGCCTTTTTTTACAATGATCTACCAATGCGGAAGACCCCTTTCATTTAATTTAAAAAAAAAACATCTCACAAACCATCGATAATTCAAAACTACTGGTGCTACAGCAACAACCCCCGCATTATTTCCAATTTTGGCAGTTTTCGAAAATTCAAAAAATTCTGTGAGGTCTGTGCTTTTTTTAACCCTAGAGCGGGCGCGCCTATTTCAGTTACGGTAACGGGCGCGTGATGAACTTCGTTCACCATTACGAATTTTTGAACTTTGCAAAAGGAAGATGAATAAAATGTAGATAAAATGTTCATGAATTTATTTTTTGACACTTTTCCAAACATACAATTACTGAAGTAAATGGAAGAATGAATTAAGTTTCTATTGCTAAACGTAAATGATCTAGTGTACCAGCTGTGTCTCTAATAATTAGTATTCCTCTTCGGATTTGCTTGCATCCAAATTTTCACAATTCACACACTTTATACAGTTTTTGAAGTGCTTTTTACATACAAAGTTGCAGCATATATCACACTTCATTGTTGTTACTTGGTTTTCTTTTCTTGTACATTGGATACAGCGACCTCTCTTTGCAGGTGTTGTCCTCAGTTCCACTTCTGTACCTTCTGTCTGATATTTTTTTAAAAATTGACTTATGTCTGAAGGTAAAGTTTTTATTTTAGAACGTTCGACTATCCAAGCCTTCATTAATTGAAATGAGAGGTTTTTCAGGAAAACACGCCTCTTTATCAACGGATTTGCTGGCATTTGCGTTGTAAATGACTTGAGCATTTATACCTCCAACATTCAGTAATGTATAAAAAAGACACATGGTCCATCTGTTGCATTTACGAGCCACTGAATACTTTGCTTCCATCTGATCTGATGTATCGACACCTCCTTTGTCATATTGTAGTCTAGAATTACGTGTGGCTTCTTACTGTTGCTGTCTACCAAAGCTTCATCATGCATTGAAGACATGAGCAACACTGCTTTATTTTTCTTCGGGACATGTGATATTAGCCTAATGTTGAACTGGAAGCCAAACAATGTAGATCCTTACAGCTCTGATCTTTGAGGTAGGAATTCTTTGGAATTTCTTTCATGTTTTTTCTACATGTGCCTATGGTAGTAATTTTATCTTCCAAAAGGCTCAGAACTAGTTCATATGACGTATACCAATTGTCTACTGTTAGATTTCGATTTTTCCCTTTTACGTGCTGAAGTAACCTTTTTACAATATCGAATGGCTTGTGGAAACTTCATACGGACCTGACGGTTGTTTACCGCAGTAGAGCTCAAGGGAAGAGGTGAAAAATGTTTTTGGCGTCATTCAGTGCATATAATTTCAGCCCATATTTTGCTGGTTTTTTTGGAATGTATTGGATGAAACTACAGCGCCCTCTGAAGGGCACTAACTTCTCATCTATTGTAAGAAATTCACTTGGAGTGTAGCTGCCCTTGCAGTTTGTCACAAATGTTTCCAAAGAATGCGAACTGCGGCTAATCGATCAACTCTTGCCTGTCGGATCGTGTGTGTTTATCATCAAATCGCACGCACCTCAGTAAAAATAAAAATCTTTTAGATGACATACAGCTTCTTACAGCCATTATTCCCGTCCCATCAGTAGTCCACAATTCGCACACATTAGTGTGCTGACCACCTTTTACGCCAATCAAAAATAAAACACCAATCAAAGCAATAATTTCACTACGACTTGTAAGTTTCCCATCCCGTTCTCGACTGTAATTCACCTCATCCCGTTTTCTTTGAATATAAATATTTGTGTAATGAACGACTTGATCTATGATGTCGTCATTTATGATCTTCAGAAACGCGTCAACCTCACTAGTGACATTTTTCGCTGCACCCTTTCGGACCAGGAAATATTTTGACCAGGTTTTTTTGATTTAGTTTTAGAAGTAGTTTTGAAAAAACTCGTATTGCACCACATGGTTTCTCCATCTTTTCCAAAAATGAACTCTCTCTCTGTTAAATCATTATCATTATCACAATCATACTCCCCTTCTTGATCGGTTTCACTATCGTGATCAATATCTGAGTAGTTAATTATTTCATCTCCGTCAGAAACATCTAGATCGACTGTTGCACCATCCAAATCTTCCTCGTCCGATATTTCTTGCAAAACCCTGGCAATAGCATCACAACTAAGAGATTCCGACCTAAATTCACAATAGTTACGTTAAAATCTATATTGCAGTTTAAAAGATAAAATCAAACAAATTTATAAAAAGTTAAAAGTTATACAATTTGACTTACATGACCGGGCGCCTGGTGAATTTGCTTCACCAACTTCACAACGTTAGCAACTCTCTCTTCTAAAACTGCAAGCTTATAGCTTGAGCACGATAAAAACAACACCGAGAGCAATTCCAGGAAGTGATTGAAAGATAATGCAACAATCCGACGCCGTTCGTTATCTTTTCTGAGATAAACGTAACAATATGTCGGAGTGGTGAACGGAATTCACCAGCGCGCCCGCTCTAGGGCGGCCAGTATTGTATCCGAGTGGCAGGGGGAATCAGGGGAAATGTTTGAGCCGTTCTAGAGAAAAAGAAAATTGTATTAGCTTTGCATGGGTCTCAACTCCTACTCATTATCAGTGAAGCCTGTAGGCAACGATGGTCCGTGTTGCGGCGACGGAATTCTGAGAATGATGATGGTTATCTGCAATCATTCCCTTGTTTACTGCATGCAATCATTCACTCCCGATTGGACACTGCCCTAAATTAGCAACTTGGTGAATTCGAGTATTGTTTATTGGAAATTCCTAATAGATATTTAACCATTCATCATTACCGCTAAATTTGCTTGTGTAATGTTATCAGAGAGCAATAGCAATTTATGACTCTCTGAAATGCCCGATTGGTACAAGCGGAAATGCTCGATCTATGAGAATATGAATATTAGAACAGCGCAAGTTGCCTCTATCAATTGAGTGAACCCCCATCTAGTGCGAATTGTCCGGCCTTCCTTGGGCGGATTTTTATTGCCCACATAGAAAATCACTCCGCGCGAAGTGAATGTCAAACCGTACGTTTCTAATGTTCCTCTTTCTTCATCAAATATGTTCACGATGACGTTGTGGGTTGTAGGCGCTTTTTCTCTCAGTACAAGTGATATTCTATCAATTCTTCGAAATCAATGCTCTGAGCTTATTTAGTCGCCGCCTCGGGGCGAGCCCTGCGCGCGCGGCGCCCGCTCAGCCGGCGCAAACGCCGCGTCCACGCGGCGGCACTTCAAAGGCCTGACGTCACAGGCGGCGCGGGCGGCCGCGGGCTCGCACCCCGCGCGCGGCACCCCCCCTCCCGCACCGCATTCATCTCATCCATCCAACGCACCTCACCCAAACCAAACTAACCCACTCGCAAATACCCCCAACCGACTCACCTCTCGCCAGCCAGCACAACACGCCCATTGAACCCAATCGTCTGACTTCACCCCCACCCGACTCACCACTCAACCCACCTGACACCCCTTCAACGCACCCGACTCACCTCATCCTTTCCAAGACACCCTACTCACATCACCCCGACCATACCACCCGACTCACCTCACCCAAAACAATTCAGCCGACGCACCTCACCCATCTCATCCACCCGACTCATCTACCCCATCCCACAAAGGCTACTTATCTCACAAAGCATCAGACCCCCTCACCCATGCCCCATCCTACTCACCTCTCCCCATCCAATCCAGCCGACACTCCTCGGTCATTGAACCAACTCAGCTCACCTCACTCTACTCGATTCATCTCCCCCACTTAACCTAGCCGACCCACGTCGCTCAGCCAACTCAGCAGACTCACCTCACTCAAACCAACGCACTAGACTCACTTCACCCATTCATCCGAGGCGATTACCCTCATCTATTCAACCCAACCGATTCACCTCGCCCATCCCACACACTTGACTTGCTTCACCATCCCACCCACCCGTCTCACTTCTCGCATTCCACTTAATCCTAACAAACTTCACCAGCACCCATCTGCGTCACACGAGCATTCTCTCTCCACTCTCGGTCTCCTCAACCCATCCATCGGGACCGCCCGCCCAGCCCCCCCCTGCCAACCAGAGATTCCCCATTCCATTCACTCAACACCCGATTGATAAGATTGGTGTTTGCTCCAAAATCTTGTGTTAAGCTTGAGACGCATCTTAACCCGCCGTTACTCGCACATATTTTTGTAACGCGATTACTCGCGCGTTAGATTTTATCTAACAACTGTTTATGTTGTATTTATTGTTTTATTATGAATCAAATTTTTACATTAATATTCCCAGACATTTGTTATTGTTTTCTATAACTTTTATAAAGGAAATAATGCATAAATATGATATGCAGGCACATCATTTTTGCTTATAATAAGCAATCGAATCAAAATCACAGTCATAAAGTGATGTGTTATATAAAGTAAATTTATTTAAGAAAGTTAAATCATAGAATACAATTAATGCAATAAACTATATATTTTTACAACATTGAAACATACAGGGACGTTTAGGATCTAAAATAAGCTTAAGCTTCGTCAGAACTACACTCATTGCGGACAAAAAGTATTTCTTGTGGGTTCTTTTCCGAGAGGTTGGAGCAAATACAACAACAACGCTATGTAAACCCGGTTTGCCTCTTTGGACAAAAAGCGCATCTTCTTTTCTCTTTTCGCTGCTCCCCATCATATCATTACTCTAAAAGGAAAATAAAACTAATAGAAACTCCAGTGAAGGGATGGCGGACGATAATCTTGCTGAATGAATGTTAGTTTTGATTTAAGGTATAAAAAACAAGATCAAGGTGAGACACTAAGCTTTTCTCATCTTCACGCAAGCATTCAAGACACAAAAACCAGTGTATATCTGACAGAAGAGTGAATGCGATAATCGTATCGAAATATAAAGCGGTTGCTCGCGCGTGAGAAAATATCTAACACGACGCGTCGCGCTAATCAGCATCTTCTCTTACTGCTTCCCTTCGCATAACTGATAAGATCGATAAACGGATGCAGAGGTGAATCATACGGGAAGACATTGCTCAAGCGTTATCTCCGTGCGTTGATAGATGTCAATGTTATTGAAACAAATCCACAATTGTTAGACTTTTTCTAACAGCGCGTGTAACGGCGGGTTAATACATCATGACATGATACTTATTATCATTAACTACATGAATAAAGTAATTGAGTTTCTGTCTGCAATTTTAAAATGAGAGTATTTCTAGCCGCATTGATTCATTTAGATAATGCTACCACTTATATGATTATTTTTACAACTATTATATTGTATATTAATATTAATAGGACAGATAGAAATCGATAAAAGGCTTAGGTCTTTCACGTAAGATAGTGCAACTCCAAGTACAACAATCACTTTCTTCATTTTATATAAGTTTTCGTCTACAGATTAATTAAAAATATAAACTATATAATTCCGATGCCTTTTTAAAATTATTCATTTAAACGGTCGTTTAAGTATACGTACTTACTTTCGCTATTAATTCCATAAGAAAGATTTCGTCTATCATATCATCAGCGCTTTGTATATATAAGAATTGTAATGAGTTTTGCTAATAACTTGACCACGAACTCACTTTTCAAGTACAATTTGCTTCTGAATATCCATTATATTACAAAAAATACTTTCCATTATTTTTCAACACTCTTTTACGTTTCTCAAATCAGCTGGAAATCGCCTGTGTGTAGTAGATTCAGGTGCCTCAGAATAAATATTGCAAAGTTTTAGGACATGAAGAGAGGGTCGAAAATGTTCACTGGTTGTCAATACATATGCAGTGAGAAATTTTGTGTAAAGAAGTTTTACGTGTGACATTTGCTCCTAATTTCGCACAGGTTTTGGCAGGCCACGTTCTGATGCAGTGAAGGATATTCTATGATCCCACCGAACATTTGTGAATATTTTTACGGTTGCCTAACAATTAGGCAAATGGTACATGCATAACACATTTATATGAAATTTCCAACTATAAGTTCGTTAATGATAGGTCGTTATTATCGATCCCTCTAAAGTTTCTAGAAATTAATAACATATTTTTTATTCTTGAGACCTTTTCACTCAAAGAAGGAAGAGTCAGACCGCAATTAACATCTTGGTGCACATCGTCAACACGTTGTTTGTTTCCATCACCACATTATTTCCGTCGTGAAAAATGCTAGCTTAACGTTCTCTCGTTTTTCCTCAGTTTACTTTCGAGGTAATGAGGCAAAGGGAGAACTCATTACCCTTTACTCACTCAGTAAATTTTCCTATGAAAACCACGAATTTTTCCCGGACCATTGCACAGACGCATTTCCCGGACCTCCCTCAGGGCAGTGACATGACAGCGACATGGTAGGCGAAACGTCGGCCTCTCAGCCAACGACGCGGTGACACCCTGAAAAGCCGAGAAGTTTGCGCATCGGGCTGTTATACCCAATTTTTGGGTTAAAATCCAATCGAACTCCTGGATTTTTAATGTCGAAAAGATACTTAGTACTCCTTCCTTCGGAGGAGAAGTAAAGGCGGCTGTCCCATGTTGTAGTTTAACTGCACGTGAAATATCCTCAAGACTAAAAAAGTCTGAGCCAAATTTGAATCGCCTGTTTCATCGCCAGAGTGACGTCTTCCTAGTTGGTGAAAGGTTCGAAGCGAAATGTGCGTGGTCAGACGTAGGAGCAGGCCTGATGGCCTGAGTCTCGCCCCGCAAAAACAAGGCATCGTTGAAATTAAATTTGGAGTGAATAACATTTTTCAAAAGCCCTCATTGCCATCGCACGGGGGCGATGGAGGGTGACAGAGCGGCGCGCAGGTCGGCCGGCCGGAGCTCCCCGCACAGTGTTTCCTTTTGCCCCATCTGGCTAAATGCCTCAAGAACCAACTTAAACAAAATCCAAATCATCCAGGACAAGTACCTCAGAACAATAACTCAAGCCCCATGGTTCGTTTCAAATCTACAGTTTCACAAAGAATTAAATATTTCATACATAATCTCATTCATTACCAAGATCTCCAGCAAATTCTACTTTTTCATCAAACAAAACGACCAACTATCCCATTTCAACCTCGCTCAAATCCCGAATTACCGAACAAGAATTTAAAAAAGGTTCCCTATTCAAGCTTTTTTAGACATTCCCCTCCGAGTCGGAAAATACATAAGGCGCTTCATGAGCTCCCTTACCCTGTGTAGTTAGTTTTAGATTTAAGTTAGTATTAGGTTAATTTAAGTCGCTAAGAATACATATGTAAAAGTACAAGGTACTGATCTACGTAACTTGTATTACCAATAAAATGAAATGAAATGAAATGAGAGTTTCCTTTCTTTGCCGGGCGCCGAGCGGCAGCTAGAGGGCGCTGGGCGCCGCGGGGCGGCGTCGCAGGCGCGCCACGCCCGGAAGAATTGCCTTGCCGAGGCTGGAAGAGAATGTTGCGGATGGCGCATCTTTACGAGAATTTGGCCACTATTCCACTCTTAATTTAAATAATATATTTAGAATCGGATTGTTATATAAATCAAACTCACGCAATTTTTGTATGTGTAGATAAATATGACAGATTACGGAAGTTCAAAGAATTCTTTGGGCATTGCCCGTTAAGATCCATTTTGATGTGAATTGTGTTTTATGTTACAGTTGAGAATAGTTCTCAATTATTGAGACAAGACCTTTTAGGGAGGCTCCTTCAACTTTGGTTTCAAAGTTATTGTGATATAGGATTTCTGTTATTTTGGTCATTAACTGTCAATTGTTTTTGCAGTTGTGAATGATAATTCATGATATGAAATTGATATTTAGAGGTTCTACACCTCATATTTCCGTTTCATTTCAGTGAAGTTGTACAAGGTTTTCAGTGACGTCAAGGTCTTTCATTGTTGGGAATTTATTGGTGCTAAGCAAATGACTTGGTGATGAGAATCCACTACGTTTAACAGCCTTTGGAAATTTTGCAATGGCTCATAATGGGGACATGAACTATGATTGTAATTTTATGAACAAGGTTCATTTTGTGCATTAGACCTATCGCAACTTATAGTAGGCTGGTTTTAGGAGATCATCATTATAAGTTGAGACTGGTATACACTCTCTATAGAAATATTCCGAGATAGATCGTACTGATTAACGGTTAAAACCACCAAAGGAATAACCTCAGATAGTGGGGTAAGGGATTTCATTTTGGGAGATCTACGTCTACCCCTCCCTTTCAAATAAAGAACAGATGATTCACCTTTAATGTGTGGTAAAATGTTGTCAAGCACTCCCAAAATATTAATATTAATAAATGTAATTATCCACCTTCCAATATTCAGCTCCTTACTGGACTTTTAGAAATCAACAATAATATCCGGAGCCAAGCACGAACAGTCCTGAAGTCCCCAAGGATCAGTTGTTGATTATTTAAATGTAAAGTGAGTTGACAGCCATCTGTTGGAACGCGATTATCCAATCGGAAGTGTCGTTGCAATTAAAAATGTTGATTTCGAAGTTCCCGATGAAATAAAAGCGTCGCAGCTGATCAAAGGTCAGTTCGCCTCACATTTAAGTGAAGTGTAAGAGGTGACAGTTTTGGCCGTGAGATGGCGTTTTTCGATTGTGAAATTGTTGCAAGCGGCGCAGTAGAGACCAAATTGATGCTTGTAGTAATTAAACCCATCTCAAATTCGTAAATATGACATATTATCTTGCAGAAGGTGTATAATATAACGTGCAGAATGTACGTACAGAATATACGTGCCTGAATTATATTAAAAATTAAGTAAAAAAGGAAGACGCAATCTTAAGCAATGCTGCTGTGTTATGGAAGAAAGAAAGGACAGGAATGAGGGAGATGCAAATGGAAACTAGTCTGTAAAATCACTTAAACAACATTGGTCATAATATTCATTAAGTCCTGTAAAATTTATAATTGTGAAAATCTTAAATATTTTGAGATTTTCTCGTGTTCATTTTCTTACTTTTATTTGCTTAATGAATAGTATTAAAATTATTATATGAATAAAAAGAGTGGTCAATATCAATCAAACGCTTGTAAAAAGATAGAATCTCTAAATTTCAGCTCCAACATCCGATGGTTTCACTTAATCTGCAATAAATGTTTTTTGTAACCAATTGCCCTACATAGAAGAATTACTCTTAACGTTTCAGAAAATTACTGCCACAGTTTTCATATGGGAGTAGAGGCAATTTGAAACTAGGTAATAAAGTATGGAGGGAGTTTTAAGTTACGTAGACCGCAGCAATGGTGTTTATTGAAATATTGATATATTAGTTTTGCCATTGTCTCTATGTAGGGGACGTGCATTAGGGCACATGTATTTTGAATGGAAATTTCGAGTAAAACTATATTATGACACCTCTGAATTCTTTTTATATCATTAGTTTGATTAATGTATGAGTACCGTAATAATTTGTTTTGATGGTGAAAATAATATTGAATTCGTCGTTTACATCAATGTATGAAATAGGAATCTGGAGTAATGTGTTAATCTAAGGATGACTACAGCAAATATACGTTGATTTTTGTTATTGGAATGACTGTTCTCTCTCCAATACACCTCCCTGTATTTCAATATACAGTACTAAATATATATTACCTAAAAGATACAGTAAAATAAACAAGATAAATGGATTGATGTATGGACAGTTATTTCGTAATTATTATAATATATTACCAGAACAAACTATTTGAAATTAGTACATTTAAATTCCAAACTTTTTGTAGAAGCCTTTTGTTTGCATACACCAGGAAATAAAAATCGAATTACATTTTTAATCTTAGACTCTGCTATCAAGATCTTCATGAGATTCGAGAGGGAGCACTCCACAGCCACAAGATTTCAATTCTTAATGGAGAGGCTTTGACCAACACAGCGCTCTTACGGTCTTTAACCTTCCGATGTTCACTAGAGAGTTCCTTGGTATCTCATACAACGAAGGATGAAGAAGCACATTTTAGTCTGACTATTTTTCTCGTTCCTTTGAAGTACGATACTTTATGTGTCTGTTTATTTCTCGTCGCTCGTAAGAAGCCTCAGAAATAAAATCAATGCACCATGGTTTTATAAAATGACTTTGATAACAGAGTGTATTGTTTACACATGAACGTCGATGGAAATTTATTTCCCTTATTTGGCTTCCAGGAACTAATTGTAAACTCATTCTCCACAACATATTCAAGACAATTAATAGAGTAGAACGTGCGTTTAATACAGTCCCTATTCAAATTTGCTTGTCAACATCACAAAATATATATGGGTTCATGCCACAAGCAATTGATTTCTTCTGTTGTGTTTATGAATACTAGCTTCATTTCAATATCTGCTTTGACAAAAAATATAACTGTGACGCCGAAAATAGATGTGTATTTGCTTATAGCTCATTTCATCGGCACTCCCGTCCATCATTATTCTGCAAGCCTCCATCAAAGCACGCGACAACAAAAGAGTATTGCATCTAATGCTGGCAGTTGGTACTGACAAGATTTTAAAAGGGTAAACTATATACTTTCTGCCTCTAAAAATAATAATTACTCCACGTTGTTTTTTATTATTAAAATTATTTAACATATGTCTTAAAGCTTCACCGCTCTTATAATTTTTTTTTTCCCAAAATACTTTGACATCCTCTAAAATTGTAAAGCAATTCTAAATAACTTCAAAACAAAGTTAAATTTACTATATAAAATAAACTGTCGTTGGATATGTTCGTTTGGAGTATCATGGAAAATGACAGTCTGTATTCATTCAACAAATTGACGTCTTTACAGAATATGAAGGGAGATAATAGATATCCCCTAACTATTATGTATTGTTGCTGGAAACATTACATTGCTGCCACCCGTCGTAATTACTTGCTATTCACAAAGTATATATTGAAGATTGCGTGAATTTCAGAGTCTGAGCGTTACACAGCAGAGTGATCTCATGAAATGACTTTGCTGGACTGCTGGCGTCGAGGTCTGGAGACTGAGAGTTTCGTCAGAGACCTTTGTCGTGGTCTGTGCCACTATTGAGACACCCGTGACTCTCCGTTTCTAGTGTGCTTCCAACGAAACCGATCTCGATATTTTGTAATGTTTCTGATTATCATCTGCTACGGTCAAAAAGAAAACTGGAATTGCCTTTAGTTTTCGCAATCAATGCAATTGTTTTAGTGATATCGCTTGGACTTATAAAATATTGCGAAACTCGCACTATCTAACAATGTAGAATTACAGCTTCCTGGATTCTATCAATAATTCTAAAATGCATATCCAGCTGTCGTGTTCTATTGACGGTAGCTTTGATACTACTGCAATCGTTAAAATTGCCACTGGTATGATAATTGTTTCAAATAGTATTTGTTTTTCATTTTCTAACTGCATGTAATTTCCTTTGGAAATTATTGCCATTGTCGCTGCTATTACAAACATTAGTAGTGTGGAAGGCAAGAACGATGTCCGATTGTGCGCGGATCGGCCTTTCAAGCCGCGTCGCATAGCACGGCTGGAAATTCCGGTGGGAAGACGGGCACTCGTAGCGCCAGCGACGGCACAACTCTTCATCGCGGACGCGTTTGAACACTCACTGAGTCAGAAACTCCGGCTCTCGGCGACAGCGCGGTGTGGCACGGGCCACCATAATTTCCCTCACATCCCTATCTTCACTCTCGCCCGCCGTCGCCCCTGTTGCCGCTTTCCTCTGCCGCTGTTCTATTATTCTATTCGCATCCTCTCCCGTCTCCTGACCTGCTTCTGTCGTTCAGCTGCTATCTGGAGGAGAATTCTAGCGGTCAGCTGCCCTGATCGGTATAGTTTTCCGAGGCTTCTCTGATCAATACTCGGCGAATGCCGGAGCAGTACCCTAACGAACCGGCCATGGACCGCGCGCGATCTTTTCTTCCTCTTCCTAGTCTTAGCCTCACTCCCTACTTACACACACAGTTACATGCACTACGAACTACATATGTCGGGAGACCGGTCGGAAGCTTAGAGCTTCCAGCTTAGCGACCAGTCCGGAGCTAATAGTCCCAACTGGGGGGATGCCCCACTGATGGGAGATGCCTGGCTGGGGAAAACCCCGACAGCCCACGTGTAAATCAGCGTAAGATCTCAGCTACTCAGTGGGAAAAGATCACCGCCACCTCCAGAGATAAAAACGTGCACCATGCTTCTGGGACCAATGACCTTAATCGTCAGCACGACCGAAATCACTAATCAATAAAAAAAGTGTTATCGTACCATTCCGAGCTTCTCTCCTCCCCCATGGATCCCGTCCCCTCAATCCCTCTCCAACAGCGTTGACGTGGGGACAGGAGCAGTGCGGGCAAGGGGCACAGCGCCGCGGGAGAGAGAGAGGGGGCGAAGGGGGAGGGGAAAGGGGTGACAGCTGCGGCCGCGGATCACTAACGGCGGAGTAACAGCGAAGAGAAGAGGAAGGAAGGGAAGGGAACGTTGGAACTGTGAAGGGCGATGACGTTATCGACGGGAGTAGACGCCAGAGGCGGTAGTGGTAGAGGCGGGGAGACAGCGGGGCGAGCGTGTTCGCTTGCAAGACAAGTGGAAGGGATGGGGGACGCTCAAGTACCAATTAGCGTTTATATGTCAGAGGATGGTAGAGGTTTTGCTGAGAATCGGGTTCTTAGAGCTGAATGAAATGCTCGCTTAAAGCTTTTATATCATGGATTTTAATTGCCGTTATTCTTTTAAATGAGCTATTGACACAGATATTTGTAGTGTGAAGTTTCAGTTTAATATTACTGGCGGCATATGAAATGGAGTGCGTGAACCTACTTCAGACTATGTTAGCTTCATAGTCCTGGTATCCGTTCGTTGAAATCCCGGTGATATCGGATTTTCAACTTAGCTACAAGTGTCTTATGGGACGATGACGCTACTTGAATGAGTGTCCGGGAGCTGGCCTCATCGGGTCGATTCTTTTCCAATTCATTCCAAGAGCCTGCTAGAGCAATACCTTATATGAGCTACTGAAAGCACGCGATCCTTCGTTTCCGAAGAGAGTGCGTGAATGCATTTTGTGGTTCGTATTGAGTGGTAGCACTATAGGAATAAGGTAATAATGAAATATTAGTGAAATGTATCAAGTGGTGTTGGATGTAGGAGTGACGAGGTGTTGGCGTTGCAAATGTGAGTTTTTCTCTCCCTGCGTGAGCTGATCCATGGCATAATGAGGCAGCTCCGACGCTCTCATCGCCCGCAGCTTGTCAGTATTCCCCGTCGCGGGGCCGTGGCCTCGTGATGGCGGTCGCGGCGGCGGAAGTGACGCTATAAAAACGGCGGCGGCAAAACCCGCTGGCAGCGCTCCGCGGCGGAGGGCGCAGTTCCGACAGCAGCTGCGGCGGCGGTGGCGGCGGCAGGGGCGGGGCGGGGCGGGGCCTCGCCCCTTTAAGCTCGTGAGCGCGCGCCCCGCCCTGCCCCGCCCGGCCCGAACTCGAGTTGCTGGCGCCGGCGCCCTCTACTTTGTCGGGTAACCGGAGCCGCTGCCGGAGGGTGCTGGGCGCGCGCGGGCCGCGGTGCGGGGGGAGGGAGGGCGAGCGCCGTCGCGACCGCTTCATTCCCGCTTCGCTGCGCGCGGTCGCGCTCGCTAGCTCCCGCCCCCACCCCCACCCCCACTCCCTCTCCCCGCCGCGCCCTCCGACACCCCGCGCAAGGCCAAAGAGCTCATCCCGCCTCCTGGGTTTCCAGGCCGGAGCCAAATCAGTCGGGAAAGGCGCGCATGTCGCTGCCATGAGCGAACGCAAAGTAAAAAGTTTTTGTTTCATCAAAATGGCGGATTCAGTGATATTTCTGTGTCTTTAGATTGCGAGACTGCAATGTAAATCTCGCCAGGTTTTAGCTCACCTGGTAAGTTCTTATTTGTGAGCTACCCCACCAGAGAGTGGGAAGGTTTCTTTTTCCCTGGATAGGGATGTTATAGCTTTAATAATAATAATAATAATTATTATTATTATTATTATCATTATTATTATTATTGTAATCTAAATTTCTTCATCATCTTTGCCTTAACGTTTTCTATGTATTTTTTAAAAGGTTTTGAAACAGCAAATCCGCCTTCTTTTGCTATTTTATAAAAAACTTCAATTGCAGGTGGTCAATTTGTGTAAAAAATATAACACAATTTTGATGACTTTAGTTGATTCTCCAGACATTAGTAGTATTTTCGTATTCTTCTTTTTCGTATTTTCTGGTCAGTTACTTTAGTATTATTCACTGTCAGTCTGCCAACCATTTTAAAAGTGAAATAGTTTTTATTCACTTATAAAGAGCAAGAGCCATTTAAGAGCTCCACTGAACTAGTATTTCGGGTGGAAATGTAATCCTTCAGAAATGATATATTGAATTTTAGTTTCTAGGTAAGCAAAGCCTGCTTACTGCCGTACTCTCGACGTGAGCCTACACTAATTAAATTTGTGAGAGACAAACTGGCGCGGCTCCCGACCCAATGATTTTGCACGAAACGCATCGCTTATGCTCTGTGTGGGACGTGAGCCTGCGGTCGCCGCGTCCTGACTCCCAAACGGATTGCCAACTGTCGCACGAGCGGTTCATGAGGCAACCCCGGCGTTTATTACGCGTTGCGTCATTAGAAAGGCGTTAATGACGCAGAGTTCAGCGCACAATCGTCATTTTTACGCGGCATTAGACTAGCAAAGCAACGATTAACCATTACTGTTGTAGTTTGTGAAATAATCATACACGAGAAACAAGGACAATGAGCAAATGCTTCATATAATTTCCTGGCTTTCATTTAATTAAATGTGTAGGAAAGCAGTTTCAGAACAAAGGTTGCTAATTATAAAGTTGTAATGTTTTAACTTTGAAACTCACTTCTCGTCTCGTCAGTTTTTTATACAATAGATGGCAAAAAGGTTACAGAGCAAGAATATCTGCTTCAAAATCGGTTGTGAATCTCTGAAAGGCTTACGAACTGAAAGAAAGAGGAAAGCGGAGAATAAAACATTCTCGCGAACAATTAAAATGATGCAGCATATCTTTGCGACCCGCATGCTTTCACTGCCGCTCTCCAGTTCTCCTCTACAGGTGCGAAATCTGTTATTCAGAAGTCGCAGGATTATGAAATTCAAATTGAAGGGGCGCGCCGCGCCGCACCGGGCTCCTGTTCAGAATACGAGCGCCTCTGCGCAGGTGTCGGTGGGCGACAAGGGGTTAGAGGGGGAATTTGGGCGGCGTTGCAACATTGCGTCAGGCCTCAAACGATAATACGGTACAAGTTTTGGGTCCCTGTTTTCTTTCTTCACTTGAAACGCATTCAAGAAATAAACATGCATGGTTTAGTAAATCAATACTCAGTAAAATAACAACAGTACACATGAAAGCGTAAGTCGAAAAGATTGAAATGTCCGAAACGAAGTCCCGTAGAATGTCTAAACGTCATACGAATCACCACTGATTCTGCGATCACTGTAATCCCTACTGATACATGTATTCGCTGTGAACTCTGGTACAAAGTAGCATATCAAACTAACCAAAAAGAGGCTGGTGTGCAGGTTGGCAGTAAGTGCATCAGGGCTGTGCCGCAGGGCGAGCGTCTGCCTCTGGCCGCCGCCTCCGGCGCGTGCGAGCACGAGAACCGTCAAAGCCGCTGCACGCAACGAGCCAAGGGCGTGGGTGGGGCGAGGCGGGAGCGGGTGGCGGGCAAGCAACAGGTCCCACGGGCAGCGGCGATCGGCACCCCGCCCATCTCGCCCCGCCCCGCCTCGCCCATCACGCCCCGCCCTCGCCTCATCCCGCTCCGCCCCACTCCGCCTCGCACCGCCCTGCCTTGCTCCACCACGCCCCGCCCCTCCCCGCCCACGGTGCCCACCCCGTCCCGACGCATCCCAACCTCTCATTCCTCTTCCTCTCAATCCGACGCCTTTCAATACGACCTCTCTCAATGCCACCCCTCTCAATGCCACCTCTCTCAATCCGCATCATCTCAATCCACCCCTAAACGCCGCCCCTCCGCTCCTCTCCGCTCTGCCACGCTAATCCACGCTGCGCGCTGCCCACACCCGCTTCGCTCCTGTGTGCGCAGGGAACTGCCTCGGAAATGCCCGCGCTCTTCCTCCGCCAGCATCTCTCTCCGCCCGCGCGACCGCTCCTCGACCGGCGTGACACTTCATCCCACCCTCCGTCAGCAACCCTTCGCCATCCACCTTGTCTGCAGCACCCGTGGCCAACCATGTCATGCGCACCACCAGTGAACTTCATCCGACTGACGAATAAACCCCACCGACCTCCTATTCAACCACTGACCACACGCTTCCGCGTCGGGCAACTCCTCCCCCTTGACCGCCCCCTCAGACAGCCTTGCCTCGCACCCGGTGCGTTTACCCGCCCTCCTCACCTGTTACTTCTTTCCAAACGATGCCCCTTCCTTTCCTTATCAAACCACCGCAGCTCCTGGCGCGCTTCATCTCTCTCGCCTCTCCTTTCGCCGCGCGGAGCGTCGTATTCTTTAATCCGGCCAGAAATTTGGGGCGCCGGCGCCGGACGGCAGCGCGTGGTGCGGCGGCGGCGGCGCGCGCGGGGCGGGGCGCGGCAGGCCGGGGCCGAGGCCGGGGCCGGTGGCCGGAGAAACGGCGGGTGGCGGCGGAGCCTGTATTGATTGGAGGCACGCGGCGGCGGCGGGGGCGTGGCGGGGGCGGTGACGGCGGGACGGGGCGTGGCGGGGCATGCCGGGTGCGGCAAGAGTGGCGGTGGGGGCGGCGGCGGCGACGGCTGCGCCTCGGTGCCTCAGCCGTGCTGCGGTCTGCCCGGGCCCAGGCGCCGCCCCTCGTGCCACGCCCCTTCGGCACGCGCCTGCTCGGTGGCGCTCGACTCTTGCTCTCCACGTCGCGCCCCGCTCCGCCCCTGCGCTTCGGAGGCAATTGTATTAGCAGACTGCCGATGCCCCAGGCGCTCCAACAAGTGCCTCATTTCCGGTTTCACTTGCACTTTTTCGCCCTTCAGTTTCGATGACAATTTTGTCCTTACACGATAAAGATCGAGTCAACTCTCCGTGGCAAACGAAAAAGGAATCTGGTTTAGCAAAACATCATATATTTTACAAATGTAAATGTAGTACCTCTTCAGTAGATCGTAGACTATGACTTCAGTAGATCTTCCTCGAAAACTCAGTAACAGCTTTCTTTTCCCGGAGTCCTGTTCCTTGCCAAATCTACGATCGCTCTTTCTTGCTGTATCACGTTTACACTTCCTCCCGTTGCAACCTGCCCAACTTTACTACCTCTTCGTCCCATCATTCACAACCTCATTTTCCGGGCCTCTCGTACTGCTCCACGCCGTCACGCCCATTTCCGCGGTACCTCGCCCGAACACTCTCGCATCGCACTCTCCACCGACGCCCCCTCCGCCCAGCCGCCCCACCCTGCCAAGTCTCCCCTCGTAACCGCCAACATCGCTACACCCACGTTTGCCACCCTTCGCCCAGCACGCGCTGTTCCTCCACCCCCACCGGGA
Organism: Acheta domesticus; assembly: GCA_031308135.1. NCBI lineage: Eukaryota > Metazoa > Arthropoda > Insecta > Orthoptera > Gryllidae > Acheta > Acheta domesticus. The sequence continues at coordinate 158,512,214 of JAHLJT010009436.1, forward strand.
GAGGTGGCTCAGGGCATCAATTGATGTCACTGCAGGACTTCCGACCGGGGCTTCTAGTTTCGAGTCCCGACGGTGGCTAGATTTTCGACACTAGCTAGATAGCTAGTTCGAATTCAGTCCCTGTCAGGAGGATAATTCTAGCGGTCCACTGCTCTGATCAGTATTTTTCCTGGTTTCTCCCATCAACTCCAAGTGATCGCCGGAGCAGTACTTTAAAAACTGGGCCTCTTTCCTATCACCTCCTTGTCTTATCCTCTCCCCTTACACACTCACTAACATGCACTATACTACCGCACATGCTGGGAGACCAGTCGGGAGCTTGTCCCGGCTGGGGCAGTGCCTCCCTGGTCGGAGATAACTGGTTGAGGAAAACCCCGCTAGCCGACGGGAAGTTCGGCGCCAGATTTCATCATCCAGCTGGCGAAGATCACCGCCATCTCCCGGGGGGGGATACACTACACTTACAGAACTAATGACCTAGCAGTTACGCGCCCGGAATCACTAATCAACAATCAATCAATCAAAATCCTCCACGCCCGCCAACTCCAGAACACCCCGGACCCTCCATTGGCACACCCCGCCCCCCGCCAGACCCTCCGTGCCGCCACCGTCCTCCCCTCGTACTCACTCTCCTCGCTGCCTCTGGCCGCGCCCCGCGACGCACGACACAGCCGCCCCGCCCGGGAAATACGAGCGCCAGGGAATGCCCCGAATTCCTGGGAGGAGGAATGGATTTTTTTACACGCCGTGCGCGAAACGCGGTTTTTTGTGCTTGTATTCTGTGAGCAAGACTATTTTTACTTTCTCACCACGGAGTAGAGAGAAAGTTATGTAATGGTGCGCGAAGAAAACGGCTATTTTTTGGCAGAAAAACTCTCATTACAGGGACCCTGGTAATGAATAATTGGATAAATCTAGTTGCTCAATTTTTTTAAAATCTCTTAACACGTGGTGTAGTCAGAATTAATTTTCTGTGGGTCCTTCATTCCGAAAAATCGAATGATGGCAACACGTCGGTCCGTCTGTGAACAATGCTAGTGACGAAACGGTTCAGCCGATTTTCTCCAAAATTGATATTCCCCAATTGATCTAGCTGATGTCTCAGTCCCCATAATTTGAAACCGATATTTTAATTTTGGTGCGTACTTTACATGAAGTCCCTGTATCATTTTCCAAATTTTCAAATAAATGAACTCCATCGTTTTTTGATTAAATTTTGTTGTTGTATTGTGTGAAGGACGTTAAAGAGAATGGTACAGCTCTCATGTTCGTTGAAAACCCTGATTTTTTCGAAAATTGCAAAAGTTTAGAATTTTTTCGGCATCTTTCTACAACTAAAATATTAAAGGTAAAGATTTTCCCTTAATCAAATCTGTTCCTTAAAGATAGATTTTGCAATAAGGTCATGAACAACTTTTCGAAAATTTGAGAATTTTTTGCGCAATATTGAGTGAAAATATGTGCGAGAAAGTAGTTGCTCTTTTAACACTATTAGTTTTCTAATAGCGTGCGGAGCATTACGAAAAGTGCGCGAAACATCACGAAGCGTAGTACGACACATCTTTGGCTCACGACGGGTTAAAGAATGGTACATGCAACACTTGTGCTCATCTTTTCGCCGCTCATCTTATGTCATCGTCACATTTTCTTTTGCTCTTTTTTCTTGTGCTACAAGAGCAATCGCTAATCGACAACACTAAGTAAGCCAAAAAACGAAAACATGTACGAGTTGTTTGTTTGTTTTTTATATTCGTGCAGTTTTGGACAATTTACTTACCCGATCTTGAAACATTGTTATCGAAACATAACATTAATTTTTAATATAATCATTAATATTTTTCATTATTTTAGAAATTACATACTCGTACTATTTAAAAAATCTGATCCAAGTTAAAAAAAATAATTCATATCCAGTTAAAATTTGCATGAGTACTGTGAAGATACTTCAATTTAATAATTTCTAGATACTTGATATTCTTACGCTTCCTTTCCACCAAAAAGATGAAATGATCTTGAGAAGTGTTTCGATATGTACTAAACGTATCATTTGAATCGTAAGAAGTTGTTAATAGTTCGGCACATATGGGCACCTGGTGAGCCCGTCAGTTACCAAAGGTTAAACCTCTTCCGGCCCTCCATGAGGCATTCATGTTTCATTGGACGCAGCACGGTCTACTTACGGAACTGACATTACTCCCAAGACCCTTCCTGGACATTCTAGGAGTTTTCTCTAAAAATACTCCTTTGGGAGCGCTTCAGAGCACCTTTGGAGGGAATCAATAGTGTATTAGATTCCACTCGACAGTCGAATTGATTGGTACTATTTTAGTTGATCACAATAGGATATTATGAAATAATGTTTTAAATAGCGTGTTTTATGGGGTTTTCGAGGTACATGCTGTGGTGAAGCACTGTCTGCTACTAATTTTCCAACATTCACTTTTAGGACTTGATATGTAATATTGATGATAATTCACCCTAGTATTGCTATCGACACATTATTATATCTATACCCACCATCACTATCTATGGCCAAGAATGGAGGACTCAGGCAACTATTATTTGTACACTGTATTTTTATTAAAAACTACATTGCACGAAAAAGTTAGCATGAAACAAATCAGCCGGATGCACCAAGGTAAGCAAGTTTTAAATAACGCAGATGTCTAGTTCTTGTTTGTGCAAAAAGTCGCTTTCGGAAAGATCATGCATTTATTGGTAACACTCCTTCGTGAAGCATACCGTCCGCCTGCCAGAGGATAGATATTCATCCATACTCCTAGTAGTGATTGTCCCGCGTCCATTTCACCTCTGCCCCATCTCGGGCTCAACGTCTCTCCTTCTCTTTCCTCACCCCGTCCCCCAGCCATTGACCTTCTCCTCTTCCCCGAACCGTCCTCAGATCTGCCCTCCCGATATCCCGACCTAACCTTCCTCGCACCTCACCCAGCCGCCCACCCCACCCACCCCCGACACAAACTCAATCCGTCACCACCTCGACCCGACACAGCCTCGACCCGACACAGCCTCGACCCGACACAGCCTCGGCCCGACACAGCCTCGACCCGACACAGCCTCGGCCCGACACAGCCTCGACCCGACACAGCCTCGACCCGACACAGCCTCGGCCCGACACAGCCTCGACCCGACACAGCCTCGACCCGACACAGCCTCGTCCCGACACATCCTCGACTCTACTTACAACCCGACCCTTGGCCGCCACTTATCCGCGAGCTACTTCCCGACTCATTCGCCCGAAGGTATTCCTCTCCCCTGGTTGCCCGCCCGCCCGGCCCCTCCCAGTCGCGCGCCGGACGCGGCGGCGGCCGCCGGCAGGTGCGAAGGGGCCGTAAGCCGCAAAGCCCCGCCAGGCGCCGGCCCTTCGCGCGGCCATAAATAAGGGCGACGGCGCGGCCCTTGCCCTCGCCTCGCCCTCGCTCTTGCCTCAGCCGCTCAGAGTCTCGGTGAGACGCCGCGTTCAACCAACTCACCATCCACCGTGCACACGCATCAGGCGGCAGGCAAACACTGAATAAAAACCGCCAAAGAAACTCATCTCCGTTCTATGCTTCGAGTGGGAATTATTAACACGTTCATGAAACTGGTACGAGTATGTAACTCAATAAATAACGGTCATGGAAAGTTCATAAGTTGTTGCATAAAAATAGGATATTTTTCCTTAATTAGTAGAAATGAAGCTGAAGTAGTTAATTTAAGTCGATTTTCAATGTTTTAAACACTCGAATTCTCAATATTCAACCATAGAAGAGTATGTTGATTTGATAAACGGCAATGGAATCGGAAAGCTGCGTATTAATTGTCTTTATCTTGACTTCTAGGCCAGCAGTCACTAATGAGGCCTCAGTCACATGCAAATGTTTTCTAAAGCTAATTTCGATCAGTATATATATATATATATATATATATATATATATATAATAAATGAATTGTGTAGATGTGCAAATATTCGATTCCACCGGCCTCCGAGGCCGGGACCTTCTGTCATCCAAACTAGTGCTCAACCTACTCAGCTATGAAAGCAAACATTCCCTTCCTGACAATTTACCAATTTAGTGATCAAGCGATCTTGTATAAGGGTATAGTTGTCATTAAAAGTGGAGATAAACAAAACAGAATGACAAACATTGAAGGCTCTCAATTGCAACGACTGGTTCTGTTGTGGACTTCTGATTGCAACATTCAATCGCTAGTGTACAATGTGCATCCCAGTAGTGTCAAGGTCTTCTACTGGTGGCAGTGGCACGCGTCGTGGCAACTTAGCACGCCACGAGCTTCTCTGCGCAACTAGCGTCGAGAAAGGGAAGTATTACGAGTAGTAGCAATCCCGCTGTTTTACGATGGGGATGGCGTTGTCTCTGGCGGCGGGATAATGAACTGCGAGGAAGGACGATTTCGTCGTGTCACTCGTGCCACGGACTCTCACTCGTGGCATCGATCTTGACAACACTGGTGTATGCTGTTTCATTTCTTCACTATTCATTTCAATTTTACCGAAAGTAGAATATTAGTACAATTCAAGGCAGAGCCTGAGCGTTAGGCAATTTGCCTTACGCTTGTGTCGATCGCGTTGCTTAGTAAACAAGCGAGCATTTCAATCTTGCACTACTACTAAGGTCTCGTGGGCGATTGATTATGTTCCTTAGCCATAAATTTTAATTTCGATGTTCCTATTTTTTACTGCTTCGGCAAGTCGTTTCAAAAAAGAGTTGTGGAGTGAATGCACGCCTTCCTACAATTACAAGACAATAAGACAAAAAGTGGCCCACAAAAGGCGGGTATGAGCGAGCAGCGTGCAGAGGCGACCGGCACAGGGAACGCCCGCTGTCCTCTTATTGAATGGCGCGGCTGCGCTGTTGCGAGCACTTGCGGCGGGCGCTTAGAATTCCACTGCGCGCGCTCATCCCTGCGCGGCGCGGGCGGCCTCTTGTCCGGCGCTTCGTCCGGCGGGCGCCCGGCCTCCCCACCCCCTCCCTCATCCATCTGCCACCCTCTCCCCCTCTCACGCCCTACCAATACCGCTTCGCCCGCCGTACATATCCCCGCTCTGCCCCACTATTAGACAACTTGTCCCGCCCCGCTTCGTCTCGACAGTGCTCTCCCCGACTTGACTACTCCCAACCACCCTCCCTCTCACCTCTTTCAGACGCCCCCGACCCGCTCCGGTCCCAACCAGCCCACCGCCGCCGCCCACAGCTCGTCGCACTGCTCCACTCCGCCCCTTTAGATCCCTCCCTCACCGCCAGCCTCGTTGCGCAGCATTCTGTCCGATTTATCTACAAACCTTCTTTTTCTCACCACCGCACCCCACCTCCTCCTTTCCCTCCCTCTCAATTTCTAAGTCTCTCCGCCCTGCCACCTCCCCTTCACTCCCTCTCGCCACCCACACGTCCTTTCCTGCGCTCCGGAACCATTTCCCCACCCAGCACCACCTCGCTCGCACTGCCCGCCCCGCGTCGTCTTTCTCTGGCTCTTTTCACCGCGCCCCTGCCTGCCCCGCTCCACCCCTCCCGATCTCCCCCTGCACCAGGCATCCACTCCGCCCCGCCTCTCCCGCCCGCACTCCCAGCAGCGCAGCGCAGCGGAGCGGAGCGCGCTGGACTTTGCATTGTGCGCGGCGGGTCGACGCGTCGCCCATTGTGAGTGCGGGCGGGCGCGTGGGCGTGGGCGGTGTGGGCGGCTGTGGTGCGGCGTGCTCACCGCCGGCCCCCTGGGCCCGCCCGCCCGCATGCATAAACATTACAGGCGATTGTTTTGTGACGTGGCGTATGCCATCTCGCCGAGGCAGACGCCTGGAATTAATGTTCGCACAGTTCCTTTCCTCTTTCTTTTAACCTCTCCTTTCCCATGTTTTGGTCGTCTTCTTTACATCTCTAACGACATTTCCCTATTTTTCCCTTGATACTTTTCATTTTAATGCATTTCTTTACTTTCATTAACTAATTTATTAACTATTCATTCTTTATCTCTTTTCCTAGAAGAAAATCTATACTTCTGACGTTTATCTATCTATTTAGAATAGCGGCTTCCTAGATTAAATTTTATGAAAGGTATTATTGTGTTGACAAAATTGTCTAGTTCTTTCCTATTATTGAGTTAGCAGAATCCTACACGATTGTTTTATTTTTTTATTTGAGAGAAAATATAATCAAGAAAAAAACAAAATCTTACAATTATCTCCGCAAATATTTGAAGAACTGAACGTAGGCGTAATTTTCAAATATATTCTAGATAACACATTTTATGGATATCGATGCAAAAAATGTAAAGGCAGAATTTACATCAGAATTAATTCATAATTCTCGGCATGTCTCCATTCGCTAGTGTATTATTACTAAATTTGTTTGCAGAAATTTAAATAGTACACAAAACTTCAATTGGGGTGAATTGAGACACATTGACACGGTTTGTTAGCAATTTATTGATGCCTGGAAAAGAGATATTTCAAGTTTTTTCCATGTGATGTCAGCAAAACTAGTGTAGTGTATTATTAACAGACACAAGCATTGTTTTTCTGCATGTAATTAATGCATGTATGCATTAATGCATGTATTATTAACAGACACAAGTATTTCTGCATGTAATTAAAAAAACTAAACTTATTCAAATCAATGTGCCCCATCCCCGGGTAGATTGATGTACCTCATGGAGAACTTTCATGCACCATCCGGCACTTCGATATGTTAGGGAAAAGTGGGTAAAAATAACTGTCACTGCATATTTTCCGTAGAAATAAATTAGCAAGTCATATTACATATATTTAAAGGAATTCAAACATTTATTTACAAGGACTGTGGAAACGACCAAAATCGAAATGAAATATATAACGGTCTTATATTAATTCAAAGAATTTCATATTACCCACAATTTATTTGTAAGGAATGATAAAGCGATTAAAACCAAAACTAAATGTATAATGGCCTGATGTTCTTAGCGTTCCTTGTCCGATTGTTGGCTTATTGCTACTTTGTCATTTCTGACCCTTCAACCCCAGCATTATCAAGAAAAAAGGGGAAAATTACCATATTTTCCCTTCATAAACCAGATGGGATTATCAGTTTTTCTTTAACATGGCCTACAAAGTGAATAACCGATCTCTTATGTGCTAACCACACTATAACAAAGTTAACAGTTATCATCATCAACAATATTTTGGTCAAACGTATCTGCTTCTTCCCTTGACTTCACCTAGCAGGTAATGTAGATTAAAATCATCAGATGTACTAGTCACACAGATCTCTTAAGGATGTTCCAGATTCTTCTGACGAACATAATTCTTCCACCTTCGTACTCTTCTTCTGTCGTTTTAAAGGTTTGGTGTATTCCATCCCCAAAAGCATATTTGCGTTTTTCAGTTCTTTCTCTCTATTTCTTTGCTGTACTGCAGCGTGTTCCTCTTCTTTAACTTTTCGAAAATCCTTATTTTCTCTTATTATTTATTATTTTAAAAACTAATATTGGAAACTCTTGGTGTGAAATGTTTGGATTAAGGACTGCGTGGTAACAACAACAACAACAACAATAATAATAATAATAAAAATAATAATAAATAATGAAAAAATAAACTAAATAAGGATATAGGTTGTTTGCAGCTCTCTTATAGCTGCAATATAATCCAATATAAGCTGTATCAATGTGCCTCAATCATCAGTTTTGAATAATATGTATCTCTCATCCAACATTTCGTAATTTGCCTAAGAAAAAAGAATGAGGAACTTTCAAAGAATAGTTTAACTTGCCAGGGAGGGTATTCTGTGTTGTTGAAAATACTGGAACAGCTGCATAATACCACTGCAATTGTACAACTAAAATTTACTTTTGACCAACAAAAACACTAAATTACCCGTTCGATTTCATCCAACTGCTCACTTACGCCAATACTTTCTGTAGGTAGCTGTGTACACTAGAGCCTTGTTTTGTAGCTGTTCTAAAACTCCCTGTAATGACCTTGTGAGCAGTAGAAGGGGTGTATCAAGGTGCCCCAGGCATCAATGGCCACCGTTCTCCCTATAGTTATATATTAATCATATATCTTGTTTGTTTGTATTATCGAAAGCGCATGTGCGACTTCTCAAGTCCAATAGTAAATTTGTAATAGTTTTCACAGGCGTTACTTGATCGGCTGCCTGAAAATAAAAGGAAAAGCCAAACATTTCTAACGATGGCGGCAAACAGCTTAGTAATCCCATCGGCCGCGCTCGGAGCCTGCGCAAACAGAGACCCGACCTCCCTGTGGGAGTGAGTGAGAGGGTGGTGGGGGCAAGAGGGGAGCCGAAGAGCATCTTTGGCGGGTGGGCGCACACTGCTCTCAAGCCGCATAGTTTAGAAATAAATCAGTGATAATGAATGATAAGCAATCGGTAAGAAATGTTCTCTCAAAACTCGTTACACTTTTGAAAGGAACGAACCCAGAATGGTTCAAGAAGTAAATCTGTTAAGAGTAGGTATCAATATTGGCACTACAAACCACGGTCTATTGCGACCTGTTGTGTGATAAGGTATAGATACCGTCCTTAAAAGAAAAATTGCCATTATTGAAAACAAACTATAAAAAGAGCCATTCCAAGGAAGACCTTATTGTTTCCTTTCTTTGCTACACCTACCATTAAGACATCTCGTACCATTGAAATTAATACCAGAAGTGCAGATACCTTGAAAAGAGTGTGTGCAATAAATGTATAACGAACAAACAATTCGCTCGTGTTTGGGCAAAGGGGTATAAGTCCTATTTCATAACATTCACTTTTTCTGGCATATACCCTTTTGCCCAAACACGAGCGAATTGTTTCTATTTGTGAATGTGTCCCGTTTGATTCAGATATTGTTCTTTTGCAATACTCCCACGTTATTTTGGAAAGTGAACCAAGTGAGTTTTAAATGAAAATATACACGTAATATTCTGAAACTTCTAAGTAAATATGCTAAATCACAATGAAAAGAACGATTAACATGTAAGAATATCTAAATATAAATAAAAGAGGTTGTGCTTATGTCTGTCGTACATAGACGCAAAAACTACTCAAACGATCTCTCCAAAATTTTCAGGCCTTCTTCTTATAGTATCGGAAGTGTTTAAAGAGTGGATTGAATCAAATATGCGGGGACGTTGTCGATGATGATAATTGTGTTTCTGATTACTCAATCGCCCCTGAACAGAATCTATACACAACAAGCCGCACCGTCAAGTATTAAGAGCATCTATTGCTGCATATTCTCCCCTGCGTTTGTGAAAAATCGGCCGGAATAATTACTTGAACGTTATCTCGTGAAATTTGAAATAAATTGGATTTCTGCTGACTAGAGTCATAGCGAATGCATGCCCAAACTTGAGAGAGAATTTTTTAACAACCGGATACTTCACAACCATGTCCAAACCAGGACAGAGAACAAACCCACACTCACGAGAAAGTCTTTCATTTATTAGAATTTTGCAGAGCTTAGCTTAAAACGTGATGAACAATCACATGGCTTGTAGCGTGTGAAGTGTAATATACTACAATAGCGAAGAATTGCCGGATCCACAAGTTTTATATAAAATGACGTTCCCGATGTGCATATTCTTTCCTTAGACTTCTCTTGACAGATATCAGAATTTATTCTGCGTATCTTGAAGGGAAGATTGAGAGAATATTGATAATTCAATACTTGCATTTATTTATTTATTTGGTAGAGAAAACAGTAAAAACTGTGTATGACGTATGGGGGAAGAGATTATTTGCGCACATTTTCTTGAGGCTCGGAATTAAAAAAACAAAACTAAAAAACGCGAGATTAGCAACATTTGAAAAATTAGACATTTTCGTTCCCGAGTTATAGAAAAACAATTTCAACGGCAAATGAACTGCTGATTTGATTTTTATGCATTGCTAACAAAATAGTTGTGGATACAAAATTTTATCTGGGAATCTAAGAATCTAAACTATATCACGAATGAAACAAATTGAAAATACATCACAAATACTACATTATAATAGCACGAAGTAGCACAAAGTATATAACGAAATAATCTTGTTTGACTCTTGGTGGTGCAAATAACAACACATCATCGTGATTTCATCGATAAAAATTGTGGTACTACAGAATGCCACAGACTTCCTCGTCCTAGTTCACTTCCTAATTACTTTAGTTTGGTTTAGTTATCCGGCCTTTCACCATCCTCTTCTCCGGTGCTCCCTATCGGTGCCCAAAAACACGTTTTTTTCACACTTTCACAATTGTTCGGTTCCCGAATAGTAGATTTGAAATTTTACACAATATTATGGGCGAGTAACGTGGTCTAATAAGCAAATTTTCAATAAACGTTTTTTGCCATATTTTAAAAAAATCGTTCTGAAAATGCAAAAATATAATCTCCTTTTTACGTAAAGTTTGAGTTCTCAAAACAAAGAATTTGAAGTGTATGTTCTCATAAATGCAAAAATTTATGAAAATGCCCGTAAAAATGAACAACGCGAGATATGCATATAAAATAACACTTGCATTTTGTAAATTAAAAGAGTAAATCAAAATATCGTTATCAAATTATTTAGTGAATTTTGTACTATCCGTACAAAAGTTTGTAGCCATTTTTGAGAAAATTTTGTTTTTAATACTGTTTGTATATTTTCAAAAAACAGATCTGCGCCTTCTTTGTAAGCGTCCTGAGCTCTACCAAAGTACCCTTATTTCACCCAAAATTGCGCAAGTCTAATAATATTTTGAAAAAATGTACGTGTCATGAATTAAAAAACGTGTTGTGGAGAACAAATGTCACCTCGTGTGAGGCAACTCAGGATCCACAGCATATAGCAGTTATTATGTGTATAATCAATTGGATAATGTAAGGCATGTAAATTGTATATATGTAAATTTAAATGTAATTTCACTGTATCCGGATAGGGTATATTAATTGATTTGTTTTTGGTAGCTTAATGTTACATTGTCTTCTGTCTGGTGTTGTACATAGCCCTGATGAAGGAAATACACTTTCCGAAACGTTGGCAAACAACGATGTTGTAAATTAACTCTGCTCAACAGCGACCAAGCCATGTTAACCTGCCTCCACATTTATAATTATGCTCGATAAGCATTCTTCATATTTAACAAATATCACTGAAGAAAAAGTATCTAGCATCAATTTTCGGGAAGAACCCTAAAAAATGTTAAACTTTGGCAATTTTCGAAAATTCAGGTATTTCAACCAAACCGTATTCTGCGCCTTTTTAAGCGCCTATGCTACTGGAGGATCAAGTTTCATCACAAAATTTTGAGCCATTTTTTGCGAAAAATTTGAACATGTCTTTGAGGTTTCGTGGCGTTTCGTGTGAAAGTACCCCCAAAATTAAAATATCGCATTCAAATTCAAGGGGCCGTGACATCAGTCAGATCGACTATCAAATATCAATTTTGGTGAAAATCCTGCTTACGGTTTATCCGATATTGTTGTTCACAGTCGGACAGATGTTTTGCCGTAAAACAATTGTTCAGTGTCAAGAACCCATAAAACGTTGATTAATACTATACAATGTGATAAAGAAAGTAATATATTACATACAGAAACAAGAATTATCCTTTTTGTCGGTATAAGGAATCTACAATACAAATTCTTCTGCCTAAAAATCTTCATAACTGTCTCTATACTGTTGTATACCAAAAAGTAAAATTTGAAGTCATTTTGGAGAAAATTTGAAATTTCCCCATGAGCTTCACGTCAAGTACCTCAAAAATGTAAAGAATTTTCATGAAAATTATAGAACTTCCAGTAGCGCGTGGTTGGTCTGGGAAAATACACTACAGTTTAGGCGCTAGTGCTCTTTACGCACGGGCGGACACAGACGAGCGGACGGACTTTTTAAAAAAACAGCTTGTGACATATTGCTTTGAAATGTGAGACTCAAGGTGTTCTGCCAATTGTCGACTACCGCAAAAATGTATCGGGCGGACGGACTTTTTAAAAAAACAGCTTGTGACATATTGCTTTGAAACGTGAGACTCAAGGTGTTCTGCCAATTGTCGACTACCGCGAAAATGTATCCCTTTGTCAAGCATTGTTTCTCAACGGGTGGCAATGTCTTTCATTGTGTGAAGTAAGCGTGTGTGCGTGTGTGTGTGTGTGTATAGGTGTGTGGTGTGCACGGACGGCCGGATTTACGGGGGGGGCTGATGTGCCTTCATCTTTTCGAGATATCCCATGTAGGGGCTCCCAGAGGCCCCCAAGGGTAGCACATTTGGAGGGAAGATGGCCAGGGTATGGGCGTCTGCGCGTTGCAATGTTTCGACAAAGAGAAATGCATTGCAAATACATAGTGTACGAACATACACACACATTGGTACATTTTAAAATGCGTGTTATAAATTATGAAGTATTTGTTAACAAGCTTGTGAGTCAAGAATAAATATTTATGTTTAGTAAGAATTTTTAGAAGCATTATCTATGCAAGATAACCTCACATACGTACCTTATTCGCTATGGAATGATTTAGCAGTCACCGACAACACAAAACCCACTAGTGTAATGCTGCTAGATTGGGTATCCCCCCTCCGGGCTGCAGCAAACAGTTTCAAGACGCGAAAATTAGTATTAGAAGTTCGTAGTCAAAATAATTGCAGGCGCACCTGTAAAACGCTGCAATAAACGTACGTTAGCATCGTGCATACCTCGGAAGCGGCCTTGGTTCCTCAAACCCGGTTACACGAGATATTATTGGAATGTCGTAATCTATAAAACAAGATTATAACATTTTCTTAGAGCACCCCACCCGGCTGCAAGTCTCAGAAACGTTCGAAGTTGGTTTGTTTTAATGGGGGTTAACTTTTAAAGTAATGATTTAAAACGTGAAGAATGTTCGCAGAATTAGTATATCATAATAATACAAGCATGAATTGATGAATATTTTAATGTATTTTCTGCCAGAGAACCTAATTTAATTAGTGTAATAAGTTATTCTATCCACTCTTAATATCTTAAGTCAAACTTTAAGAAATATTATTTTAATTCTGAACGAAGTAAACTTACAATCTATTTCATATTGAAATAATTAGTAAATTTGATAAAATTGACTATATTTAGTGTATTTACTATACACTAAGATGAGTGTTATAATAATAATTTCTAGAGTACAAGTCTGTGGTCACGGGGTAAGTTTTTTAGTCAAAAATCTTAGTGTGGGGAAAACAAGGGTTAGATTTTGAGCCTCTGCTTGTTCCTATGCTAAACGCTATATCTTAATGTGTTTTTTTTCTGGTTAGGGAGGCAACATTTGAATTTGAGTGTTTTACTAAAATAAAATATAGATACTTAACGTGTAGTTTCAGTACTTAACCCAATTTTGCCAAAAATTGACTTAAGAACTTTTACCCCGTGACCACAGAAGTGTTCTAATAATTCAAGGCCTCCTAAATGAATAAAACGTGTCTACGTTGAGGGTTTATCCGCGTCCGTCCCGTGTGGGCGTGTGCCGCGCCCACTGTGCCGGGGGACGGGGGGCGCAGCCTCCCTCTTGACGTCCAGGAGCATCGATCTCCTGGCGAGGCGCGAGGCGAGCGGCCCCGGGTGGCGCGGGCGGGGCGGAGCGGGCAGGGCGGCGCCTTCGGAATTATTAAGCGTGCGGCGCGGCGCCCGAAAGGCAAAACTGCGCGCTTGCACCTCGCGCCATCATCTATTCACGAAACCCTCGCGTACAGATAGCGGTTTTTCGAAGCCCGCCCGCCCGCCCGGCCCGGCCCGGCCTCCGCCCCGTCTCCGGGCCCGGGTCTCCGGTTCGCCGCCGCGCGCGGGATTTCCGCTTCCGCGTGACCAGAAGAGGCGCTCGCTCCACTGGCAGGAAGTTGGGACCGCGTGCGTCTCGAGGATTGGTTTCATTTAGGGCTTTGCGTAAATACAATGTGCGCCGCGAAATGTCTGTAAACGTCTTCTCTGCGACTTTTTATTAAGGAGGGCTCACAAATGAGGGAAAATGTCTCTAGCAGACTTGAGCTTATCTTTCTTAGTTTTTTTTCTAAACTTACTACCTGGGAGAATAGAAAGTGAATAGGTGTAGATTGTAAATGTACACTTTCAAATTATGGTAGATTTTCTGACAAAAAACGAATGTAATTTTTTGAAAGTGTATATTACGTAAGATCATTCATAAATCATTGAGTATTTGTAGTCACAATTCGAGTACGTTTCAGTCTATCCAATACATTTTGAAAACCTGCGAATCCATGAATAATGAATTGTAAAATTTATCAACGAAGAACATTGCTTACTAATAGCTTTCGTGATGGAACTCTCAGGCATGATGTATTCTATTTTTTGTTCACCAATTCAGTTTTTTCGAAAACTGTCATACACGAAAGGAATTTAAGTTTTCTATATTTCATCGTGCAACTTAGTACGTACAATATATGTATCCAAACGAAACCTCTTGTAAATTTTTCTCTTCCCGAAGTTGACTATTAGCAAACTTTTTATCATATATTTTATTGTTATAAACATATGTGTTCGCCAAAAATAGATTTGGATAAAGGTTATATTATTCTACATAAAAAATAAATGCCCAATCCGTTTTATTGTATTCGGAATTTGATGAAAATCGGAAATTTTTTAATTTGTTGTACACCAAGTAGCACGTCATTTTCATGTATACAATATTAATTTTTTTGTTTTTAATTTTATTTTACAAATAATAGCCCCTTTGAATACCGGATTGATCGTTTAACAGATTTTTGAGAGTGGTATAAATCGAGCTTAGAAAAACAATGTCACTTCAGTGCAAAGTTTCTTTCCATTATGTTTACAAAACATTATTGTGAGATATTCAAGAGTGATATTTCAAGTTAAATGACTTTGGTAAACACTTCCCGGATGCTTCTTGTTGGTACAAGCGAATGGGTCATACATTTCGAAGGCGTCCCTGAGCAGAAGCCAGCGCGCCAGATGAGCATCCACCACTTTGCATGGAAATATTTCCTCTATATGCACAAACACACCTACTCGTTTTTATGATCACACCTAAACTTGCTGTGTGTAAACTTGTGCGAACTTTAATTAGCTAACTACGTGAGCTCCAAACAACTGTGCATGGGGTAAATTTCCTAGTAAGTGTGTAATCATTGTCTCGTTACAGAGCACCGAACGTCCAATAAACGCAACTTAACTTTCAATTTAGTCTTCTTTAACCAACGATCTACTTTACGATTTACGTTATCTACTTACGATTTACGTTACTTTGTAATAACGAACACTTACGAAAACTTTCTTCACGATTACTTTCAAATACACTGAATGGGAAATCATTCATGATGATTGTCATATTCAATAAGTTTGTTTTTTTTATTTTGTAGGTCATTATTACAAGTATAAATTACACAACCTAATACTATGTGGCAGGCCAATGGTCCCTAAGCCATTGCAAAACCTACATCCAACAGTATTCTAACCTCCAAGTAATGGTTCCCAGACGGTCTCTCCATTGTACCAAAGCCGCGGATTAGTGATGAAATGATACAACTGAGGGAAAAAATCTTGAAGAGAAAAGAAAGCCTACCGTCAGAAGACGAGTGCATATTCATCATAAAAACACGTTCAAACAACTTATTTCCAGCTTTAGACGTCACGTATTCTTCTTCCCGACTTTGACATCCTCAGCTTCTGGAATGAAACGGCGTCGTAGAAAATCTTTGCGTCTGCAACTTTGCTTCTTCTCCTACTTCTTTCACACCTATTGCCTTTTATCACATAATGTGCTCATTTTTAGATTTACTTATTACTAGGGGGCGGATTTTAATAAAATGTCATTTTTCTTTTCATTTTACAACAATGACGTTTAGTTCAGAAATTCATTTTATGTTATGACAAAACAAAATGACCAATTTCTATATATTATTTTTTTGCATTTTTCGTTGATTTCGACTAAGTCATTTTTTTACCTTTTTGTCAGTTTTAATGCATTTTTCGATTATTTAATCGATTTTAATATCATTTTAATGGCACTTGCTTCAAATAATATTTACAAGATGCAACAAATGTTCCCCACAGCATTCCTGAGTGGCCTGTCCGATTTGTTAGCTCATATATTGTAACGTTGCGCCATTGCGTCATATAAAGCCGTTGTGACTTCTGTGTAATCTAAGGTTCCTATGACGCCTATCGGCGCCATAGTCAGTTCGGCCTCTTTCGAGATAAAGGCAGAGATTTTCTTGTAAAGAATAGTCCAAATCAAAAGTTTTCAAGCTTGAACAAAAGGAAGAAGCCTATATTACACCAGTAACATATCCAACAGCTTGAGTTGTTTATTTGAAGTGGTTTTGATAGAATTTTTTACGTCATTTTTCCTTTGTCTTTAGTGCATTTAAAACATTTTAAGAGCATTTTATTGATCATTTTGTGCGATGACTTAGGTCATCAAAATCCGCCCTATACTTATTACTGAATACTTTATTTACATTTCACTGATTTACTTATTTATTATCTTATCAGTCTAAACTCCGCTCTGCTTGCTACTTACCATTATTATTTTCCCATTTACTAATTACCGTTTCCGTATTAGTCCGCATCTTACCTAGAAAACGTTCTAATTTTTTCATGAATTAAAAGATATTGTCTCTTATTATGTCTTGGTCAAGCGTTACATTTTGTTATCGGAAGTAATAGTGCCCTATTCTCAGTCCATTTTCCTTTCCACGTTTCAGTGGGGCAGCAATTTCAGAGGATGTGGATCAAATTTTCATTGTCGCAATGTACACAGATACCACTGACATTTGAGTCTTCCAATCTATGTTCCATTCACCTCCTGTTCTTAACCATGCTTTACCCAATCGCTAAATCTTGCGCCTTTTTAAAGTGTGTGAACATAAAATTCACCGGACTGGTGAACATAACTCATACCGAGCTGGTATGAATTGTGCCGCTAACGTGCGTTTTTCAGGCTTTGCTGCTATGAGATATGGCATTTTTCTATCCCAAAGCCTATTAGAAATTTACATTCTGCCCCACGCATTTCCGCTCAACCAACTGCCTCTGCAGAAGGGTCTTCCAGTCCTACGCGTGCTAATAACAGTTTCACTTTGTCACGCCGGGAGCCGGAATCTCTTTCCTGTAATTGCTCTCTAAACCACCTGCGTATAAGCGTATCCGTATGTTTCCCTGTTAATCTAGTTGGCTTAATGGGTATTGTTTTAAAATTTGTCCAAATTTCTTCATCACCGACCTCTCTTAACTCTCCAGCCGACATTTGCTGCCTATCTATAGACTTAATTTGTAATAATCGGATTCGATGCTTTCCAATCGATCTAGTTCATCCAGCCCCTAAATTTCTGACACGTAATTCTTAGCCGAGGGATCTAGCGATTTAAACATTGTGAAGCTAATTTTTAAAGGCAAATTAGACACCGTGAGCACTGCGCTAATGATTTCTTTGAGCGCAATTTGTCCTTCGCATTGGCCCACCACTATCTGAGTATTCCATGGAAACTTTTGAACCAGGATATGTTTTGACACGCTCAAGCTTATCAAGCACATATCATTTTTCCTTGTTACCTGCTAAAAATCTGTTTTTGAAAACAACAATGTTCGTTTTTTAATATTTACTTTAGTTCCCACATCTCACTCCACCCTTAGATGATGTTGTAACTCCTCTGTAAGCTCTCAACAGTTGCCAAAAATAGAACTGAATCATATTGTAATCCGGAAATGTTGAGACTATCCTTTTCTGGTCCAGATGTGCCTGCTTCCTCGTACCCATGTCATTAAATAGTTTATAAAAAAATTAGCAATAGTGGCGAAAGAGGGAAACCCTGTCTTCTACTGTCAATATTACTCTTTGCGTTGTACTTCCATCGCTACACTTTACCAAAAATTACTTCTCCGTACATATGTGTAATTGTATGACTAAACGTATTAGCTCTAAATGCACGATTAAATTTCGTTTCTTTTCATTAAATTTCACTCAATCAAATTTTAAACTTCAAAAAATAATGCATTAATGAGGCATAGCAGAACAGATGAGCCAAAATCTGCAGTAAATTATCGATTCAATGAATCCATGGCCTTTTCCAGTTTCATGGCTACCATCGGCAAAAAGAGAATTTGATACAGCACTTCTCCTCAGCGCCTTGATTACAAGTACCTGGTTAACCGCTTCCAATAAAAAATACACCAAGACGAGAGGTGACATATATATAATATATAATAATAATAATAATAATAATAATAATAATAATAATAATAATTTTATTCCCATCTTGTTTTACATAGGGAATTTACACAGAATTTTCTAGGAATTACTAACCATCGATAACCAATTGTGATGGTTAGCAACACTGATTTTATAATTTTATGACTTAATTTACACATAATTTAATTACATAATTTAATAATGCTTTAATTTACACAATCAACAAATTTTTTTACAAAGTCACTGACAACAGTTAGTTTACACAATTCTAATGCAATATTTCTGATAATTTGTTTACATCATTGTCATAATGTTTTAGAATCCAAATTTTTATCTTGCGTTTGAAAATGTTCAAGTATTTACTGTTTTTCAATCGGTAGTCTTGCGTTAAGACGAACACATCGTTGGTAAAAGCCATGGTTCTAAGAGTTGGTCCAAAGCTCTTCTCTCCTGTATCACCTTCACCCCGTGCTGCCTCCTCGCTTCTCATAATTTGGCACCTCTCCCTACCGTCCAGCATTTCCCTTTCTCGCGTTTAGTTCTCTCTTCATCTTCTTACCCTTTTCGCTTTCTTCCCATTTTCCTCTCGTGTTGCCTTGACCTGATTTCAGTTCTGATTCCTCTCACCACTCACCATCCTTCGCCTCATATCCACTATATACATTTTCCCTGTTGTGCTCTTCTACATTTTATAGAGCATCCCCAGTATGTCCCAGAGAAACGGTTTTCACAAGAAACGTACATTTTATCTGACAGCTGAAATTATTAATTAAAGAGGTCGAGCGCAGAACATTTTAACCCACAACTTTTATTTCATAGCATGTGCAATGTGATGATATAAAGTTGTTCAATTCACCGCTGAAATGTACCTCACGAAGTGGTTATTCATGTTACCTACTTAAACCCAAATGCTCAATTGCTTATATCCCGTAATCATTTCCGGGTGCATTATAATTTCTGTCTGAGTCAGTGACCCTCACCTCGATCCTTTGAACAAATGCTGAGACGGCCACTTCTTTTGCCACTGGACATTTTCTTGAGCTCAGAGGGAAATTCAGTTATTGAAATAATCGTTCCCCAAGATCTCGCGGGAGTAATTCGATTCCATCACGACGGGCGAGATAAGGGACAAGAGCCAAAATTTTGTCGCTGATTTGCCATTGCATAAAGATGTCATTAGGTGGGAGTGAACATTTTCATATCAATTCTTTCATAAATCGCTTATTGCTACCGTAAATCTACGTAATATGTGAGTTAGCACAAGTTGCACTTCTCCCCTTAGTACGTAAGATAGCTTTAAGAGTGTTTTGATTTTAAACAAATAAATGTCTGCATTCGAAACATTAAATAAGGCTAAATTTACCCCCGACATACTACCACTTTTACGCATCAGAACCAATTTCTGTAATAAAATGAACTAATTATTACCGACTTCTAAGAATTTGAGACATAAATTACATGACACATGATTTAGCGACTAAAATCAACCCATACATCTACCCGGAACTACCCCGCCCCTGTCCGCTTCCCATCGCCCCGCTCCCTCCGCCGCCCCCGCCAGCGCCCGTCAGCGCAGACCGCGCGCTGGGGGAGAGCCGTCACCGGAGTGAGCGGGGGGCAGATGCTTCGGCGGTCGACGTGGGGCGCTGGGCGACGTCCTCCGAAGGCTACGCGCGAGAGAATACCGCAGGGCAAACGCAGTTACAGGAAGAAAGCGGGAGAGAGGAGGGGAAACGCAAGGAAAAGCAGCCGGGAAGAAATAGAGCGAAAAGACAAGATTTATTTTTTTTACTAACAGAATAGGAATCAGCGTTAGCAAAAGAAAGCAGATATTGAAATTTGATGGGTAAATGAGTTTATGACTTCAGTGTCACCTGCCACTGAGGCATAATAAGTGGAAATAACAGGAGTGCACCAAGCAAACAAACAAACAAAAAGAACTGAAATAATTGGAAAAGCATAGCATTGAAATTGGAAGGTGGAAAAGGGCAGAGGCACGGCTTGGTGGCACCCAAGAAAGAAGTCAGCGTCCAGGAGGGCGAGCGTGGGCGGTGGGGGGCGGCGCCTGGAGAAGGCAAGCGCGCCCTTGTATGAACAGCGCCTCTCCACCGGCGGCGCCGGTTTTGTTAGCGGCGCCCTGATTTAGAGAACAATGCAGCGCCGCCCCTCCGCGCCCTCGCCCGCGTCGCCCCCCACCCCCTCGCGCCCCTTCGCGCGCTCGGCGCAGACGCGACGCCGCCACCCCCCACCCCCCCACACACCTTGGCCTCCACGCCCCGCGCCCGTGCATGGCGACGGTTCTCTTGTCGCTCTCGTCGCGCCACTGCTCCACGCCCCGCTCCTCACGCCCACACCTTCCACACCTCACGCACCAACCCACACATCCGACGCCACACGCTCCGCACCTCACATCTCACCACGCAACACACCCACCTAAGTTACGCCTTATGCATCACGCCTCACTCACATGCCTACTCCTCACGCCCCCGCCCTGCGCCTCACACTCCTTGCCCTACACCTCATACCTTACACGCCCCACGCCCACGCGATACACGTCAAATCCCACGCCACTCGTCTTTCCCTACGCTCCACGTTCTGCACCCACCCTCCATACCTCCGATCCTTGCCCATGCCCAACGCCTTACATCTCGTGCCGCTCACCTCAAGTCTCATGCCCCACGCCTCATGTCCACCTCCCTGACCCGCCCCACTCGCCTGGTCGCACGGCCAGGTCACCGGTCACACACATTCCGTCACTCGTTAGTACGGACCTCATTGTCTGCCCCTTGCTCGCCTGCGCCCACCGTTCCTCCCTGCCTCATGGCTGCGCGCAACACTGCGCCCCGCGCCACGCGCTCCACGCCACCGACTCCACAGGCGCTCTCGTCCAACCCCTACATCTTTCCCGCGCACTCGCCCATTATTGACATTATAACTCAATTGAATCTGTGAACAAGTTGCGCTCTTATTCCTTCAACAAACAGATAAAAATTATGGATGTCCGTGTCATTATGGAAAACTTAAAATTACCTAGAGCAACACTTTACTGGAGCCGACATTTTGGTGTATCAAATGTAAAGGAAAACATGTGATTTCTAAATTTCAAAATACAGTCCATGTACTTGTCGTAACATCAACAGGAAGTAATACAGCTCTTCTCAGGAAAGTCGGAGATCTTTATAACTCAATAAGAAATTGTTGTAGAGAATCAATTTAGAAACAATTTTGTATGTTATGAACAGGTTCTTCCTTTAAAAGGGTAAATACCTTACAATTAACGGAAAGGCATCTTAAAATGAAACTTTTAAAAAGTATACGAAATCAATTGCCAAAACAAATGAATTGATACACCAAAACAAATGAATATTCGTCTAGAAAATTTTACTGCCACCAAATGAGACTCCCACATCTGAAGAATGTAGTAGCCAAAATATAGTGGTGCTGCGCAGGGAAAAATAACGCAAGTGGTGCTGCGCAGGGAAAAAAACACAAGTGGTGCTGCGCAGGGACGTTGTACGCAATTGAAACGTATTCCAGTTTTCATGCGTGAATCGCACGTTTGCAATAGCAAGTCCGAGGTATTACCTTTGCTGCGTTAGTTATCAAATTTCACTCCCTGGTGTCTTAACGTCTGAGTTAGATCATGTAAGATGTTGTGCACAAGTACTAAAAAGGAACACTGACGTGTGGCCTGCCTGTTACCTCAATTTGTCCCGTTACTTCAGATATATTTCCCATGGGAATCCTAGAAGTTGAGCCTCTAAGCAACAAGTACTGGAAACAGGAGGGACTGGCCGTGATCTTCTCGCCCCCCAGAGAGGCATATGGGCGGGCAGTCTTGATCCCTAGGCTTCGGCCAAGGGAGAGAAAGGAAACCCCGTTGTAGTGTACGGTCACCATGAAAGGCGTTAGCTCAGAAGTATGCTTGTGTTTGCCCAGACTTGTTGTGTTAATGTAGGGTCCAAGGCACACAAAATCGAGTTCCATTAAAGGAAAGGATCAAAATTACTTGGATCGTAATTAGCCGCAGGATGAATTTACGAGAATAAAACAAACTAGCATACCCGTGCGAGAACTCTCGCATGTTAAATCTCCCTTTCCCTATCCATTTGTCTATCCGTTCCATATTCTTTGTCAATTAGGTTTTAGTTTTTCGTGATAGTCACCAAAATATTAGCTTTTTACTTTTGAGAAAGCTATGTGTCGGAACCCGCTGACTTGAAAATTTCATCGAATGATAACGAAAATATTGGTATGGGTAAAACACAAACACAGTCTTCACTCTTCACTGAACACCCACATCCTTCCACAATTAAGTACACAGCACTTATAGACTATGAAAAAACGTTAATTGAATAGTTTCACTACATGCATAAGAAACAATCTTCATAGGTATAGGTATCAAGCAACTATAATAGTACTGCTAGTTGTTGCGGGAGAGCAAATCTTGAATTAATGATTATGCAAATAAACCTTGTCAGACTGCACAAACTACGGTGTTAACAGAAAGCGTAAATAAAGATTGGCGAAGCTAAGCCTTCTAAGCGTGTCGCCACAAAAATTGCTACCAGCAGGAAGGACTGAAATATTGAGATGGCCTTGATAGTATTAAAGCATGGAACCAAAAAGTTAATTGAATGGATCGAAGAATGTCTCATCTTATAGATTATGGTGTGAAAAACGTTACTTTGAGGCCTTCGGCCTCAAAATTGTACTTTTTAAGGCTCTAAAACGCTTTGTTTATGAGTTATTTGCCGTAATAGGTTGACATGTGATGCGGGTTGCATTTTACATTAATATTTCGATGCGTTTTTTTAAAGAAATCATCCATATTTTTAAAGTTAAAAT
The DNA here is from genome assembly GCA_031308135.1 of Acheta domesticus. Classification (NCBI taxonomy): domain Eukaryota; kingdom Metazoa; phylum Arthropoda; class Insecta; order Orthoptera; family Gryllidae; genus Acheta; species Acheta domesticus. Next base: position 158,535,217 of record JAHLJT010009436.1, read on the forward strand.
GGAATTCGTCAAGTCTCCGTGAAATTCTCTTTCTTTAGAGCCCTCATTTATAAAGATTGGTTGCGTGTGAGAGCCGGAACCCAAAGGTATACTACTGAAATAATACAGGAGACGATAAATAATGACTACCTTAAAAAAATCGTAAAATCGTCGTAAAAAAATTTGCAGAAAAATGTCTGCTATGAAAACGGCAAAACATTTGTAGATTCTATGTTTTAAGCGTCCAGTCAGGTCAAAAAATTATTACATATAGTCAGTCAAACGAGTGAAATTGGGGAGGGATAGAGTGGAGACAGGATGAAAGTGCGTTACCCCTCAGTGCCTTTCTATCAGGCATTCGTTCACAAACCGTGATATATCCGCTATCGTGATACTCCATGCAACTACTCAATAATTGTCAGAAATCTAACACAAAACTAAAAATTATTACTTTGTATTCTAATTTTCAAGTACTATCAGTTGCAGCTGATGGTGGATGGCGTTTATTGGATATGTGCCGATGGAAGAAGGGAGGAGAGGGAAGAAACTGGAAGCTCGAAACCTGTCGGTTGAATGTTTTTTTCTAATTTGTCAGAAAAGTGTAAAACCTTTACGTGACGTGTGGGGGACAAGTATTCCAGCGAGCATGGCGCGCGTGCTCGCTTCAGCGGCCAGGTGTTGGTGAGGACGTAGGCCGCTCCTAGGCAGGTCGTCCCAGCACGAAGGATGAGGTGTTGGCGGAGCACGAGACGTGGCGCGGGGGGGAAGAGCCCCTGGGCGAGGGATCAGCGGAGGGCGCGGGCGGCGCTGACGACGCCCAGGCGGCCCAGGATCAGGCGGCGGAGATCAGTGCCGGGTTGGGCGGGGCGGGGCGGGGGCGGGGGCGGTGCCGTGGCCGGGTCAGGCGGCGAAACAGCGGCTGGGGACGCGGCGGCGGCGGCGGCGGCGGCGGCGGTGGCCGTGCCGGAAAGTCAGCAGTCCGTCCAACGACCGCGTGTTTATGGGCACTTAGGCGGTATCTGCGGCTCGGCACAAAGATGTGACATAAAGTCGGCGGCCCGGGCGTGGAGGCGGGGGCGGGGAGGCTCAGAAGAGTCCGAGTGGAGCCCATCGTCGAAACGGCCTCGGCCATCGCGCGCCCCTCAGTGCACCGCCAGCCGGCGCCTTCGCCCCCGCCCCGTCCCCTCGCCGACCTCTTTCGACCTCAATTACCTGCCCGCCCGCCCGCCCGCCGCCTGCCGCGCTTCCGCTCCCCCTCGCCAAAGGAGCGTCTGCACCTCCCGGGCCGCGAACCCGCGGTCACGGAAGGAAGGAGATAGGGACGCTTGTGGCACCATTGGAACGCTGCGGGTAAGGGGGAGAGGACGTCACTCTTCATCTTAAGCTGTTACCCGAAATAACACGTTTGGAGATCGTGAAACAAGAAAATCGCAATAGCTTAATAACATTTTAAATAAATATATTTTTATGTATTTAATATTTTAATGGGCCGAAAAGCGATTGAATCTCACAAATTACTCATTTTTCAAAAGACTGTATTGTCTGTTGTAGAAATAGCTAGTGTAATTTTCTGAGCTACGTAAATACCAAGAAATTTATCGAGAATGATTGAAGTTAAATTATGAATGCAGTTTTTTCTCCACTCCATGTTCCTAAAGTTCATTCAGATTCAGGCGCGGTTCGTCATTAAAGGCTGTAAGGCGGAGCCTCTCCAACAGAAATCGCCCCCAAACGAAATTTAAAAATATGTTTAAGCATGTATTTATTTATTAATAATGGATTTCTGAGTGTATTATGTCACAATCATATCAAACTTTTTCTGTCAGTTCATTAACGGCCGGCCTTAACACATTTGAAGCTGTTGACAGGCAAGAGAGAAGCGTTAAGCTCCCACTTCATTCTGCCATAAGACCTGTGTAAAACGAGGACGCGTGACGTCAACATTCACTGGACAGGCTTACCTTCGGACGTAGCCCGCAGCCAGGCAGCCTTCAAGGGTGGGGGTCTAGGGTCTGAAGAAGGGAGTGTGCACCAGATGGGCAGCTCGGCGAGTAG